>VDFB02105785.1:465243153-465384480 GCA_007258455.2 Sequoia sempervirens
AAGAAAGAATGCAATATGAGCTTTTATGCTACATGTTTGTTTCTTAAGAAGAAGGAAGTGCTAGTCATTAGATCACAATAAGGTGGTCACTCATTAGTTCAAAGCCACCAGATTTGAAGATTGTGGGAGATTCGCAGAGGAATTTTGAAGAGTTGTTATGAAGTTGTCCAAGCAAGTTGTGACCAAGAAAGATTTCATCAAAAAATTTATGTTGATGTTATCGAAAAGGAGAGAGTAGCGTTGTTCAAAATTGTTGCCAAGCTAGAAACAAGTTCCAACACAAAGGTAAACTATAGATCATGATTTTTAGAAGTCAAATTTTTGATTCATGCATGTAGATAAACCGTAGCTATTATAGATCGCCCATTTTGGAGGTAGTTGTCACTGCCAAAGAGAAGAGGTAACCACAATTATTGAAAAGTTGCAACTTGAAGGAAGGAGATAGATAGGGGGAGATCATAGAGCACCTCATCAAGAAAAAGATAGTTGTAAAGTACTATCAAAGAAAAGAGAATGAAGGAGATTTTAAAGAATAAAAGATATTTTTCAAATTTCAAGTTGAGATTGTCAAAAAGAGATCAAAGAGAAGAATCATTCAAAGGGACATTCGCAACTATTGAAGGAGAAACCGTGAAAGGAAAGTGAAGGCACATGAAGCTGTCAAATGAAGGTTTGAAGGACTGTCATAGCAGTTAGAGAGAAAGTTGTGGAAAGATCCACAGATCTTAAAAATAGTTTGAAGAAGTCTGTGTAGACACCTAAAAATGGTCTGGAGAATCTAATTAATTGAATACGACTTATTTGATTAATTAATCTTAAATTCTTCTACTTAGTAAATAAATAGAAATATTTATTTATATTAAGTTCATTTATTAGAATTCTTCTATTTTTCTCTCTTAATTAAATAAACAAAATTAAAAACTTTGTTTTATTTAATTATTATCATTTTCATCATATTATTTCTCTCTTAATTAAATAAACAAAATTAAAAACTTTGTTTTATTTAATTATTATCATTATTACTTCTATCTTAAAATTAAATACACAATTTAAATAATTTATGTTATTTAAAATCACCTTTCTTCTTAATTAAATAAAGATTGCTAAAAATCTTTTATTTAATTATCATTCTCCTTTTTAATTTAATAAAACAAACCCTATAGTTTGAATTATTTAATTATTTATTCCTCTTTTGCTAAAATTAAATAAACTAAAAATATTTAATTTATGCATAAATCATTTACACTATTCACTCACCAATAAAATTAGATTTTTTAAAATCTAATTAATGCAACTTCCATTCACGGGAAGAGCTTCAGGGACAAACTTGCAGGAAGTCCTCTCAATCTTCTTCCATCAATCCTCCCTCTCTTCTTGCCTAGTGTTTTCATGGGGAGAAACCATTCTCCATGATCAGCTCCTTCTTCTCATCCCATGCCTTTGGATTCTCCAGAGAAAATCACAGCCCCTCATCCCTGTTTCCTGTACAATGGTGCTGTTGTGAAAGCTATAAATACAGCTCTTGGGCTACAAGAAAAGGATCCCAACTAATGCAATCTTACTCTGCAGGTTTCCAAAGCATTCAAGCATCCAAACCATCCAGCATTCCAGCATCCATCAAGCAGCATTCAAGCATCAAGCATTTGCAGTCATGGCTGCCATTAGAATAGAATTTGCATATTTTAATCATATTAGAGTAGAATAGTTCATTTCTCATTCTCTAAGTGTCATTTTAATAGTTTAATTAGCTTACAAATCTGAGAGCTAAGTAAATTAGAGAAATCTTTAGAGTTAGAGAGCAGTAGGATAGATTTATGTAGATTTGTAGTTTAAATTAGTTTAAATTCTTAATCTTAGATGCAATATCCTATTTAGAAGCGTAGATGCATAGTTTAGTTTGTTTTTCCCCTTCTACCGCTTACAGTCTGAAGACTTGGAAATGTTGAAGCATGTGATTGAAATTAAGGGGGGGTGTTAGAATATAATTTATCTCATGAATTCTATAGTTTGCATGTTCAAACTAAACACTACTACATTTTGTTAAAGAACATGTTTAGAATTTTTTCTAGTCATAAATGCATGTAGTTTAATTATAGTTTGCATGTCAGTTATACTCTAGTTTTCATGAGTTTATGTTGTTGTTTAGCTATTAGTTTCATTTAGGTTATCATCTTCTAGAATTATCAAAGACCTCTATATAATGAGGCAAATGTAATTGATATAACTAGACAATAAAATTATTCAGTGCTATAGCACAATTATATATTGTCTCCTCTAGCCACCCTTCATTCTGAAGATTTCACTTAACATTATTTTTATTAAGGAGTTAGCAGTCATCTTTCTATGCTCCAAGTGGAGAGCTTAGACACCTTTCATAGTGTTAAGGCTAAGATTAGCAGTCAAGCAGGGGTCCATTCTTAAGCTTTCACTTAAAATTGTTTTTGTTAAGGAGTTTAGCAGTTAGCTCTTTCTTCTCCAAGTGGAGAGCTCAAACACCCTTCACAATGTTAAGGTTGAGATTAGCAGTCAAGCAAGGTTTCATCCTTGCATGATTCAGTTAAAGGATCCCTAGCACCTTCATAATAATGACCGCTCACTTGGAGAGTATAACATTGAGCATTTATATACCATTGAGTTATGTTGGAGTTACCAAACGGAAAGCAAACAACTTGACATCCATTGAAAACTCTTGTAGTGTTTAGTTTGTAGACATCTGTTTTTGTTTTTTTTGTTTTGCGGATTAGTTAAACTGGTTAGATAATAATAAGGTTTCCCTAAACCTTAGATTGCTTGGATTGGAACTCAAAAAATGATCGTTAACACCTAGCTCAGTGAATTGATTATTTATGTGAAGTCTATTTATTGTCTCATTACGGTTTTGAAATATTACTTATACTTAAATTAATTAATGTTCATCTTCTATCAAGTTAGATTAGAAAAAAATTGTTTATTCACAAAAAGCATTAATATGGCATGGTGATTAAGCAATGTTATAATGAGAGTATTATTTTGTTTATTTTTATATTTTCTTAATTGGTATTTTAGCAATTATTTGTGAAGAAATAATGATTCACTTATAGTCAATATATTATTTTTAATTTTTTTTATAAATGTATTATTATTTTAAAATATTTTTTTATATTTAATTGTTTATAAGATTTTTTCCTGTTATTTGATAGTTAAAAAAAAATCATGCTTAACATTATAATATATTATTAAAAAGATAATATTATTTGTAATATAATCAATCTATTATATCAATATGTTATTTGATAGTTAAAAAAAGAATCATGCTTAACATTATAATATATTATTAAAAACGTTGGTTATGTTTATGACACAACAATCCTTTGTTTGTCCGCTACCAAGGAGGATGAAGAGTTATGCAACCAAATCAATCAGAACAATGACATTACATCTACCAATTTGGTACAACATATGGATAACTCTGAAAACCAAATCAATGTAATCACACTCAAAGGGAAACAAGAATACCAACTGATTAATGCCACAACAAGGGCACAATCCAAAGTTATATTGAAAGGAGCATCAATATCATCCCCATCAGTGGATCCTCCCTCCAATCAATATAATCTCATCGATCAATTGCAGAAAATACCGGCACAAATATCAATCTTGGAACTTTTGAAGATTTCCCCCTCACACAAAGAGGTTCTTGAACAAGCTCTTGTATCAACTACGGTACCTAAAAATCTTGATGTGTGTCAATTCCAAGCTATGGTGGGACATCTATCCGCACCTCATTGCCTTTCATTTTCCGAACATGATGATATATCACTCACCCATCCGCACAATTCCGCCCTTCACATTGAAGTCCTTATCCATAAACATCGTGTAAAGCGTGTCCTGATAGATGGGGGGGCTGGTTTAAATATTTGTACCTTAAAACTGATTCGTGCACTAGGATACTCAGATGAAGCCATTGATACAAGAAGAAAAATCACAATCAAAGCATATGATGAGGAAGAAAGGTCCTCTAAAGGGTTGATCATATTACCCATTCAAGTTGGGCCTATTGTCCAAAAAGTGGTTTGCCAAGTTTTAGATAGAGAACTAACATACAACATACTGTTGGGACGCCCTTGGATCCATGATATGCAAGCAGTACCTTCTACTTATCATCAATGCTTGAAATTTCCCATCAATGGACAGGAGGTGACAATCACAACAGACTACAATGACACCCAAGCTTGTCATGCATTGAAGAAATCTCAGGATACATTCATACCTAACAATAGAGAAGTTGGCACATCAGATAGTGAGCAACAGCAGAGCTTCATTTCAAAGTGGCTTCCAAAACAACAAAAATCACAAGAGATAAGGGTGGCACAATCTAACCCTTCAAATGTTGAAGAGAAATTGGCTCCACTCTCACATCAATTCACCAAAGAAGTACAGATAAGTGATGAAGGAATAAGTGAATATGGTGTAGGACACTCATTTCAACTATCACAAATGTTACCCCCCTTACAAATGTATGGACAGCCATCTACAAATACCCACAATTCAGAACAATCTACAACAGCATTAGATGGCAGATTTGTAAAAGTTGGGAGCTTAGATGAAGAATCAGAAGATAAGGCCATACTAAATTGGCTTTATAAGGATGAGGAAGCTTCCGCTTCCACAAGTAACATCATAGAGACAAATCAATATGGAAAAGGAAAAACTATTCTGGAGAAGATGGGATATTCAGGACAGGGACCTCTCGGGTTAAGGAAACAAGGCATAACAGAACCAATCCAGCCTCTTACGATCCAACATAAGGATAAAATGGGACTAGGATATGTAGCAAAACAAAGATCTCTTGATCGAGGGAAACAAAGTGTGACAGAACCAATCCAAGTCCTCACAATTCAGCAGAATGGCAAAACTGGACTAGGATACACAGAAAAAGCAAGAGCAGAAATCACCAATAGAACTGTGGAGCGTATTCTTCAAATAAGAGGTAACTCTGAAATAGATTCAAATGAGTATGAGTGGGACAACTTATCAGATGTTTCCTATGAGGATATTCAGATTGACATTATCAAAAAGTATACCCCCAAACACGAGGAGGGTCAAAGCTCAAGCTTTAATCCTATTGTCTATGAAACACAAAATTTCGATGACTCAAGTGAAGATGAACGGACATCGATTGAGATAAATGATGTGGAATAAAATACCTTTGTAGGCCTCGACATAACCACAAACAACCTAGACGACATTTCCATCTGAGCTTTCACAATCACTGACCTCAACCCATCTAATGATTCGTTGCCTTTACTACATCCCGAGCTTATCGAATGGGAACCCCAACACCCTATTGACCTCCCTGTTTTTGACAATGATTTTGCCATTATCAACTACCTTTGCTATGAGGAATCCGATACTTGTTCTACCAATACTTCTTTTAACGATGCTTTCAGGCAGGAGGATGCCAAGCCTTCCAGTTGCAAAAATATGAAAGAAAAAAATGGATCTGATGGTGAACACCATTCTATGGCAGTATTTGATCCTAAAATAGTAAAAACAAAGAACGCATCCGATGGCGAAAACCTCATTGAGGCACCAAAGGATGGAAGGTTTGACATCCTCCCGCAACATTACCATGAAAGATCATCAGTGTTGATAGAACCCACACAGTCTATTAATATTGGCACAGCAGAGAAAGCAAGAATCCTACACCTGGCAGCTTCCATAACAGATACAGAAAAGCTGGATTTTATCAAATTCTTTAAAGAACGATGCATCAATTTTGCTTGGTCATACTCTGACATGCCAGGCTTAGACACAGATCTCATTATGCATCACTTATCCTTACCAGTTGGCACTAAACTAGTAAAACAAAAGCTGAGAAAAATGCATCCACATGTTGCATTATTGGTCAAAAATGATTTAAAGAAACTACTAGATGCTGGATTTATCAGATCTATTGATTATGCGGAATGGATATCCAAAATTGTACCTGTTTCAAAGCCAGATAACACCATTAGAATATGTACTGATTTCCAGGATTTAAATAAAGCATGTCCAAAGGATGATTTTCCCTTGCCAAACATAGACATGATTGTAGATCTAACAGCTGGCCATCAAATGTTATCACTCATGGATGGATTTTTAGGATACAATCAAATCAAGATAGCTCCTGAAGACCAAGAAAAGACAGCATTTACATGTCCATGGGGCACCTTTTGCTGGAACGTCATGCCTTTTGGGTTAAAGAATGCAGGAGCTACATACCAGCGAGCTATGACAACAATCTTCCATGATATGATGCACACCTTCATGGAGGACTATGTGGACGATATCTTAGCCAGGTCTTACACCAGGGAAGGACATCTAGAGATATTGGCCAAAATATTTGACAGGTTGGAAAAATTCAAAGTCAGATTGAATCCTAAGAAATGTGCCTTTGGAGTAACATCAGCAAAACTCCTTGGATACATAGTTTCTACAAAAGGAATTGAAGTAGATCCAGCAAAAGTTAAAGCCATTATGGAAATGCCACCTCCCAAGAATATCAGTACATTAAGATCTCTACAAGGCCGACTACAGTCCATCAGAAGATTCATCTCTCAACTAGCAGATCGGTGTCATCCATTCAACCATCTTTTGCATAAAAATGTGCCTTTTAAATGGGATGAACAGTGTGAGAGTACTTTCAATCAAATCAAGCATTATCTGATGACACCACCAATCTTGGTACCACCCAGTGAAGACAAGCCATTGCTGCTATATATCGCAACAACGGATATTTCTTTAGGAGCCTTGCTAGCACAAGAGGATAGGGAAGGAAAGGAACAGGCTATATACTATATCAGCAGGACACTCAATGGACATGAAGTAAACTACACCTTCATTGAAAAATCATGCTTAGCAATAGTATTTGCAACACAAAAATTGCGACACTATATGCTCACTCACACCATCAAGCTCGTTGCAAAAATTGATCCTCTCAAGTACTTACTGAGCAAAGCAGCTTTAACAGGAAGGTTGGCAAAGTGGGTCATGCTCCTTAGTGAGTTTGATATTCAATATGTTGAAAGGCGAGCTATCAAAGGACAAGTCATCGCCGAACAATTAGCAGAAGCTCCATTATCAGACAGTCATCCTATGACCATGGAATTTCCCGATGCGGACATCCTCAACGTTACAACACAACCATGGCAACTCTACTTCGATGGATCCTACACACAACATGGATCAGGGGCAGGAATTCTATTTGTCACACCTCTTGGGCACACAATTCCACGATCATACAGGCTTACCTTCCGTTGCACTAACAATGTGGCAGAATATGAAGCTTTGATCCTTGGAATAAAAGTGGCTATTGAATGGAAAATCACAGAACTACAGGTGTATGGAGACTCCCAGTTAATCATCTACCAAGTCAACAATGATTATCAAACTAAGGATGACACACTAATTTTATACAAGAGGCTGGTGGATGACCTAAGAAAGTACTTCATAGAAATCAAATTTGAGTAGATACCAAGATCAGAGAACAAAGCAGCAGATGCCATGGCCACAATAGCATCTCTTCTACAAATGCCTGAAACGCAAGATCGTTATCGATTTATTGTAGAACAAGTATCAAATCCTGCATACGCAAATCCCAAATCCCAAACCATAAGCCTTTTGGATAGTGCCCAATCTTCCATTTATGGAGACATTTATACTTATCTGAAAGATAATATCTTACCGCCAGATCTTTCTCGCAACCAAAAGCGCAACTTCATACGCCAATCTGCCAAACATACCATTATTGCTGACACCCTTTACCGTCGAGGCCTAGATGGTACTCTTTTACGTTGTTTAGAACATGACGAATCCGCTTCTGCTTTACACGAGGTCCATGAAGGAATTTGTGGTACACATTCAAGTGGATTATCTTTAGCCAAGAAACTCCTTCGTTTGGGGTATTATTGGCCACACATGGAGCAAGAGTCTTATTAGTTTGTCAAAAGATGTTCAAAATGCCAGATCCATGGCAATCTTATACATGCACCAGCGTAGGAGCTACATCCATTTGCAACTACATGGCCTTTCTGTCAGTGGGGATTAGACCTGGTAGGGAAAATTCACCCATCTTCATCTAATGGAGACAAGTTCATTATCACAGCAACCGAATATTTTACAAAATGGGTGGAGGCAGTTCCCTTAACCATAATCACTGGGAAGCAAATATCATCTTTCATACTTAATTATCTCATTTGTAGATATGGGATACCCCAGTCAATCATCACGGATAATGGCAGGCCTTTCAAGAACCAAGACGTCCAAGAACTATGTGAAAAGTTTCACATCCAACATCACTTTTCAACCCCATATTACCCTCAAGGTAATGGGTAGGTAGAAGCTTCCAACAAAACAATCCTAAAGATTCTCAAGAAAACTATAAATGAGGTAGGGCGTGATTGGCATGTTCAGCTTAACCCTGCTCTTTGGGCTTACAGGACTAGCATCAGAACACCAACAGGAGCTACACCATATGCTCTTGTCTATGGATCAGAAGCAATATTACCTATTGAGGTAGAAATTCCATCCCTTCGTGTTTCACTAAAGGGACTCATTTCAGATGAGGATTATAGGATCTCTAGACTTCAGGAATTAGAGCTACTTGAGAACGTCGACAACAAGCTGTCAATCATTTGACAACCTATCAACAAAGAATGTCTAGGAACTATAATCATAGGGGTTAAGCCTAGAGTCTTCGAGATGGGAGACTTGAGGTCTCTGGAAAACCCTAGAAATCAATGACAGAGAAAGAAAGGGAAAGTTTGAACCTAACTGGATAGGACCTTATGTCATCATATCATTCTAAGGATCAGGAGCATACCGACTATCTACACCAGAAGGAGACATGTTGGAGGAGCCCATGAACAACATTCATCTCAGGCGATTCTACACTTGAGGATATCTAGTGCACGGTCAATAAAGTTGTCTTGATGAAAACCTGGCAAACAGGCGTCATGATGACAGAAAAAGAGAAAAACAACACAAAACAAAAAATATATAAAAATAAAAATACAAAAGAAAAGGAAAGAGGATACAATAAAAACAAGTGATGAAAACCTGGCAAACAGGCGTAACTTGTGATTTTCACCGCTCTCCTCTGTCTATTAGGTACAGTGTTGTTACGATTGTTTCCTTTCATATCATTTCCATCTATCATTTGGGATTACCATTATCCATATCATAGCAGAGATACCATGTTTTACCCTGGCTTGGGGGCAACATCCTAGTGTTATCTGGTACAAGTAGACTTTCAGCTTACATGGAAAGGCAGTCAAACATGACAACCTCAAGTGGCAAACCCATCAAAATCCAAAAACATCAGAAAATCCAAAATCCAAAAACATCAGAAAATCCAAAATCCAAAAACATCAGAAAATCCAAAATCCAAAAAACATCAGAAAATCCAAAATCCAAAAACATCAGAAAATCCAAAATCCAAAAACATCAGAAAATCCGAAATCCAAAAACATCAGAAAACCCAAAATACAAAAAAACATCAGAAAATCAAAAACACAAAAATGAGTCTATGTCAGTCAAAAGTGGAGTCTGTATCAGTCGAACTACGTGGTCTCTGCGTGTATAATGTAGGCAAGACTAATCTTTGATCAGTCCCCGAGACCCCTAGGATAGGTCTTTTAGGTCACATCATTTAGTTAAACATTTGGGAATATCATGCACACATCAGCACACACATCTCAACACTGATGATCTAATCTGAATAATGATTTGAAAATACATTAAGTAGAATTTGAATTGTTGTGCTTTTCATTTTATCATTTGGTTATCATTTCTTTGGAGCTACTCAATGATGTATTGAACTAGAGAAGTAAGGAAGAAGAATGATACCTTTTCTTTGTTTGCTATTTTGTGAGTTAGTCATTATTATTTTGTGAATTGTCACGGGAAGTGCTCTACCAAGTATCATAGATGATATTCCAATTCACTTAAGAAAATGATTAATTCTTGTTTGTTTACGCAAGAAATGCTCAGGTCATCATTGGTCTATCTCATACCATGATGCTTGTGTTAGCTTGCAATATCAAAAATCATGAAAGAAAATACTCAGGTCATCATTGGTCTATCTCATATCATTGATGCTTGTATTCGCTTTCAACATTTTAAAAATAAAGCTCAGTGATGATACAAAGTAGAATAAAATGATTATTGAAATGATACTTAGGTTTGCATGGATAAAATAGACATTTGCATGGTTAAACATAGATTGCATTCATAATAATACATCTGCAGAGTACTGGTGGCACAAGTTACAATGATTCATTCACAAACGATGTTATCTTTTCTTATTAAAAGACTGAGTACACTTGACACATACAATTTTCATAAACAGCATGCATATAGGATCATTTCTTCATCTCATCATAAATTCACAATTTACATTTCATCATTCATTAAACATCATCTACTCATCTATCATTACATTTGCAATTCATTCATATATCATTCCATTTACATCTCATCATTCATTTCCATTTCATTACATTTCATTTACATTTACATACATCATCTCATTACATCATCCATTTATCACATATCACATATTCATTTATCACATTTCATTTTACATTTCATCTCATAAATATTACATTACATTTTCATCATACATCATTTACATTTACATCATCACATACTTATCATCACATGTTCATCATACATCATTGCATTCCATCTTATTTATCATACACCATTTACAATTCATTACATCATCCATTTATCACATATCACATATTCATTTATCACATTTCATTTTACATTTCATCTCATAAATATTACATTACATTTTCATCATACATCATTTACATTTACATCATCACATACTCATCATCACATGTTCATCATACATCATTGCATTCCATCTTATTTATCATACATCATTACATTTCATTTATCCAACATTCATTTACATTTTCATACGTCATTCATTAAACATCACATTTTATCTATCATACATTACATCTCATTAAGAAAAGAAATACATCATCAATACCATTTCACATCATAAGATCAATGCATCCATCACATCAATAAATCATAAAATCAATGCATCCATCACATAAATCATGTAAACACATATCATAAAACAATCGAACCGCTGCACATATATATCTCATCAAGTGTCAAGTATACAATGAAGTCTGAAAAGAATGAAAATAACATCAAGTCAAAAATGGCTGTACATATCTCTCAAGGAGTACACAACTGATATCAAGTAGTACTCCCACCAGAAGGAGCAGGTCTCGCACCAGTATCGGTACCACCACTAGACGTCCCAGGATCTCTCGGACCTCTCGGAAGAGGCTGTGTCACACCTCTGCTCACTGTCCTCAACCGAGTCCTCTCTGAGCGAGACTGAGCATAACTAACTCTCTGCTCTGGGGGGCAAAGCTCATGATAACGGCTTCGATAATACTCAATCTCAGCACTTGCCCGCATGGCCTCTCGCATATAATCCGCCACAGAAGTCCCATCTGCAACTCTCTGCAACCTCTCTGCAGTCGCCTGCGCTGTCTCTGCTGTCCGTCTAATGGTATCTCGCTTTGCAGTCAAGGCCGTGATCTGTGCCTGGGCAGTGGACAACTGTGCTCGTAATCCTGTCAACTGAGCCTGTGCGATCGCTGCTGCCTGTAGGGCCCCATCTCTCTCCTTGTCAGTGTAATAAATTCGGCGGTAGCTAGGCGGGCATGCGTGCATTGCTATAACTTGCACTGTGCTGGTTATTCCCTGCAATGCGCACGTAAGCCGGGCCTCGTGGATGCAGCAGGCGAGGAAACAGCGATCACTCTTGCAGGCGCTGGCGGAAAATGGCTCACGATGTTGCACGCTACCTCGGTCTCCCCCATCTCATGCATCATCATCAACGCTATCCTCACTTTGCTACGAGAACTCTCATGTTGTCGGTCTCTAAAACGCTCTCCCACATCCCACATCAACATCCTCCTCTCTCCCGTCGTGACCAGCACGAACACCCCTGCTTTGGTGCCTACTTTGCTGAATTGCTGTTGGTGCTGCGTGGGTATTTGCTGCTGCTGAGTACGAGGTGCTTGCTCATTTGGAATAGTGATCGTGAAGGGTGTAAAACCCGGATACTCTCGGTACTCGGGAGTAATGGAAACCTCACGACAATATCCCGCCGAACATCCCATGCTGATGGCTGTAAAGCACGGTAACCCTCAACAAGTGCCCCGTAAGGCAAGCTGGGACCCCAATCAGGAACATCTATCCGACGTCGGCCATAATGTGCTACACCCTGTGGCATGCACTGAATGATCCCATACTGTCTGTACACACGACGAAACAAGAATCGCTCCAAGACCCTGGGGCTCTTCCCGATCAAATACATCGAATCGGATAAGAACCCCAACTCAATATCATCATCGTCCCAATCATCACAGTCTAAGTACGGACGCCAGGTCACTGCCTCTATATCATCAACAATCCGCCTCCAATACTCAAGCTTACCCATCATATGCTGGGTAGGCCTGCCTCTATATCGAAATACATATGGCCTCGTCGCTGGTCTGGCCAACACTGGCACGGGACGCGTGACAGCAATATGCTCCCATGCCCATACCTGGAGAAGGGTAGCTCCCGCCGATAGACTGCTGCCGCCGAGATACACGATCCAATGCAAGTCATGATATAACTGGGCAAGCATGCACATGCCCCATGCATATCTCGTCCTATGGACCACCAGGCCCTCTAGCACCCGACCCCATCCAAGAGATAGACCCTTTGACCTCTTATCAGGACAAAGGAATCCACCAATAAAGCCGGCCAACACTGAAGGGAGCGGAGCATAAGCCTCATATATATCTATCCATGGGATCCACTCTCCTGCAACATGGGGATCCTGAAAGACTCTCTGCATAGCCTCTACCCCACCAACCTCCTCTGAATCATGAACCACAATCTCTCCAACAAACGGAATACAAAGAATACGCCATACATCCTCTGGCGTCATGGTCATCTCACCAGTAGGTAAATGAAAGGTGTTGTGGTCACTATGCCACCGCTCCGCCAAAGCTGTCAATAGACCCCTATTGAGTCTAATATGAGGCATGTCAAGCAATGTCGCCAAACCACAAGCAGCAATATGCTGTCTCTCGTCTGGTGTAAGTCGTGATATCATATCAAAAGGCCAGGGGAACTGCTCTCACACCTGGATAACATCTAACTGCTCCTGTACTCATGCAAACCAAAACATTTTTATCAGAATATCAAAAGATCATCAAATTTTCAAAAAAATTGTGCTTTTTCCTATCAACCTATCAAAACATCAAGGAACCCTCATCTATCAATTGGGTTCAATCATTCAGAATGCATAATTATTCCTCGCCTATCATGAGGTTAATTATTATCACTCAATAGATCTCGTTCATCATGAGATCGTTTCCCATATATTTTAGTCAAGATCAAACTAAAATAGATGGAATCAAAAACAAATCGACGAAAATCAAAACGCACAATGATTACATCAATCTATACCAAAAGCGCTACAAAATCAACCTAATGCGCTAAATATTCTGGCGCGCTACAAAATTTACCGGGCGCGCTACAAATCTGACCCTGCGCGCTAAAATTTCTGGCGCGCTACAAAATTTCACTGACGCGCTACAAAATCAACCTAATGCGCTAAAACTTCTAACACGCTGCAAAGCTTACCGGACGCGCTATGCTATTGACCGGACGCGCTATAACTATGACGCGCTACAACAGAGCACGGACGCGCTACACCGCGTTCACCGCGCGCTAAAACTCAAAAAAACGTGCAAAAACACATCAAAAATATGGGCACGAATTACGAGGACGAGTTGGGGTACATACCGGAGGACCATAATCGGTCGGACGCTGGTGACGGCGCACACGCTCGAGTCGGTGGGTGTGGTAAGGGATCGGCATCCTAGCTCTGAATACTCTAAAGGGTCTCTATCACAAGGTTGTCAAAGTCAAATGCACAAATGACTTTTGAGAATGACCTTTTGAGTATTTATAGGCTATTTTTGGGGGATTTTTATGGGATTTATTTATTTTTCCTTATGAGGAATTAATTATTATCTATCACAGGGGCATGTATGGACAATCTAGTCGGGAGATAAATTGTTTCTTCACCAATTCATCAACAAACCATCATAAAAATTCAAATTTTTTTATTTTTTTATTTTGAAAAATCATAAAAATCCAAAACTCATCAATTTATCTCCCGAGGGGGCATATATCACTATCATTTCAAAATTCAACATCTGGGGCAAGTCTGGGGCATGCTTTAAAACCTTTCGTCAATACTGGCAGTTGAAGCAAAATCATTCTTTGAAGCACTGCGTAAACACATCACTTCAAAGAGGGGCAAAATGTAGACACCTAAAAATGGTCTGAGAATCTAATTAATTGAATACGACTTATTTGATTAATTAATCTTAAATTCTTCTACTTAGTAAATAAATAGAAATATTTATTTATATTAAGTTCATTTATTAAATTCTTCTATTTTTCTCTCCTAATTAAATAAACAAAATCAAAAACTTTGTTTTATTTAATTATTATCATTTTCATCATATTATTTCTCTCTTAATTAAATAAACAAAATTAAAAACTTTGTTTTATTTAATTATTATCATTATTACTTCTATCTTAAAATTAAATACACAATTTAAATAATTTGTGTTATTTAAAATCACCTTTCTTCTTAATTAAATAAAGATTGCTAAAAATCTTTTATTTAATTATCATTCTCCTTTTTAATTTAATAAAACAAACCCTATAGTTTGAATTATTAAATTATTTATTCCTCTTTTGCTAAAATTAAATAAACTAAAAATATTTAATTTATGCATAAATCATTTACACTATTCACTCACCAATAAAATTAGATTTTTTAAATCTAATTAATGCAGCTTCCATTCACTGGAAGAGCTTCAGGGACAAACTTGCAGGAAGTCCTCTCAATCTTCTTCCATTAATCCTCCCTCTCTTCTTGCCTGGTGTTTTCATGGGGAGAAACCATTCTCCATGATCAGCTCCTTCTTCTCATCCCATGCCTTTGGATTCTCCAGAGAAAATCACAGCCCCTCATCCCGGTTTCCTGTACAATGGTGCTGTCATGAAAGCTATAAATACAGCTCTTGGGCTACAAGAAAAGGATCCCAACTAATGCAATCTTATTCTGTAGGTTTCCAAAGCATTCAAGCATCCAAACCATCCAGCATTCCAGCATCCATCAAGCAGCATTCAAGCATCAAGCATTTGCAGTCATGGCTGCCATTAGAATAGAATTTGCATATTTTAATCATATTAGAGTAGAATAGTTCATTTCTCATTCTCTAAGTGTCATTTTAATAGTTTAATTAGCTTACAAATCTGAGAGCTAAGTAAATTAGAGAAATCTTTAGAGTTAGAGAGTAGTAGGATAGATTTATGTAGATTTGTAGTTTAAATTAGTTTAAATTCTTAATCTTAGATGCAATATCCTATTTAGAAGCGTAGATGCATAGTTTAGTTTGTTTTTCCCCTTCTACCGCTTACAGTCTGAAGACTTGGAAATGTTGAAGCATGTGATTGAAATTAAGGGGGGGTGTTAGAATATAATTTATCTCATGAATTCTATAGTTTGCATGTTCAAACTAAACACTACTACATTTTGTTAAAGACCATGTTTAGAATTTTTTCTAGTCATAAATGCATGTAGTTTAATTATAGTTTGCATGTCAGTTATACTCTAGTTTGCATGAGTTTATGTTGTTGTTTAGCTATTAGTTTCATTTAGGTTATCATCTTCTAGAATTATCAAAGACCTCTATATAATGAGGCAAATGTAATCGATATAACTAGACAATAAAATTATTCAGTGCTATAGCACAATTATATATTGTCTCCTCTAGCCACCCTTCATTCTGAAGATTTCACTTAACATTATTTTTATTAAGGAGTTAGCAGTCATCTTTCTATGCTCCAAGTGGAGAGCTTAGACACCTTTCATAGTGTTAAGGCTAAGATTAGCAGTCAAGCAGGGGTCCATTCTTAAGCTTTCACTTAAAATTGTTTTTGTTAAGGAGTTTAGCAGTTAGCTCTTTCTTCTCCAAGTGGAGAGCTCAAACACCCTTCACAATGTTAAGGTTGAGATTAGCAGTCAAGCAAGGTTTCATCCTTGCATGATTCAGTTAAAGGATCCCTAGCACCTTCATAATAATGACCGCTCACTTGGAGAGTATAACATTGAGCATTTATATACCATTGAGTTATGTTGGAGTTACCAAACGGAAAGCAAACAACTTGACATCCATTGAAAATTCTTGTAGTGTTTAGTTTGTAGACATCTGTTTTTGTTTTTTTTGTTTTGCGGATTAGTTAAACTGGTTAGATAATAATAAGGTTTCCTTAAACCTTAGATTGCTTGGATTGGAACTCAAAAAATGATCGTTAACACCTAGCTCAGTGAATTGATTATTTATGTGAAGTCTATTTATTGTCTCATTACAGTTTTGAAATATTACTTATATTTAAATTAATTAATGTTCATCTTCTATCAAGTTAGATTAGAAAAAAATTGTTTATTCACAAAAAGCATTAATATGGCATGGTGATTAAGCAATGTTATAATGAGAGTATTATTTTGTTTATTTTTATATTTTCTTAATTGGTATTTTAGCAATTATTTGTGAAGAAATAATGATTCACTTATAGTCAATATATTATTTTTAATTTTTTTTATAAATGTATTATTATTTTAAAATATTTTTTTATATTTAATTGTTTATAAGATTTTTTCCTGTTATTTGATAGTTAAAAAAAAATCATGCTTAACATTATAATATATTATTAAAAAGATAATATTATTTGTAATATAAACAATCTATTATATCAATATGTTATGAGAATATAATAAATTATAGAAGATGGAAGAGAGATGAAGAAGTTTTGTAAGAGGTTTTATAAGGCTCCATTTTATGTTTAAAAGGAGGACATTCAAGTCCACATCACAATGGTGGGAATCCAAACAATGGTAGGATAATATGTTCTTCACACTTGCTACATGTTTCATTGTTTTTTATTAAAAGCAAGGGAAGGGTCTTGATCCCATTATAGATAAAACAACACAGAAATAGAAAATCGAAGAGAGATAGCTCAAGCACTAGATCTTGAACTTTGCAAATTTTCCCCCAAGGGCTTGTCAAGCAAAACAAAGTCTTTCTTAGAAGTATATTTCTTCCTAGATTTTACACTACATTCATGGGGGAATATAAGATTACACCATCAAAATCAGGAAAACAAAAAGAAGCCGCAATGATATCAACATAATCTATCACTGAATCTTTAAAAACATTTGATTCCACAACTTCTAGCAAAGAGGGAAACACAAATTACACATCCACTTATGATGAAAATGATTATGAATAACCACCTTCTTCGAAAAAATGAAATCCAAATGTTATAGAAGAGGTTATGAATTTTTGAAACAATTTGGCTAAATGGAAAAGGATGTGGCATAAAATAAAAGGGTATATGTGTCCCCATAGAGCTCAATAGGAAAAAAATAACAAGAGGACTTGGTTATTGTCGTTCAAGAATAATGAAAATATCAAAAAGAGATTCATTTAATCATACAAGATACAAATAGCATTAGTTGTTGCTCCTTCCTATGTTATAGTTTTAGTATCACACAATACTCACTACCATACATTAATCTAGGATTTATACAATCATATGTCATTCTACAAGGAGCAACACATTGAATCATCCATTTTCAGCTCATCTTTATCCCTACACTTGGAGGGGCAAGAGTTTAGGTAACCTTGTGTTAGGTGTATTCCTTCTAGCAAGGATCCCTTTCTATCTCCTTAAAATGCTAGTGTAAAAAGTACACTAACATTTGAAAGGGGCAAATATAGTCCCTCAATCATTGTTTATATAGAAAATGGTCCCTTCTTAGTGATGATAGCATACATCTCCTAGGAAGTGTGACCTTGGCAATAAGTGTGTGGCCTTCTTGATCTATGTGAGTGTCTCTTTGGTGGTGATATTGGTCTTGATGTCCTCTAAGTGGGTGACCTTTCATTGTATATGGTGTTCCCCTTGGTGGTAATTCTATGGCTAAAAGGTCCTAAGGCGTGAGTCTTCTATTCAACAACTAATCCTCTCTTGGTAGTGATGTCATGTGTGATATTCTATAAGGTGTGACCTTGCATATATTGAGCAAAGCCCCTTTGTATTTTTTGTAAATAATCTTTTGCGGTGGTGTTGTTATAACACCCCTTGAGGTTTTTTCCTTATCTTGTCATGGTTTATGCACCTTCTTAGCTAAGTTTGTGCACCCTCTTAGGTGATTTTTGCACTTTTTTCTTCACTTTGTTCATATGCATTGAACTTAGTGGTGCATCGACATTGGAATTTTTGCTTCACTTTGTTAACACACATTGAACTTAGTGTTGTGTTGGCATAGCATCTTGATTATTTTTTATGGCACCATATCAGGGTTATTAGGGATTATAACTCTTGGTATGTTTTTAATGGTTACACACCTAGTGAATATTGGACTTCACTAGACCTTGTGTGTTTCCCATTTTTGCTACCTTGTCTTGGGGGATCACCTAGTGAATATTTGACTTCACTAGACTTTGCTATTGTGTGATTCATGAATGCCTTTTCATGGCCATTGAGCATATCACAACTTGCTTGACAACAAAGCTATGTCTTTCATGAGTGTTTAGCATAACATAGCTTGTTATCCTTATGGAACCCATCATAATGCATGGACACCTATCATAACACATATTGCTAGCCAATAGATCCATGTGGATCATGAGTGATGTGGCATAACACAACTTGCTAGTCCTCACGAGAGTATTCTCTTGCCTACATTTATTTGATGGATGACGTTTGGTATTTGAGACACTTTAAGATTGAGGTCTCTTTACCTTATCGACTTGAATCCCTTTAGTACTAACCTTATATTTTTTGTGTCTTTTTTGTGTCTTGTTAGTGTTTATATCATGTTTTCATCATGTTTTTTCATGGTGTTGACATCTATATGTATGTTATGTCATGTGTTTTCATCATGTATGCTTCATGTTTTTGACATGTATGTTATCATGTTGCATTGCATACATGTGTGTGTTGCTTTGTGCTCATGTTGGTTTGTCATGGGATCTTGGATCCTAGGGGCTTGTGCACTTCCCTTAGATCCTTGATCATCCCATCCTTTCAACATTTGGATAATCAGACCCCTCTTGACATAGATTTTCTACTTTAGTGTGAGTTTGACCATAATTTTATACTCTTACTAAAGTGGGGGCTAAAATTAGTTGTGAAAATTATCACCTATGACAATTTCACACAATATTTTGCTCCCCCTAAATTATTGAGCCTAATTGACCCCCTAATTTCCTAAATTATGCATTTTGAGGGCTATTTTTACCATTTTCTAACAAATTGCAAGTGCAAAAAAATGCATTTATTTAATGCCTTGCCCTTGGCACCTAAATACTCAAAAAATAGGGCTAGGATAGGGACACCCTTGGGTGGCTCTGCACCCCTATTTTGTGGAGCTCAAAATTTGAATATGTAAGTGTCAATATTTTAACATTTTAAATTCAAGTTGCAAAGGTCAGCTATTGGGATCTAATTTTTGGGAAATTATCATAATTACATATAAATACCTAGTTGTTGCATCATTTGAAATAGAGAACAAGCACTAACAAGAAAACATTGGGAGAAATTATTGTCAAAGAGCATTATCAAGCAAGTCAAGAGAATCATTTCAATGATTTATTGTAGTAATTCAAGATCCAAGCATCATGTAAAATCTTATGTTAGTTCAGGTATGTTCCAATTATCATTATTTGTGAAGGCTAACCCTTTTTGTAGGTCTCCAAAAAATTCAAGAAAGCAAGATCAAAGACCTTGAAGTGATGTGTATGACTTCAGTCCTTTAAGGAAGCCATTGAAGATTGGTGAGTTGTAGCACTTTTTTGATTCATCACTCCTTCGTATCATTTATAATTTTCATCATTGGCATTGCCATTATAATAATGGAAAAACTAACATGGGGTTTGACTAAGGTAAGCCCCTAAATGACACAACATTTATTCTCTCTCTGAATGTGTAGGTTTCATGTTTGGAGAGGATTGAAGGAAGTTTGAAGACCATTTATTGATTATTGCATTCAAAGCCCTACACCTTGTTAACTCAAGGAAACTCACCTACAAAATTATTTGAAAGTGATTCAACAAGTTTGCAAGTGGAACTGAGAGTCTCAGATCTGACATTAGAGGACTACAAAAATAAAATAGAAGTACTCCTACAAGAACATATATGCCTCTAGGCACGTTTATCCTCATATTCAAATCGACACCAAACTTTTAGGATAGGTACACATCACTATCATTCCTAGATCTGCCTGCAAATCCCTGTTATATTATGTCAGTTGTCGAAATATTTTAGTTTTCATATTAGGGTACATACTCTTGTAGATATTAAAAATTGTTCGTCTACAAACTCCACTTTTCCTGTCAACTCCTTTCATCTACTTGCATAATTAAATAATTGTATTTAATTATTCCCCTAAATTCATATTCCTCTATTAATTAAATAATTATTAATTATTTAATTAATTTATTTCCTCTTTATTCCTCTTTGATTAATTAATTAAATAAATTTATTTAATTATTCACTTGCCACTTTCCTACTATAATTAAATAATTCTATTAATTATTTATTATTCTCTTCTCCCATAAATTAAATAAATTTTATTTATTTAATAACTTACTAATTTATCTTTTTTCTCCACTTTTTAATGAGATAATTGTTTCCAATTATCTTATTTAAAAAATCGGCTTTTCCCTCCACTATTAAATAATTATTTTAATTCTTTAGTAACTTGTCTTTTCCTCCGCTTTTTAATGAGATAATTTTTTCCAATTATTTTATTTAAAAAGTCATATTTTTCCCTCTTCTTCTATAATTAAATAATTATTTTAATTATTTAATTATTCATCTAGCCTTTCTGCCATAAATTAATTAAATTTTATTTAATTAATGACTTGCTTTTTCTCCCATCTTTTTGAATTAAATTGTTATTTAATTTTAAAAAATCAATTTTCCTTTTTGCCTCTATAATTAAATAATGTTTCCATTATTTAATTATTCACTTGTCCATTTGAACTAAATGATTTTCTTAGTTCCTCTCTCAGCCTCATTCTTATCCTCACTTTTCATGATCAATCTCAACCTTTGATTAATCCTTTTCAATATCGGTTGTCCATTCAAATCTGGCTCTTCTATAAAAGACGCCTTTCATGGTCATTTTGAGATGTCCAATTTATGCAAATAAACATTGTTGGGACAACATTACTTCAATATTTTGCTTGCCATCTAGGCTACATTAGCACACGAATCTAAGGGAATTGATCAATCAAATAAAAATGGAGAAGGGTAATAGAGGTCAATCAATGGAGGCTTGAAGCGTTGGTAATATTATTTTATTATTTTGTGTTTTTCCTTTGTTCTTTATTACTAGATTAGGATAATTAGGATTGTTGTTTAATGTGTTATTATCATTAATCCTAATTCATAACCCTGATTACAACTCTAATTAGGTTAATAAAGAAAAATCAATTCTAATCCAATCCAAGACTAAAAATATGTAGATCTAATTCTAAATAGCTTACCTTCATTGTTGAAATTCAATATAATCACCTTATTGATCTCTATATTAATGAAACCCTAGAAAAAGGCCACCACACACATAAACTCATCCTAGGTTTTACACACTAAACTTAGGATCACCCTTTATCTTTGTTTCAATTTGGTGAACCTAACATGTTAATTATATACCTTTTGAAATTTAAACCTAGATCTAGGTTTTCCATTGTATTGTTTTGCATTGTTCATTTAGGGTTTCATTTTTGCATCATAATAGACACAAAAATTCAAAAAAAAAACTCTCATATTGCATCATAGGTTGCAATAGGATTAGTATCAATCATTTAAATTAGATCTACATTCACGATTGCATTCACAATTGGAATTTATTGTTGAAACATTGTTACATATTTATTTTTAAATCATATTGTCTTAAATTGAGAAAATTATAGAAACATATTACTTGCAAACCTATTCACACATGGAAACAAAACCGTTGAATAGTCTAATAAACATTAAACCTTTCAATTTTCAAAAAACCTTATCAAGGACAAAGACGCCCTTGGGCACCTCTATCTTGCTACACTTGGATCAACAAAAAAATTCCCAGATATTGGTGTCTATGTGCCTATTATGTTTTTTCTTATAGATCTCTAATTTAGAATTCTTAATTGCATGTGTTTAGGCATCTTTCATATAGCTCAAAAAGAGTGAAAAAAAAAGTGCATTGTTTAGTTTCAAAATTGCATCAAAATCAATTTTGTGCATCTTAGCATCAATCAATTATTGTATTTAGATATGAAAATTGCATTCAAACTTGTTATAAAATTTTCAACCTTTTTTCACACTTGAATTTTGAAGTACATTGTTTTAAATTGAGTAAATTCTGAAAAAAATGTTCACTTTCAAAATTGTTTGCAGAAAAACCCAAAATCCTTAAGCAGTATTATACATAGTCAAACTTTCAATTTTATAAAACCATGTCCAAGACACAGACGCCATTGGGTGGCTCTGTCCTATTTGGGTAGCTTTGTCCTCAAGCTATTTTTGGGCTCAAATTTTTGTGAGAGAGCTCTCTTAGTGTCCTATGTCCAGATTTGATGTCTGTTTTTGAATTCTAGTTTTAGACCTATCTGATTTTGATCATTTGATCCATAAGGTAAGTAGCAACATGTTTTCTTTTCAAATATGTGATTTTGATATGATATCACATGACTTGTATAATTATAATATCCCTACTTATAAGTATTGAAATGAAAAAAATGGAGAATCCTAGGTCCTAATGTGTACAACCTAGGGATTCAAGGGGGTTTTTCTTGGGTTTCATTCAAGAGGGAGATCGACAAGGTGTATAGATTGACTTTCAACCATGAAGGTGAGACAATCAAACCTAGATCTCCTCCTTTAAGGACTAGGAAATGGATTGGAATTGATTTTCCTTAATTATCCTAATTACACTATATGCCCTAATACATCAAATGCAAGATCTTGATAATGTACAGCCTGAAACAATAGCTTGCACTCAGATTTGGGAAGTGCAAAAGACTATGTACCTATCCATATTGAAAGTTAGTTCTAGTCTGTATAGGAGGATAGGGTCACTTAGGGGCATATGGGTCCTTGTTAGTGTGCCCTACTCTATTTTTATAGTCCTTTGTTGGTACATCTAAAACTCCCATTTCTACTTTCACAATTTTCATAATGTTATCAAATAATTATGTAGGTGAGTTTTAATGATTTGAAAATGTTTAGGGATTTAATTGTAACAATAAAAAAATTATATTCAATCATCCTTCAATCCTCTTCAAACCTAAAAGGCCTAAAAATTCAAAGATAAGGAAAATGTTGAGTCATTTAGGGGCTTACCTTAGTCAAACCCCGTGTAAGTGTTTCCACTTCCAGAATGGAAATGTCAATGACAAAATGATAATTTATTGGAAGGACTGATGAAATCACAAAGTGCTACAACTCACCACCCTTCAATAGCTTACTTGAAGGACTGAAGTCATACAAATCACCTCAAGGTCTTGGATACTGGTTGCTTGAATACTTGAATTTTTTGGAGACCTAAAAAAGTGTTATCCTTCACAAAACAATGATAACATGAACACACATAAACTCACATAGTATTTGACATGATGTTGGATCTTGAATTGCTACAATAAATTACTAAAATGCTTCTCTTGAATGCTCTTGATAATAATTTCTTGATCATAAATTTTCCCTAATGCTTGCTAATCCTTGTGTCCTCTTTTATCAAATGATACAATAATTAGGTATTTATATGCATTTATTCAATTTCCTGCAAATTAAATCCCAAAAGCTGATATTTGAATTTTGAAATTTGAATGTTAAAATGTTGACACCAGCATGTCCCAAATTTGGTCCTAATTTCAAGGATATTAAGTGTCAGGGGAAAAATACTAATCATATGCATTTGTTCAATACTTGCAATTTCTTAGAAGCTAGTACAAATGAGATTTGGAATGCATAATTTAGGGAAATTAGGAGCTTAATTAGGTCCTACAAATTACAGAGAGAAAACAGAGTGAAATTTTCAAGGGTGAGAATTTACGATGATACATTTAGCCCCCAATTTAGTGAGTATGAACTTATGCTCAGAAAATATGCATCAAGAGGGGCCTAATTATCCAAATGTTGAAGAGATAGGATGACTAAGGATCTAGAGGGAGTGTGCAATCCCCCAAAATCCAAGGTCCCATGACAAACCAACATGAGGAAAAATGAACACACATGTATGAAATGCATCAAGACAACATACATATTGAAAACATGAAGCATGCACAATGAAAACACATAACATAACACAACATATAGAAGATGATGAAATGATAACAAGCATGATTCAAACATAATAAAAAAATGAATAAGACACACAAAATCATAGAACAAAACAAAAAGTTAGTACTAAAAGGGTTCGAGCAGTAAGGCAAAGAGATCTCAGTCTTAGATTGTTTCAAATACCAAATGTCATCCATAAAATAAGTGTTACTAAGAGAATGCTCCCATAAGGAATAGCAAGTCATGCTATACCACATCACTCATGATCCACATGGATCTACTAGCAATAAATATCTATTATGTTAGGTTTCCATGCAATATAATAGGTTTCACAAGGCTAGCAAGTTGTGTTATACTAAACACTCATGAAACACATGGATCTATTGGCAAACAAGCTATGTTATGCTAGGTGCCCATGTTAAAAATGGGTGCTCAATTTCATGACCCAACAAGCTTTGTTATGCCAAATCCATCAAAAATCTCACAAAAACTCACCTCATGGGGTGCAAAAAGTTTAACGTCATGGGAAACGAACAAAACTCGCCTCAGGGGGTGCACAAAGTTTAACATCATGGGCATGAAAAAAACTCACTTCAGGGGGTGCAAAAAGTTTAACATCATGGGGGATGAACAAAAACTTACCTCATGGGCTGCATAAAGTTTAACATCATGGGGACGAACAAAACTCACCTCATGGGGTCCATAAAGTTTAATGTCATGAGGGATGAACAATACTCACCTTAGGGAGTGTATAAATAAAAAGTCCAACACATCAAGGGGTGTTATAACAACACCACCATAAAATATGTAAAACAACAAAGATAATAAAAGGGTATTTTCTCAATACATGAAAGGTCATACCTTAGGGAACATCACACAAGATATCATCACCAAGAGAGGACTAGTAGTGGAATAGAAAACACACACCTTAGGGAATACTAGCCATAGCATTACCACAAAGGGGAAGACCATATTCCAAGAAAGGTCACACTCTTAGGGGATATCAAGTCCAATAGTACCACAAAGGAAACACTCATATAGATCAAGAAGACCACACTTTGATTTCCAAGGTCACACTTCCTAGGATATGTATGTTATCATCACTAAGAAGGGGCCATTTCTTATGCAAATAATGAGTGGGGGACTATATTTCCCCCCTTAATATATTAGTGTACTTTCTACACGAACATTTAAGGAGATACAAAGGGATCCCTTGTTAGAAGGAATGCACCTAACACAAGGCTAGCTATCCCTTTCCCCCCAAGTGTAGGGACAAAGATGAGACAAATGGATTATGATATGCTACTCTTTGCAAGATAAAATATGGTTACATAAAGCCTAGTTTATACCCCCATTCATGGTAGTGAGTGCGTTATGAGACTACAACTACCACATGGAAAAGAGAAAAGAAAGTGAATGTTAATCTATCACATATTTAAATTGACCCCTGTAAGGTTCAAATTATCTCAATTCCTTCTTTAAAGCATGACATTCATCAGTAAGATGTCCAAGCGTTCTATGAGTTTCAAAGTAAGACATATTTATACTCTTTCCTTTCTTATATCCTCGATCATGAATAGGTGGTAATGAGATTAAACCCCAGTCTACAAGTGTAGCGTGTCTGTTTAGTCTTGGATATAAGATGCAGGAAATGTAGTTTCTTAATAGGAACATGAACTTTGTACTTCTTGGCTAGTCAAACAAATGTTTAATGTAAAGGTGGAAAATCTTGGTAACCTACTCCTTTAGTGTATTCTAATGGTGTTTGTTCCAAGAGGAGATGGACTTGATGTTCATTCTTTATGTCACATCCTTATTTTCTCAAGATCCTAAAGCCCTAGCTATAGCACTATTCCAAGTAGACGGGTGAGTTTGTGACTTTATTCTCATAACATGGAGGATCATCAATGGGTGTGTTTTCATTGTGATTGTTATCAATAGGTCCTTCCATGTTCACTAGTTGAGATATGCATTGTGAGTTACTTTCAAGATATAAGAGTGTGAACATGTCAAGTGGTTGTATGGTAGGGGATATTGGTCGTTGATACGGTTGATTAGTCCATCGCATTTAGGGGTAAAAGGCTGAATTATTCTCCAGGTTACGTAAGGAAATTTTTATGAATTCATGCATTCTCTCATCTTTCCTCAAGATATCTTTATCAATAAGTCATGAATTAGGAGATGAAGTATCATGAATGTCATTATCAGGATTAAGATCATCACCGCACTCACAACTTGAGACATCAACCAAGGATTTCAAGGACATCCAAAATTTACCAAAAGACTTATCCATAATGATGTGATTTTTCAAGGATGTTGAAATTTTCATGCAATGGGTGACTAGAGAAAAAATAGTAGATCCAAACAAAGGCTCATGAGAGGATTTTGTCATAAAAACT
This sequence comes from Sequoia sempervirens, assembly GCA_007258455.2. Classification (NCBI taxonomy): domain Eukaryota; kingdom Viridiplantae; phylum Streptophyta; class Pinopsida; order Cupressales; family Cupressaceae; genus Sequoia; species Sequoia sempervirens. The sequence continues at coordinate 465,270,027 of VDFB02105785.1, forward strand.
TGAGTTATGAATAGATAGTAGGACAGAGGTACCCAGGGGTGTCTGAGTCTTGGACAAGGGTTCTGAAATTTCAAAGTTTGATTGTGTATTATACTACTTAAGGATTATGACTCTACTTTCAAATGGTTGTAATAGTGAATAATTTTCCATTATATGCTTAATTTATGCCAATTTGATGCAAAATACAAGTATGCAACAATGTTGAAGATGTTTGAACAATTTTGAATGTAAGTTATAGATCTAAAATGTAACAATTGACTGATTCTAAGATGCAAAGACCTAGAAATGATATTGTTTTATGAAAATTTGAAACCAAAAAGTAAAATTTATTTTATGAAATATATGCAAGATTCCCAAAAAGATGTAATTGTGAATTCCAAAACAGAGTTATGTAAGCAACAATAGACTGAGTAGACAAAGACAAATAAATTTGAAAAAGCTTGTTGATGCAAATGTACAAGGACAGAGGTGCCCAGAGGCTTTTGATTCCTTGATCTATGGGTTTTGAAAACTGAAAAACATAATGTTTTATGTTGTTTAAGGATTTTGTTTCATCTACAAATAGGTTCAACAGTGGTTGTTTTTCTTAAATTTTCCCAATTGATTCAAATGTAAATGTGTGTGACAATGTGAATAAAAATTTACAATTATGAGTATAATTTTGAATGAAACTATGATCTAAATGACTAAAATAAACCCTAATGCAACCTATGATGCAATATGTGATGCAAGTTTTTTGAATTTTAATGCATTTTATGATGCAAAAAGGAACCCTAAATGAGAGATACAAACAATACAGTGCAAAACCTAGATCTAAGGTTTCAAAGACTTTCCAATTTCAAAAGGTTTATGATGTTAACAAGTCAAGTTCGTCAAAATTAAATGAAGATAAAGGAGAAACCTAGGTCCTAATGTGTAGAACCTAGGGATTCAAGGGGGATTTTTCTAGGGTTTTATTCAAGAGGAAGATCAACAAGGTGTATAGATTGAATTTCAACCATTAAGGTGAGCCAATCATACCTAGATCTCCATCTTTAAGGAATAGGAAATAAATTAGAATTGATTTTCCTTAATTAGCATAATTACACTAAGTTCCCTAATACATAAAATGCAAGATCTCAATAATGTACAAACTAAAACAATAGTTTGTAAGTAGATCTGGGAAGTGTAGAAGAATGTGTACATGTCTTGAAAAGTCCGTTCTAGTTTGCATAGGAGGATAGCATCACCTAGGGTTGTATGCATCCCTATTACAGTGTCCTATTCTATTTTTTCAATCCTTTGGTGGCAAATCTAAGACTCCCATTTTCACTTACAATTTTTTTTCTGAATGTTGTTGGATAATTTTGTAGATGAGTCTCACCCCTAGGGTGTAGACCATTTGTTCAAGTCATTGAAAGACACATACGATTGACATAAGTTCAAACCCTGATTTACCCATTCATGCACACTTGGGGTAGGTGCTAGTTATCATGTAGTGTAGAGGTGGATTAGTCTCACCTGGTAACAAAAACTTAAGAGAATATTGAATAGTCGTTGGGACACCACCTCTAAGATATCAAATAAAAAAGTGAGTTTCTATGATTTTACAAGATTTAGGGCTTCAATTGTAACAATCAACAATTTTTCTTCAGTCTTCCTTTAATCCTCTTCAAACCAAAAACCTACATATTCAAAGAGAGAGAAAATATTGGGCCATTTAGGTGCTTGCCTCAGTCAAACCTCGTGTAAGTGTTTCCACTTCCATAATGAAAATGTTAATGATAAAATGATATTATATTAAAAGGAACGATGAAATCAAAAAGTGTTGCAACTCACCTCCCTTAAATGGCTTCTTTGAAGGATTGAAGTCATACAAATAAACTCAAGGTCTTGGATCTTTCTTTCTTGAATGCTTTGGAGACCTACAAAAGTTTTAGCCTTCACAAAACAATGATAACATGAACGCACATAAACTCACATAGGATTTGATAGGATGTTGGATCTTGAATTGCTACAATAAATCACCGAAAGGTTGCTCTTGAATACTCTTGAGAATAATTGCTTGATCATAAATTCTCCTTAATTATTGTTAATCCTTGTTTCCTCTTTTTTTTAAATGATGCAATAACTAGGTATTTATATGAATTTATTCAATTTCTTGCAAATTAAATCCCAAAATCTAACATTTGTAATTTGAATTTTTAATGTTAAATGTTGACACCAACATATCCAAAATTGGGTCTTTGTAAAGTAGGGGGACCCATACACCCTTGCACATATGGGTCCTGGACCTAATTTCCAAGATATTAATTGTTAGGGGGAAATACTAATTGGATGCATTTGTTCAATGCTTGCAATTTCTTGAAAGTTGGTACAAATTGATGAGAAATAAATAGGTTCAATACCAATTGTTGGTAAATTCAGTCTCTATTGAAAATATGACTTCAATGAATGAGATACAAGGCTTAGATTATAGTAACATGAACATCAAAATATTATATGCAAATCTGAAAATTAAGTTGCCTTAATTTAGAATTACCATGATTAGATCCATCTTCTTAATGATACTAAAAAATAGCCAACATAACATGCTTAATTACACCACCTTATGTGAACTTATAACAACAATATATAAATAATGACATCACCATAAGATAGCAGAAATGAGGCACAAATCAACAACACAATATCCTCACATAACACAAGATTTACATGGAGAAAACCTTGTTGGAAAAAAATCCAACAAGAAGAGAGGCCACGTATGTATCATCTTCAAACAAGCGATATTACAATACAATCACTTCCATTCTCCTCTTTTCTTCCACCATGGAAGCACATGTGCACCTATGAACAACCTCCTTATGCCTCAACCTTTCCTTGTACCTACAATGAAACTCTACATCCAACTGTGGCTCATATTTTCTAAATCCTAGAAGCTAAATTTATAGATGTGTGAAGACATCTTAAGCCCAAAATAAGGATCAAAAGATGACCCTTCATTCCAAACATCCCCAACCCTTGGAATACATGCTCGAAATGCAAAGGGGCACTAGTTTTGGCTTGAATACTTTTTCTCCAACTTGGGCACCCAAACTTGTGAGATAAACATTACATTAAATGGAATAAATGATAGAATACCAAGAGACACTTGTTGCCTCATTTCAAGCTCTCATAAATGGAGAATACCAATAGTCACTCATTTCTCTTTTTCCATATATTTTATTATCCCATTTTAGGAATCCACATGTGGGGAATATAACATTAAATATTTATGTCCACAACTCACCTTTATCGTTGCTAGTGGACCCATCACCCCTTTATGACTATATTATAAACAATGGTGAGAATTAATATTGAAAAATTATTTTACTAATTCACCCTAAGTGCCTAGGGACACTTTCCAAGGACATTGGAACCATAAAATATGACATAGGATTTACAAGGTGGATAGCACCTAATCCTAACATTCTCCCACTTGACATCAAAATTGCAAATACAACCATGATAACCACCATCAAGCAAAAAAATTCTTACATCATCCAACATGCCGCATATGAAAGAAAAAAGGAACATGCCAAGGTGAAACATATCAACTATCACTGCAACTTGTACCAATCTTTACATGAACACAAGCATCAAATTCAAATAATAATAAAGGCTCTAAGTAGGTTCCTTACTCATACCACCTAGAATAGAAACCACAACAAATTACAACTCATCCAAGATAACCATACCTCAAACAAAGGTATACCAAACATAGATAGAACTTCATATCATAAACATACCAACCCAAAATATGCAATCAAGTCTTTGTATATCCATCCTCCTATCTCAATGAAACATACCAATGAATAAATTCCCATACATAAGGCCAACTGATAAGTCTATATAAACACATAGAGGATGTCAAATCTAAAAATAGATCAAAGCATACCAAGTCTACCTATAGTACTTCACATATAGAGGATGTTCCTAACTCCTTTATTTCATATTATTAATGAAACATACAATGATATGCAAATCTTGTAAACAAATATGTTGCAATACTCATCTCACCATTAGTCTCCATAGCTCTTCTAAGTTCTTCACACTCAACCATGTGAAACCAAACATCTAGGAAGAATATCATGACCAAAGAGAGAACCTGCAAATCAAACCATATCCTTGTTCCACACTAACATGTACTAAGCTATGTATTGTAAGATCTCGTTCACCATCCCCAAACTGAAAGGACATCAACATCTAACATTCAAATCAAATAAAAACATGGAAGCATTATATGTAAACCTCTCAAACTGAAGGTAGATCAAACCATCCAATCATTCCCACAACAAAGTAATATTCCCAAAGCCACAAACCATTTCATGTACCTCTCCAAATAAGTCCTTAGAACTAAATCCATAGCTCAAGACCAAAGCAGGGAGAAAAATGAAAATCCATAAACCATGCCTCTTCTTTTTAACAAGTCTTCAGAATGTTTATGTTCAAGAATAATTCATATGAGAAGACAAGATACAAAATGAAGAATACATCTGACAATCAGGTGGGCAATACCTCTCAAATCATTCACTTGATGAGGAGACAAAGAGTGGGATACAAGATTTTCCTATACACACAACACCGAGAAATGACAATATTCTCTTCAAGTCTATAATAGATTCACATCCATAACCAAGTATAGGCTCCCCATTCTTATTGTTAAAATCATCATTAAAGACTAAACATCTTGACATGCAATCCCATTAATAAGAGATCTCTTAGCCATACACAAGTCTCTCTAGTCCTCAAATGCAACCCTACAAAATCATGAAGCTCTGTGAAAATTTTTTAATAATCAAAACCAAAGAGAACCAAACATGACCATTGTCAAAATCCCAACTATAGAATTTGGAACATATCATGACATCGTGATCTAACATCCCCTCCTAGGATATCACATAAAAAATAACCATCCATCATCAAATGATGAATCATCACTACCAAAGATCCCACTGAATTGTGTAACCAAGCTCTCCAGGCATCATGATAACCATCTCCTGACTGAAGATCCTCCATGGCCCCAACACAATCAAAGAACTCAACACCATGAGCTCCCAAAACGTAAATTACAACCATAATCTCCAAACTAAGAAGATAAAAATTCTAGACATCCTTCATCAACAGAACCAAAGATGTCATTAAGCTCTCACAAATCCAAGAGCTCATAATAACACCAACAACCATTGTAAAATACCATCCATCTTCTAATCAAATATTATTCATTACTCACTACACACTATAACAACAACTTAGAAACAAATTTTAAAATAAAGAAGATAGAACAGATTATGTAACTGCATAAAGCTCCCACTAAAATTAATACCAAGTTATACATAGCATCATGCCCAATATCACTGCCAACACTCTACTCAAAGTGAACAAATATTTTCATGCACCATGTAAATAACTGCTATATATTCTAATGAACAACTATATCAGGTACACCCAATAACCATCACTCACTCCAATAAGAATACCAATGTAATAATGGTGAATAAGAATATGGCCTACCAAATAGAACCCACAACACATAGTTTATAATATCTACACATATGCAACATCTCAAAGGAGAAATACATGATTAGTGCTCCAATCTCAAATAACCAAAAAATAGATTCAACCCCATATTAGTATCATGCAAAATAGAGATATTATTGTATAACATATGGATTTTCAAGACTCAAACACTAGAATCAATGCTAGATCTGATTTTCCAAACAAAACCACATAAGAGTAACCATAGATAAATAAGAACCATCCAAGAAGCCATGCAAACCTATAATTGTATTCATCCAGAACACCCTGAACAATCTCATCATAGATCTACATACCACATATTTTAGTTAGTATATAAAACATACAAAACCATCTCTATAAATATGAAATCCATATAACCATTTAGAAATTCACGTCAATCATTTCATCTAAATAATGGAATAAACACAAATCTACAAACCCACAACTAAACACAAAAGTAAAGTACAACCCAATAGGAAAAACTAAGTTGTCCAAGATCTTATAATATATGAAGCATATCAGATCCACAACTCACAAAGAGGTTAGTGGCTTATCATCTAGTGCTTTCATGTAACCAAGGGATAAAACCATGAAATCAATATAAGAACTCCATTCTCTAGTCCAAATTGAGGGTGTTTCTCCATGTGACTAGGATGTCTCTACCCATCCAACATGAACAACTTCTTGCTACACATGACCACAAGATAAAGGAATAAAACCACTGAACAAGAGGATACACACATATTATTAAATAAGAGCTCCAAGTTACCAAAGCATAACCAACTCCATAAAGATCCATAATCATGAGCTTCCCATGCCCAACATAGATCACATTGACAATTTCCATGGCTTCTAATCGCACAAATCTGCAAATCAAAGTTAAATCATAAAACATTCATTACTGCTCCAAAATCCTTCCAACAAGGAGAGTTATATAACCAATTGTATGGCAAATAGATTCATCATGAGCTTTTAGTGACACTTCATATTGGTCACAGTTATCATTATATAGTTCATGTTGACAATAGGTGTTGTCATTGATGTCAACCCAATAGTGGGTGTCATTAATGTCAGATGAGTTACTGAAGAATGTACATACTCTGGAGATAGTCATTATGATATTATTTTAGTTGGTGCATGTCTGAGGAAGAATAATGTTCAGTATGGTAACTAAGTATGTTACAAAGGATGATTCACATGTCCTGATGTACATACAATATTCTTACATTGATATCATTCTACTTTGATGTACTGCACTTGTAGATATATTACAAAATTTTTGTTAAGGCACTCATAGGACAGACTCTAAGGCAAAGTCATGATATGGTGATCTGCATTCTTCCACAAAGAAGTATTTTTTCTTGTGGTTAAGAAGGAAATATCATTGTGTTGCAAAGGTTCCACATCCAAAAAATCAAGTTATCACCCCTTCTATAGTGAGAGTTACAAGTATCAATGTTTTGGTATGTACCCTGATAGAGGAAAGCAACGATGAAAGCTTGGTGGAATGATTTGCATTCTTCCTGTAAGGAAGCTAAGGTAGCATAACAACTTCCTACACTAATCATGAGAGGAGAATAATGCAAAAAATTTATAGATCTTTAACAATTACAAAAAATTAAACAAAAATATCATGCATACCACAATGCAGTGATTTACATGGGGAAAAACCTTTCAAAAGAAAAACCCCACACTCCAAAAGTTGCCCAATATATTATTCAAAAATCACAAAGATTACAATATACTTGCAGAGCAAGCTTCTCACAAGAGTATCACCTACTAGAGATCTAGAGGTAACACAACCACTATCAGACTCTCAGAATACATCACAATATGCAGCCATAATACAATCCCTCATAAAATAGGGTTTCCTTCTAGGGTAAGTCAAGCCAAAAAAATATCAATCGTCAGATATGAGACATAATGATGAATGGTCCAGATTTATAATAATAATAAAGTGTACAAAAAATTTGGCTTCTGAGGGTGCTGCCCTCTGGACCCCCAACCGAGGGGATGATCCCCTTGAACTCCTCGCGGGGGGGGACCCCCCACACCCCCTATTATCATCGTATAAACAGTACATTTTGTATCAACAGTAACTTATGTAATTGCAAGGTTGAGACACATTTTCATAACAAATATCCCACTTTTCAAACACCTTGCAAAAGCAATAGGAGGGTGCATAAACATCATCTCTTAATTGCTAAGGGTCAAAAGGCCCATAGTCTTTGAGCACCATCTAAACTTCTCTGTGCTCAAAGGTTTAGTTAAAAAATAAGCAACATTCATCAAAGTCTCTACCTTTTAACCAACTTTACCCTACCATATCTCTAACAAAATGATATTTTACATCAATGTGCTTTGTCTTGGCATGAAATGTCAGGTTCTTGGCTAGACATATCGCACTTTGACTATCATAATAAATTGTCACTGTACCTTGTTTTATTCCAATATCTGAACGTGGTCTCTTAAGACAAATGGCTTCTTTACAATCATGAGTAATTGCCATATACTCTACTTCAGTAGTGGAAAAAGAAACCACAACCTGTCACTTACTCATCCAACTAATCACACCACCAATTAAAGTAAACACATAAGCACAAGTGGAACATCTGCTATCAACATCACCTGCCCAGTTTGAATCCATATAACCATGAATATCAAGGGAAATCTCATCTTCAATCATATTACTATAATAACATAAGGAATAATCTGAGGTACTGCGCAAATATCTGAAGACTCTTTTAATTGCATCCCAATGAACTCTACCAAGATTAGACATATATCTAGAAATAACTCCCACTGCTTGGGTAATGTCTAGTCTTGTACATACCATAGCATACATAAAACTTCCAATTGCACTCTAGTAAGGCACTTTTCTCATGTATTCCATCTTTGATGGGGATGTTGCATAATCTAAAATAGATAACTTTGTTCTATCTGAAATAGGAACACACAATGGTCTACAATCCTGCATATCAATCCTCTATAAAATTGAATTGGAATACTTACTTTGGCCAAACCATAGCTTTATATTCACTATATATTTTAATTTTCATCCTAATACTGTGTTTAGTTGCACCAATATCATTCATTTCAAATTTAGAAGCAAGTTGAGACTTTAGTTCTAAAATCATACTTTCCCTCTACCAATAAATAACATATCATCAACATATAATGCAATAAACAGGAAACAATCACCACCAATTTTATTATAAACACAATGATATGATTTAGAACGCTCAAATCCCAAAATCAACTCATATGTATCAAATTTTTGGTACCACATCCTAAGACTCTATTTTAGGCCATACAAAGATTTCTTCAATTTGCAAACCAATTTACTTTTACCTTTCACCATGTAGTGCTTTGGTTGTGTCATATAGATATCCTTCTCCAAGTCACCATGAAGGAAAGAAGTTTTCGCATCCATTTTCTCAACCTCTAAATCACAAGTAGCAGCAATAGAAAGCAAAAATCTAATGCATGTCATTTTTTCAACAAGAGAAAATATCTCTCCATAATCAACACCCTCAACTTGAGAGTAACCTTTTACAACCAACCTTGCTTTGTACTTCTCAATACCTCACTCTGAACCAATATTTTTCTTAAACACCCATTTATAACCAACAAGTTTTTGTCCTTCAGGAAATGGTACAAGATCCCATTATCATTCATTTTCAAAATTGTCATTTCTTCATCCATAACAATCTTCCAAGATTTTGCAACATTTATACCTGATGCCTCTTCTACCAATCTGGGTTCATCCATGTTAGTATTCAAAGCAAAAATACATCTCCAATCATCAGGTGAATACCTTTTAGGTGGTTTTCTATGCCTTGTAGACCTACGAACAAGTTGAGTTGGAGGATCTTCCCCCTCTTCTGAAGATTCGGAGCTAGATGAGCTCTCCTCAACTTCTTGTCTGTCTATGGGCCTTGATTCAACTTTCTCAGGTGTAGAAGGAAATTGAATCAAATCTTCCTATTTACTTTGTTCTGACTGCAATATAATAGAAGGCTTAGATTCTTTAAAAATAACACAAGTTCTACTATGTATTACCTTCTATGCAACAGGATCCCAAAGCTTCTATCCTTTCACACCATAACTATATCTAATGAACACACATTTCACATCCTTGTTCACCAACTTTGTTCGATTCTCCTTTGGCACATGTGCATATTCCTCGCAACCAAAAACTCTAAGATGTCTTAATGAAGGCTTGTGGCCCGACCATGCTTCTATAGAAATCTTATCAATAAGAGTTGATGTAGGAGATATGTTAATCAAATAACAAGTAGCGACAAAAAATTCAACCTAAAACCTTTATTCTAGACCAACACCACTCAACATACTCCTAAACTTCTCCATTAGTGTCATGTTCATTCTTTATGCAACTCCCTTTTGTTGTAGAGAATATGGAGGTGTCTTCTATCTATGAATACCATGTAATCTTTATAAAATCTATCAAAACCATTAGAGAAAAATTCACCACCATTATCAATCCTCAAAAGTTTTATTTTCTTTCCAATCTGCAACTCAACCATTGCTTTAAATTCTTTAAATCGACTGAAAACTTTAGTTTTACTCTTTAGAAAATATACCCATGTCCTTCTACTATAATCATCAATAATGAAACATAATATATGTGTGTGTGTGAAAAATGTATCAATCTAAATGAAATTCAAACACATATCAATAAGACATTAAATCAGAAAAACTAAAAAAGAAAACTGAATAAGCAAACTATGACTGCAGCTTCCCCGAAATCGTCTTATCTCTCTCTAACTCCAGCGTTTTGTTGTTTCCAATGGCTCTCAGATCAGCAGATCAAGCTCAACAAAATGAACAGCTGAAGAACAAGATTTGAAAATGCACACTATGCTAAATGCAAGGCTATGCTAAGATGATAATATCGCTGTGATGCTAAAAGGTTGTGATTGCATGTATGTTCGTGCGTTTTCATATGCATGCGTGTATCTGGGTCTATGCGTAGGTAACCAAAGCTTGGATTTGTACCAGTATTTATAGAGTCTTTGAAAGGATTCGATTGGCTGACATGTTTTAATGGCCCAGATTAAGCTTGTTCAAATGGACGGTGGAAGATTTTCGTAAGTGGAGAGGGAGATAGAAGGTTTCCCGTTTCTTTCAATTTTCGTCATTGAGATCCGAAGGGAAATTGCCATTTCGAAGAATGAGTTTAGAATGAGTTAGAATTAAATAAAATAAATTTATTTAATTTGTAAGTGAAGATGGATATAGAAACTCGCATAATTAAATAAATTATATTTAATTATGTTTTAGAAATGAATTTAGAGTGAGGAAAATATTAAATTAAATATTTAATATTTAATTTGATTATGGGATGAAGAGAATATTCCATTATTTGAATATTCAAATATTCAAACTTTAGAATGATATGATAATTAAAATAAATAATCATATTTATTTAATTTAATTAAGAGGAATGTGGGAAATGTCAATAATTAAATAAAATTATTTATTTAATTAAGGTAGAAGAATTAGAAAATGAACTATATAAATAAATAATTAAATTTATTTATATGTAGATGATTTTAGGGGAATTAATTAAAAAGTTCATATTTAATTAATTAACAAGCTTAATCATGACCATTTTTAGACATATACATTTTGCCCCTCTTTGAAGTGATGTGTGAAACGCATTGCTTCAAAGAAAAATAAGATTTTTCCCCTGATATGCTTTCGATGTTGATGCTGATGATGCCCCCTCGGGAGGTAAATCATGGATGAAGATATGGATTGCAAAAATTTTGCTAAACAATCGAGATTAGATAATGATATTATGCGGAGGAGAGAGTGATTTAGCTCCTGACAAATGATGGAAAGAATGTCCCATTATGAAAATAAAGTCAAAAGGCAGCAAATTTACCTTTGTTTGACAAATGAGTTCACAGAGTAGCGCTTCCGATAAAAAAGGCAGAATTGATGATTTGATGATAGTAATGTGAAGATGATGATATATATTGCTTTCTTAGTCAATAGATTGGTAAATTGTCGTTTCATTATGCTGATATGGATAGAAATGATGGAAAATTCTAATGATTGTTTGATAACTTTGCTTCCCAGAGTAGAAAACAAAGAGTAATTGTCTGACAACTTTGTTTCAAAAACAAAGAGTAGATTGAACTGATAACTTTGCTTCTCATGAATGAAAAACAAAGAGTAAATGTCGGATAAATGATTGATATGACTTCTGATAAATTTTCTTTCTATGATAGAAAACAAATAGTAATTGATGGTAGAGCAGATTGATATGATATCCAGCTAGATAGATTTGTGTATTGGTTTGCCTGATAGGATTGATTGGGTGATATGGGTCTTTGATATGATGCACTGGTATGAGTCACTGATATGGGTCACTTGATATGGGTCACTGATATGGGTCACTTGATATGGTTCACTTGATATGGGTCACTGATATGGGTCACTGATATGGGTCACTTGATATGGGTTGTGATTGCATGATGTGAGGCATTGATAGATAGAGAGATTTTGATTGACCTTTTCATAGTCGAGGTGTGTCGGGACCACACAGAGATCTTGGGGCAGGAGGTAGTAGACTTCCATCACAGAGGCGTAATGATTTTTGATGATGTGATGTGCATTTATGAGATGATGATGTGATATGCATTTATTTCTATGTGTTATGGATTTCGGTATGCATTTGAATGAGTTAATGACTAACATGTTATGCAGAAAGATTTGATATGATGTGTTTATGATGATGATGAAAAATGATTGATGATGAGTACTAATGATGTCATGTAGGTGGATGACTTATGATGTGTATATGGAAATGTATGTATGGAATGTTTATTTTTGGATTTTCCAATGCAGGTAAAAAATGATAATATGATGAAAAATGAATGTTGTGTTCATGATGTGCATTATGAATTTGTATGATAAAATGATATGATATGATGTAAAATGATATGAGTAAATAGTGAGGAGATGTATGATAAAATGATATGTGATGAAAATATAATGATTTGTAATTAGAATGAACGGATAAATGAATAATAATGGATCTATAATGATAATGATATGATATGAAAATGAAAATAAGATAACTGATAATGATAATGAAATGATGAAATGATGATGACCATGAAATGAATGATAATGATGTGATAAATAATGATAATGGTAACGATAAGAAGATGATGAAAGGACAATGATAATGAAACAAGGAAATGACAATGATAATGATGATGATATGATAATGAAACTAATATGAATGATAATGATAATGAAAATGAAATGACTATAATATGATAATGGTAATGCGATGATGAGATGATAATAATATAAATGATAATGATAATGAAAATGAATGAAATGACTATAATGGTAATGCGATGATGAGATGATAATGAAAATAATATAAATGATAATGAATGAAATGATGAAATGTCAATGAAACTAATATGAATGATAATGAATGAAATGATGAAATGTCAATGATACTAATATGAATGATAATGAATGAAATGATGAAATGTCAATGAAACTAATATGAATGATAATGAATGCAATGATGAGATGTCAATGAAACTAATATGAATGATAATGAATGAAATGATGAAATGTCAATGATATAAAGGAAATGAATGATGATGCGATAAATGATAATGATAATGAACCAAACATCTGCATTGTCCTCTACAAATAGTCCAAAGAAACATGACAACCATTGGCCTTTCAAAACTCTTGATGCAAATTAAATTAAATACTCTTATCTCTCTAATAATTATTGAAAATGGTAGGATCCGATTCACCTTGGTACAGAAAAATTTATGCCTACCTCAATGACGATATTTTACCACCCGATTTATCCCGTAACCAAAAACACAATTTTATCCGCCAGTCCGCTTGCTACACTCTTATTACTAACACTCTTTATCGCCGTGGTCTTGATGGTACTTTACTTCGATGTTTTGAATATGAGGAATCTGAAAAAGCTTTACAAGAAGTTCATGGTGGCATCTGTGGTACTCATTCGAGTGGACTGACCTTATCCAAGAAATTGATTAAAATGGGTTACTACTGGCCTACAATGGAGAGGGAATCATTCACTTTTGTGAAAACATGCTCAAAATTTCAGATTCATGGGAATCTCATTCATGCTTCCGCACAGGAACTTCAACCATTCACGCCAACCTGGCCATTTTCTCAATGGGGGTTAGATCTAGTGGGTAAGATTCATCCTTCTTCATCGAACGGACATAAGTTCATCATCACAACTACAGAGTATTTTACCAAGTGGATTGAGGCAGTCCCTCTTACTAAAGTTACCGACAAACAAATATCATCATCCATACTCAACTATATTATTTGTTGGTATAGCCTTCCCAACTCCATTATTACAGATAATGGACGTCCTTTCAAAAATCAGGATGTTGATGAACTTTGTGAGAGATTTCACATTCAGCATAGATATTCAACACCTTACTATCCACAAGGGAATGGTCAAGCAGATGCCTCAAATAAAACAATATTAAAATTTTTGAAGAAGACTATGAATGATTCAGGGAAGGATTGGCGCGTTCAACTCAATCCCACCTTATGGGCCTACATAACCAGTATCCGCACGCCAACAAGAGCAACGCCATTTGCTCTTGTCTATGGAGCAAAAGCCATACTACCTTTAGAAGTTGAGATTCCCTCACTCAGAGTATCATTGAAAGGTCTTACAATGGATGATGAATACAGAGTTTCACGACTCCAAGAACTGGAACTCCTAAATGAGAAGAGACAAAGAGCAGCTGATCATTTAAAAGCATATCAACAGATAATGTCTCGCAACTATAATCACAAAGTAAAGCCACTTACCTTTCAAGTGGGTGATCTTGTTCTGAAAGAGAACCCACGCAATCAGCAAGATAGAGAGAAGAAAGGAAAATTTGAACCAAATTGGCTAGGTCCTTACGTGGTTATCGCATTCTATGGTTCAGGAGCCTACAAATTATCGACGCCATAAGGGGACCTATTTGATGAACCTATCAATAGCATGCACCTGAAAAAGTATTATGTCTAAAGCAAAAAATACAAAAAAATCAGAAAAAGTCCTAAAGAAATACAAAAAAATCAGAAAGTCAAAAAAATCAGAAAAAGTCCTGAAAAAAAAAAAAAAAAAAAAAAAGTCCAGAAAAGAAATACAAAAAAATCAGAAAAAGTCCTGAACAAAAAAAAAAACTGTCATAGGGTGAAAACCTGGTGACAGGCAGTCTATTGACATGAAAAATGCAATAAAAACAAATAGTGAAAATCTGGCAAACAAACGCTATTTGAGGCTCTCCATCTATTAGTTCATATTCTACATTTAACTTTTCAACCTTTGTTTTCAAGTATCTTTTTCATCATCTTAGGGCCACACCAGCACCATGCTATCATCATTTACCTCGAGCGATAACGTCTTACCATGGCTTGATTATTGTACATATTCATTTCAGCAAGTTGTGTCAATACCAAGGGAAAACATGGGCATATTGGGGGCATCATAAGTAGGTGTAAATGATTGTTCCACCAAAAATTCATAACGAGTCTGAGTTTCTGGGAGTTGTAACAATGATGCTATCGTAGCCATGGCATCAGCTGCCTTGTTATCAAGCCTTGGAATTTGTGTGAATTTGATGTCCACAAAGTACTTCTTGAAGTCATCAACCATCTTTTTATATGGTAACAATTTGTCATCTTTGGTCTGATAATCGTCATTGATCTGATAAATGACTAGCTGTGAGTCGCCATATACTTGTAGTTCTGTAATCCTCCATTCCAGCGCTATTTTAAGCCCAATGATCAATGCTTCATATTTGGCTATGTTGTTGGTGCATGGAAACATCAGCCTATATGATCGAGGAATAGTGTGTCCTTGAGGGGTGACGAAAAGTATGCCTGCCCCTGATCCATGTTGAGTGAAAGAACCATCAAAATATAAAGACCATGGTTGTTTATATTCTGCAGCAAAAACATCAGCATCTGGAAATTCAATGTGCAAGGGATGGTCTACTTGCAATGGTGCTTCAGCTAGTTGATCTGTGATAACTTGTCCTTTGATTGCCTTACGGTCAACATAATGTATGTCAAATTCACTCAAAATCATTACCCACTTTGCTAACCTTCCTATCAATGATGCTTTGCTTAACAAATACTTGAGTGGATCAATCTTTGAAACCAGATTGATTGTATGAGTTAACATGTAATGTCGAAATTTCTATGAAGCAAAGACTACTGCCAGACAGGCCTTCTCGATAGAAGTGTAGTTGAGCTCATGACTTGTTAGTGTTCTGCTGATGTAGTAGATTGCACGTTCTTTTCCTGTAGAGTCTTCTTGCACTAGCAGTGCTCCCAGAGATGTCTCTGTTGCAGAAATGTATAAGATTAGGGGTTTGTCTGGATTTGGTGGTATGAGAACTGGTGGAGTCATTAAATACTGTTTGATTTGTTGAAACGCCAATTCACATTTGTCATCCCACTTGAAAGGAACATTCTTATGCAGTAGATGTGTGAAAGGTAAACTTTTGTCAGCCAATTGTGCAATGAACCTTAGTATAGATTGAAGTCATCCTTGCAATGATCTTAATTGACTGATGTTCCTTGGTGGAGGCATTTCCATAATTGCCTGTACTTTTGTAGGATCTACTTCAATTCCTTTTTCTGAAACAATGTACCCCAAGAGTTTTCCAGATTTGACCCCAAAAACACATTTCTTAGGGTTGAGAAGAACTTTGAATTTCTCTAATCTTGCAAATATTTTGGATAATATTTCAAGATGTCCTTCTTTGGTGTATGATTTTGCCAATATTTCATCTACATAATCTTCCATGAAGATATGCATCATGTCATGAAAGATTGTAGTCATGGCTCTTTGGTAGGTAGCCCTAGCATTCTTTAGACCAAAAGGCATGACGTTCCAACAATAAGTTCCCCATGGACATGTGAAAGTTGTTATCTCCTAGTCTTCAGGTGCAATCTTGATTTGGTTGTAGCCAGAAAAACCATCCATTAATGAATACATGGCATGGCCAGCTGTCAGATCAACTATGGTGTTGATGTTTGGCAGTGGGAAGTCATCCTTAGGACATGTTTTATTAAGATCTCTGAAATATGTGCGTATTCTCACATTTTTATCTAGTTTGGATACAGGAACAATGTTGGAGATCCATTCTGCATAGTCGATTGGTCTTATGAAGCCCACATCAAGGAGTTTTCTCAGTTCTTCCTTAACCAATAATACAACATGAGGGTGCATCTTTCTGAGTTTTTGTTTCACCGGCTTGGCCCCTAGTTTGATAGACAAGTGATGCATGATAAGATCAGGATCAAGACCAGGCATGTCAGTGTAAGACCACGCAAAATTTACTTGATTTGCTTTCAGGAATTCCATGAACTCTGGTATTTCTTTCTTTGTCATTAATGCAGCTAACTGTAAAATTTTTGGTTTATCGGAAGTCTCAAGATTGACAGCATTTGTAGGCTCAATCAAAATAGGCGATCGCTCATGGTAATGCTCCGAGAGAGTGTCAAGATTCCCATTGTCTAGTGCCTCAAAGAGGTTTTCACCATCCGATACGCTCTTTATCTTATCTTTTGTTTGATCTAATACTGCCATATTCTGGTTTTCACCATTAGATCTTTCTTTTTTTATTTTTACTTTTGCAGCTAAGAGACTTGACACTCTCCTGATCAAAAACTCTATGTCGAAAATCGCTGGTGGAACAATCATTTATATCCTCTACAGAAAGGAAGTTTATGATAGCATTGTCACTTGGAAACATAGGTATATCGATAGGTTCGATTGAATCCCAATCAATGAGATCAGGATAAATTAAAGATAGGGGATCATCAAGTTGTGTGAAATCGGCTATGGTTATAGTCATAACGGAGTGGTCCGTAGGATCCGAGGTATGAGGTGGGTCAATGATGATACTGTCCTCATGATAGTCTTGTTTGTTTAGATCCAACTCAACATCACTAGAGTCATGGTGACTTTGTAGTTCGAATTCGCGTGTTTGGGTCCCTAAACCTTGACCTTCAATTAGAGTTGGGGCGTACTGGTGTATTACATCAACCTCTTTGTCCCTCCAGAACTCATTATTGTAAATGGTGTTCCATTCATATTCAACAGAGTCTGTGTCAGAATTGTTATCCAAGAAGTTCTGAACTGTTGTCAAACATGCTTCTCGTGAATCTGAGCCTTCTTGCAATGCGAAGACAGTGCCATGTAGTTGTTTGGATGTGCTTTCTTTGGAGTGAGTATCATAGCCCAATCCAGTTTTCTCTTTTGCAGCGAGTCCGCGGAGGTGAATATGTTCAACTACTCCTTCCTTCCTTTTTCCGATAGGACCTTTATCATAGCCCATCTTCTACATGATTGAATACCCTTTTCTATATTTGTTCGTGGGTAATTTGACATTAAAGACTGCTTCATCTTCATCTTTATAGAGCCAGTTTAGAATTTTTGTATCCTCAGGATTTTCCATGGGGAATTTTTCTTTGATGAATTGTCCATTAAATTTCGTGATTGGCTCTATTGGTGGTTGCTTTGATGTTGATGCTGCTGATATTTGATGTTCCCTGATAGACGGTTGTCCATGTGATCGAGGTGATGTAGGTAAATTGGCAAGACAAAGAGAGTATTCTCCAACTCCATGATCCTTAAATTTCAATTTCTTGTCAAAACTATTGGTTAATTGACTAATTTGTGTGTCAATCTTTAGAGAAGTCCTAGCATGAGCTTCTCAATTGTTAGGAACCAAAGTATCTTGACTGGCTTTTATGTTGGCACAAGTTTGAATATTGGAATTATCAGCTGGTATCATGATTTCATGTCCATCATAAGGAAACTTAAGACATTGATGATAGGTTGATGGGACAGCTTTCATTTCGTGGATCCAAGGATGACCCAACAAGATGTTATATGCAAGATCACGGTCCAGTATTGATAGAAAGTATTCTTTATAACAGGGCCCACTCTAATTGGCAGCATGATTAAACCCTTGGATGCTCTTTCTTCATCATCATAAGCTTTTATGGTAATCTTTCTTCTGAAATCAATGGAGTCCTCAGAAAATAATAAAGCCTTAACCAACTTCATGGTACAGATGTTCAAACCAGCACCTCCATCTATTAGAACTCGTATGATACGAAACTTGTGAACCATGACTTCTAAGTACAATGATGAATTATGGGGATGAGTTATGGAAACGTCATCCTTTTCAGAGAATGAGAGTCAAGTGGGTGAGGACAAGTGTCCTACCATGGCTTGAAATTGGTTCACATCCAGGTTAGTGGATACATTAGTTTCAAAGAGGGCTTTTTCGAGAATTTCTTTATGGGCTAGAGAAATCTTCAATAGTTCCAAGATAGAAATTTGAGCGGGGGTTTTCTGAAGTTGGTTGACCAAATCATATTGATGTTGAGGTGGAGGTTCAGTGGATTTTGAAGAGGTGCCCTTTAAGACAACTTTAGCTTGCGCTCTTGTTGTTGCATTAACTTCTCTATATTCCACCTTCTTGTTGACTTTAATGACATTTACCCACTCGTCGTCTGTGTAGAGATGATTGATTATATGATCATCATTGATATGATTCACAATTTTTTCAGAAGACTCAC
Source organism: Sequoia sempervirens (assembly GCA_007258455.2). Classification (NCBI taxonomy): domain Eukaryota; kingdom Viridiplantae; phylum Streptophyta; class Pinopsida; order Cupressales; family Cupressaceae; genus Sequoia; species Sequoia sempervirens. Next base: position 465,289,221 of record VDFB02105785.1, read on the forward strand.
CCTTTTGATAGTTGGGCAAAGGGTTGCAAAATGCTTGGTGGTCTGCATTGGATTGTTGATGTCCTTCTATTGTAATGATGTCATTGTCGATTAAGTCTTGAATGGTATTCTTCAAGGCTTGGCAGTTATTTGTGCAATGACCTTTGCATCGATGATAATCACAATAGTATGCCTCATTCCATGATGGAGGCTTTACACTGGGTTCATAGTTTCGTTGAGGCGGCAAAGTAATGACATGTTTGGCCATCAACTCTTTGAATGCATATTCTAAAGATTGACCCAATGAAGTGAAAGTTCTTCTATTAGAGAAGAATGAAAATCTTTGTGGATTTGTATTCAAGGTGTTCCCTAAGGAATTGTGATTGTTATTGGTTCCTCGGTAACCTTGGTTGTTGGAAGTCCCTTGATTGGGAGTAGAGTGTTGATTTATATTGTTCCTCGGAGGAGGAGGATTATTTCCGTGATTTGCAATCGAGTTGACATTGTTGTTGTGAATTTTTGGAGTACTGAGGACAAATGGCTTGGTCGAGGCATGATTCGCATCAACAACACCATCATTCACCATATTTTTGTTGCGAGTCTAGAATTTGGACTTGTCCTGATTATTTTGATGGTTGGATGAGCTAGGATTGTCTTTGTCATGTTTTATTATTCCTCTTTTGACCAAAGCATTTTCAATGGTTATGGCATCTTCAATCATTTTCTCAAAAGAAAGAGGACAATGTAAGTTCAAATGATAGCTCATTTATGAATTTAAACTGTTAATGAAGGTAACCATCTTTTCCTTTTCAGGAACAGGACGTGGATATCTGGAAAACATTCTTCTCCATCTCTGAAGAAACGTAATGAAAGATTCGCCAGGTTTTTGTGCAACTTTGCAAAGATCTATCATGGTGATCTAGTGTTGTATGTTGTAGGCATATTGTGATATGAATAAGTTGATTAATTCTTCAAATGTCTTGATGGGAGGTGTAATCTTAGATAGCCATTCCATAGAGTGTACTCCAAGACTCCTAGGAAACAATCGCATCAAGTAAGTGTCTTCATGAGCGAATTCCAATGTCATGTTTCGGAAGTCTCTAACATGATCGATTAGATCTGATTTCCCATTATAGCGATCAAATTTTGGCATTTCACAATGCTTGGGAAAAGGAATCATGTTAAGACTTTGATCGAAAGGATAAGGACAAATGTCCTCGAGAGTATATTTCTTTGTGGTTGTTCCCCCTTGTAATTCTTTAACTTGTCCTTGAAGTGCCTTGATTTGTTGAGTCAAAGCACTAAGATCAGATAGGGGTGTCTCTTCAGGTTTGTTTTTCAAATTCTCAGTATTAAAGTCATGAGGTAATTTAGCCCCTTGTTCGGCTAAATAGCGGAAATATTTTTCCTTATCTCGCTGCAAGATCTTTTCGATGGCTTTGTGAAATTTTGGATCTTGCTTAGCCTCTCTAAGACGTTCCTCATCTTGTTCTTCATCACTATCTATATGTGTTTTGTTCATGTATTTATATTGGTGGAACGGATTTTCTTCTCTGTTATCCGTATCTTTGTCAAAAAGTGGATTACGATTCATGATGTAAAGAGGATTGTTGCTTTCACCCTCTTCTTGAATGTTTTGAGTATGACCTTCTTGTTGGATTTTGTCCTTCAATTTATTGAATTGAGATCTTGTGAAGATAGGCATATGATTTTGAAGAATTCTTCTAAACTTAGATCCTAGTTTTGACAAGTGCGATGATGATGATATCTTGATCCGATAAGATATGGAATCTTACGATATGATCCAAGATGTTCCTAATTCTTGATTGTGGCTTCCAATGATGAAGGATGTCAGAATCCTATTGGGGAAGTTGAATCAATAATTAGAAATTTGTTTGAGAGATGCACTCTTAAAGTTTTGATCTTTATTTTCGAAGAAAGGTTCCAAAATCACTGAAGGATTTGATTGGGATGTGAATGATATTCTATAGAAGGTTGTGGTATGTTGTCAAATTCAAGAGGTTGATTATGATTATGCCGTTGTGATAGATCTAATCTCTGATAATAAGCTCGAGAATCTAAGGGATCTACAGCATACTCATCAGTGAATCGTCTAACAAAGTCTTGGTATCTATGAAGAAATCCTCGGTAATGAAGCAAGACGTGTCGACTTTTGTACAAGAATTTTCTCTTTTGCAATGTTTTCCTGTATACTAATGTTTTCTTGGGTTTTCTGATCCTTTTGGAAACTGATTTCTTGGGAAATTTTGTTGATTTCCAATCTCTAAGCATGGGAAAAGTATTGGGAATGTTATTGGACCAATGGTATGAAATTTTTTTGAGTGATTTCAGTTGTTGTTCTTCATGTTCATTTCGGATGATCTTTTATCTGATTTAATGTGATGGAAGTCACAACAAACATTTTGAAAAACAGTTGTTTTAAAGACCCTACACTAACATGAAGTGTTTGATCAAGAAAATGTTTTCAACAAATGTTTTCACAGGTTTTGCACATGAAAGACAATTCAGACAGACTCACTCTTAATGCTCAAGTAGGTCATTCTAGTAAAAACAACCCACATCTTAGAACTGTGTCGACTCACACAGCTGTGTCACCCCTGAAGGGGCGCCCGTGTTTTTGTCTTTTCCAGGCATGTACTCAGAGTTACGGAAGTGGATATCGGATCCCCTAAGCAAACGGTCCTTGGCAATTATATGGTGAGTGTCTTGGGGGCAGATTCTTCCCTCCCCTTGCACTATGATTATTAAAATGTTCAAAAACTAACTTCGGCTGGCCACTACACTAGGTTCGTAGTAAGGATTTCCGTTCGGTGCGGCAATAATAAACTCCCTCAAGAGACCTCCCAACCTTTAGAACAAAGGTTTTGGGATGGTTATCTTGCACACTACTGGCAAAAGAGGGTTTCCCTAGATTTGTTTTAAATTTTATAGTGGGGCAGAATAGCCTGGCTTTGGCTTGAACCCACTTGAGTCGTTCCCGTAGGGTGAGTACTTTTTCCCACTACGGCAGGCTCTCTAAAGGATGTAATTAAAGCAGTAAAATTCATGAAATTGAAAGGCAAGTCTGGTATTCTGATCACCCAGTTAAGGGGAGAGCATAGACCTATTGCCACAGACAAAGCAAACAAATGTTCATTTTAAAACCCAAATCACAATGATCTAATCTAAGTGAAGATATTGCTTCACAAAAACAAGTTATTCAATTTTAATTGCAAGATCATCGTGTGGTGACTATCCTAGATTGCTTCATTTTATCCAGATGTGTCTACCCTAGGATTGTTTCATTTTAAAATCTAGAAAAAGAAAAAGAATTATGTCTGTGGAAGGCGTCAAACTCAGAATTTTGTATTTTTCTTACAATCTATATGCACTAGAACAGAAGGTATATGCGCCAGAATAGAAGGTATATGCGCCAAAACAGAAAGTATATGCACCAGAACAGAAGGTATATGTGCCAGAATAGAAGGTATATGCGCCAGAACAGAAGGTATATGCGCCACAGGAAAAATTCTATATGCGCTAAAACAGTTACTATATGCACTAGAACAGTTACTATATGCGCTAGAACAGTTACTATATGCGCTCCAGAATCCTGCAAAACAAAAGAGTCAAAAACCCCGTATGCGCCACAGAAAATGTCGAATGCGCTCAAACGCCAAATTTTTCTGAAAGTTAACTCCAAAACGCAGAAACTGTCAAACAAAAACTTGCAGAGAATGTTAAATTCATGGGTTCGAGCCCGATAGTGGGCACCATTTTATGTGTGTGTGAAAAATGTATCAATCTAAATGAAATTCAAACACATATCAATAAGACATTAAATCAGAAAAACTGAAAAAGAAAACAGAATAAGCAAACTATGACTGCAGCTTCCCCGAAATCGTCTTATCTCTCTCTAACTCCAACATTTTGTTGTTTCCAATGGCTCTCAGATCAGCAGATCAAGCTCAACAAAATGAACAGTTGAAGAACGAGATTTGAAAATGCACACTATGTTAAATGCAAGGCTATGCTAAGATGATAATATCGCTATGATGCTAAAAGGTTGTGATTGCATAAGCTGATTGCATGTATGTTTGTGCATTTTCGTATGCATGCGTGTATCCGAGTCTATGCGTAGGTAACCAAAGCTTGGATTTGTACCAGTATTTATAGTCTTTGAAAGGATTCGATTGGCTGACATGTTTTAACGGCCCGGATTAAGCTTGTTCAAATGGACGGTGGAATATTTTCGTAAGTGGAGAGGGAGATAGAAGTTTTCCCTTTTCGTTCAATTTTCATCATTGAGATCCGAAGGGAAATTGCCATTTCGAAGAATGAGTTTAGAATGAGTTAGAATTAAATAAAATAAATTTATTTAATTTGTAAGTGAAGATGGATATAGAAACTCGCATAATTAAATAAATTATATTTAATTATGTTTTAGAAATGAATTTAGAGTGAGAGGAAAATATTAAATTAAATATTTAATATTTAATTTGATTATTGGATGAAGAGAATATTCCATTATTTGAATATTCAAATATTCAAACGCTAGAATGATATGATAATTAAAATAAATAATCATATTTATTTAATTTAATTAAGAGGAATGTGGGAAATGTCAATAATTAAATAAAATTATTTATTTAATTAAGGTAGAAGAATTAGAAAATGAACAATATAAATAAATAATTAAATTTATTTATATGTAGATGACTTTAGGGGAATTAATTAAATAGTTCATATTTAATTAATTAACAAGCTTAATCATGACCATTTTTAGGCATATACAATATGGATTTACCAATTGAAGGAACATCTACAAGGCCAAACACATCATAATGAATAAGATCCAATACACCAAAAGATTTATGAGAATTCGAGTAAAATGAACGGGGTTTTATTTTCCATAAATGAAATGCTCATAGAAATCAACTTCAAGATTACAATCAAACAAACCTTCAACAAGGTTTTTATTTGCCAAGGTCCTTAGACCCTTTTCTCCAATGTAGCCAAGTCTCTAGTGCCATAACATAGTTTTCTCTATAGGTAACTTTGATTCATAAGAAAGAGCACCCTTGGATACCCAAATCCATGACTATCTGTTGAATATGAAACCCTCACCTATTCCACAAACTTTATTTTCATAGAAGTACTATTGCACTAAATAGGGCATGCACCAAGCTTATACAATGTTCCATATCTAACACCTCTACCAATCACCATAGCACCTTTAACCATCTTGCATCTTGCATAAAAAAAATACTACCTGCACACCTACACCTACTAGTTTTCTCACATATAATAGATTTCGTGCTAATATAAGGATATGCAACACACCATTAATCCTCTTTATTCTACCATTAGGAAACCTGATTCTAACTTTACCATAGCCAACAATATTCAAATGAGAATCATCACCCAAGTACAACTTACCTCCATCAAATTCTTCATATTCAGAAATCCAATCTCTATTAAAGGTCATATGGAAAGATGCACCTGAGTTAATTAATCTTGCATCATTACCTGCACAAGTTGCCAAGGTTATAATGAATGCATCACCATATTCCTTCTCAAACTCAAAATCAAAATCAAATTTCTTATTTTTCTTCATCCTTTCTTCTTTGTAGTCCTTACAAACATGTCCAGGTTTACCATAGTTCCAACAAGTAACTTTGGACTTTCCAGGAGATTTAGATCTCCCCTTGGACTTAGATTTATCACTCTTCTCATTCTTCTCAAGCATTTTTCCTTGGGTCTTCCACAAACATTTAGGGCCTCCTTGGCACTAATGGATACCTTCATCCTCATCTCTTCAAAAAGAAAATAATCCACCACATCTTCAGTCTTCAATATAATAGAAGTACTCCCAATAACCATAACAAGAGAATCCCACAAATCAAGCAAAGAACAAAGAAGAATCTGACATTTCTCCTTCCCATGTATTTTGACACTAACTAATGCCAATTGAGCCACCGAAATATTGAATGCTTCTAGGTGGTTTGTAATTTATCCACCCTCTTCCATTCTCAAGGAATACAATTTCTTCCTCAATAAAATCATGTTCACTAAATAGTTATCTTGATACATCTCACCAAGCTTCTTTCATAGTTTTTGTGCAGAGGTCTCTTCATGGACATTGATTAAAATAGATTTTTCCAAGTACAATCTAATTAGACCCTTGGATTTATGCTCCATAAAATCATATTGAGTAGCTTGAGTAGGATCTTTAGGCCTTGAAACATTCTCATCAACAGCATCCCATGGATCTTGATCTATGAACAGATCCTCCAACTTCAACCTCCACATTTTAAAATTATTCCTAGAAAATTTATCCACCTATATTCTCCCTGATGAACTTGCCATATAAAAATTCTTGCAACAAGATCACAAAGTATCTTCTACACAAGCTCCCACTCAAAATTGGATTAGTTCAAAAAAACCAACCACCCACAACTGAAACCAAAGGTGATCAGGCTCTAATACCACTTGTAAGGAAGCTAAGGTAGCGGAAAAATTTCCTACACTAATTTCAAGAGGAGAATAATGCAAAACTTTTAAAGGTCTTTAACGGTTACAAAAACTTAAACAAAAATATACAAAAATATCATGCATACCACAACATAGTGATTTACATGGGGAAAACCCTTTCGGGAGAAAAACCCCACACTCTAAAAGTTGCCCAATATATTATTCAAAAATCACAAATATTATAATATACTTGCAAAGCAAGCTTCTCACATGAGTATCAGCTACCAAAGATCCACAGGTAACACAGCTACTATCAGACTCTCATAATACATCACAATATGCAATCGTAATACAATTCCCTCATAAAATAGGGTTTCGTTCTAGGGCAAGTCAAGCCAACAAAATATCGACCATCAGATTTGAGACATAATGATGAATGGTCTAGATTTACAATAATAAAGTGTACATAAAATTTAGCTTCTGGGGGTGCTGCCCCTGAGTCCTCATTAGAGCGCTCTACCCCCTAGACCCCTAGTTGAGGGGATGATTCCCTTAGACCCCTTGCGAGGGGGGACCCCCCGCGCTGTCCCCCCATCATCGTCATATGAACAATACCTTATGTATCAACAGTAACTTATGTAATTGCAAGTTTGAGACACATTTTCCCAACACTTATAGAAGTGAAGGTATGATCTTCTGACAGTTTTTTAAATATAATTTGTAATGATAAAATCATACTACTTAGTAGTATCAAGTGATGTAGTGGTCTACAAGTTTAGTTTTTGAATGAAAATTAGCTACAGTCTGTCTAGACTTCTTTGTTCATGTATATTTAGTGGGTTTCTCCTTATGCGCCAGCATATGATGATCAATTTCTTCAAGAGAAGGTTGAGGAGATATTGTGCATAAGTCGTAATACTTACTTCTTGGTCTGCATGATAGTTTTGGTCTCTCCCTGGGAGTGCAAAGGTGAACAAATGGTAGTTTTGGTAGTAGTATCATTATTTGGGTCAAAAGACTTGTCTCCATCATCATTAGTTGATCCTGATTAGTTAATTCTATTTTGGAGAATGTGTTATGACATTTTTGGATCCTATAATACTATGTTCTAATCATTTCTCTTGCAAATAATATACAAATTAGATCCGACCAATGAGATATCAGGAGTTTCTTCTAAAGATCATCTTGGAGCCAACCTGATAAATTTTTTGAGTTGTTGCAATGAATATATGTAGAAGATCAAATTCATTTGTGAAAATTAGAGTTGGTTTTCAGTGATGAGAGTGTAGAATGCAAAAAGATGAAGTGTTTGAAATCAGTGTGAAGGGCTAACTGTGTGAAATAGTGACTGCATCTTCAACATATGTTAGATGCTTCTTCATAAAAAATCATAATCATTTTTTCGCTTTCTAACTTTCATGTATCTTGCTCTAAGATAGTGAGTCTCATTAGGTCCTTTGTATCTTGTTCTAAGGTTGTATACCTTAGTTTGCAAATCCATAGGTAGTGAACCTTAAACATTGTAATTCTTGTTAGCAGTAAGCTACATATATTTTGAGTTAATCCTCACTGTGGTTTTTCCCTCATTGGGTTTTCCATGTAAAAATATTGGTGTCTCTTTGTGGTGCATGTGTTCTCTTCTATTTAATGTGATGTGTTGTTAAACTGCAAATAGAAATAATTGAGTTTTAATATATGTTGATTCTCCCCTCCCTCACAACACATCATTTTGTTCAACAATTGGTATCAAATCCAAGTTCCTTAAGAATTTTAATAGCTAAGGTTGATCCTACTATTGACCACATGGGGTCTGTAGCAAAAACCAATAATATGTTTAGTCTAGAACCAGATCTTGAATCAATGGAACCTAAAGGTTGGTACATCAATTTGCAAGATGGTCAAGTAGATTTTGAAGAACTCTGGTTTTCTCTTGAAGATATGGATGAAGCAAGATTACAAAATATCAAATATGAGTGCATGATGGAAAAGTCAAAAGAGAAAATTGACAAATTGAAGGCAAAAGCTAAAGATTTAAAGCAATAAATTGGCAAACTGAAAGCTCAAATAAAAGGTGGAAGTGAATGTGAAATGAAAGCCAAAGAAGCTTAATTTTTGGTTTCAAATTTAAAAATAAAAGTTGAAGAAGGCAAGAGGATTGAGGATTGACTAAATACCAAACTCAATGACAAAATTGTTGAATGCTTAAAGCTTGAGGAAGAAATTGTATTCTTGAGAAAAGAACTTGAAAATCTAAAGAGTGAATTAACAAAATTCTAAAATTGGGAGGAAGCTCTAAAATTCTTGATGAGTTAGTAAACTCTCAAAAACCCTCAAAAGAGAAATACGAACTTGATTTTCAAAAAGGAAAAAGTCCTATGGTCAATGCATCTGCAAAACTGTATGGTAACTTCAAAGCTAAAGGATTGTTTGAGACAAGGGAGGAGAAAGACTACAGAAAAAATCCTAAGGAAACATCCTCCAAAAATGCAAAGATATATCATGATAGCAAGAGAGAAGGGGGATTCATTCTTGTCTAGAACAAGAAGAAAAACTTCAGAGAACCTGCCCCCAAACAAATTGCTCCTACCAAGTTCAATGGTAATTTCTATGCTTGTAATTAGTTTAGCCATAAGGCAACTGAATGTAGAAGCTAGATGAGTTAGAACTTCTTCAGGCCTTCAAGGTACAATGCTATGAACACTCAATCATTTTATGGTTAGTTCTATTCTTGCAATAAATTTGGCCACAAGGCTAATGAATGTAGAAGTAAAGTGATATGGAATAGAAATGGTATGAATTCTCAATCTTTCTATGGTTACTACTACACATGCAACAAGTTTGGTCATAGGGCTGTTGAGTGCATATCTAATGTGAGGAGAAGAATTTTTTCTCCACAAACTAGTGTCACCTGCTATAATTATAATAAACTAGGACACATTGCTAGATTTTGTAAGGGAAAGAGTGTAAAATTGTCTAGTTCTCAAAAGAAGCTTATCATTAGTTAGTGAAAGAAGAAAATGAAAAAAAATTGGTAAAAGAAGGAAGAAAGTGGAGTGAAGAATGACTTTGTACCTCAACATGGCGTAGATGAGTCTGCTAGTAACTGAAGAGAGTGTATTGACTTAGGGTAGTTGCATTTGCAGATTCTATCAAACCCCTGAAATATATGAGATGATGAAACCTTTAGCATAATGGTAAATAGTGATATGGACTTGGTTGGTCATGTTTTTGGAGAAATCACTATTGGAAGTATGAGCAGCTTGTGTGCTATATCATTGATATCAATATATCTATGTTTTTGTATTGATGTCATCAATTCTATGGAGATTTTATTGGAAGTTTTTGATGATGCTTTGATTAGTTACATTATGTTGTCATTAGCAGTGTCACTTGTGTCAACCTCTAGTGTTTCTTTGATAATATTTTGTTGGTGTGTGGTTGAGTTGCTTTAGTGCAATTGGCTTGGTGATGAAGATGATGGGAATGTGTTTGTGGTGCTTCATTTCCAAGTGATTTTGAGAAAATTTGATTAAAATAGAAAAGAGTGTGGTTAAGAGGTGTTCAATATAGCAGAGTAGTGATTTGGTTTTGCTCTGCATTTCTTCTATGTTGAAGATCTACTTATGTGGTTTGGATATGTTGAAAAGATGTGTTCAGAGGTGTTATATCCAAAGTTTTAGGTTCTAGATCATTGTGTAGAGAGAGTTGTGTTCACCACTGTGTGAATTACATATTGTAGTGGTGTCTAGGAGAAATGGGTTTACTCCGCATTTCTCCTCAGTGTGGTTTATGGTCTTTCCAATCTGAGGGTGTGCTTACATTGCTCATATCTATCCTCAGTTTGAGTTTCTCGAAGTTTGGTGCTCTAGAAGGTTGGATTTGCGTGTTACAGTATGTTGAAATTTTTAACTGGGTGTACAGGATGAGTTGATCCTCAGGTGAAAGTTGTTGCGAAGGAATTTGTTGGATTTCAAGGAGTTTATGGAATATTCTAGATTATGTTCAAGTGATGTATATTTTTTGCAATTCATATTTGGATCTAATGAAGCATGTACTTAAATGTTTAATGGTGTTTACATGGGTTCAACCGACCTTGGGTGTTTACACTAATTGCACAAATGATTCAATGTTTTCGGAAGCATAGTGAGGCATATATGTATGGATTTAGGTTTGAGTTAAGTTGTGGTGTGGTCCGCTTTCATTCCTTTCCACCATGGGAATGCTTAGTGCTGACCTAGTTTGAATTTGCACGGTTGAGGTGCATAGCCGACCTTGAAGATTATTTTCAAGGTTGAGGATGGTATAAATACGTGTTGAGTTGATGAAGAATTGTGTGAAGTAGTGTGTGATGCGAAGTGTAGATTTTTGAAATGCGAAAGTGAAAAATGCAATGCAATCTTTAATGTGTTAGACTACTGGAAGCAGTGAGCAATGTTGCAAGTATGAGCTAGTTTGGTGGTGTTGTAATTGATGTTGTCATTGATGTCAACACAGTTCAGTATGTTGTAGATTGTACATGTATGGTTGAGATGCTGGTGAGATGTTGTGAGTACATGGAGCTATCTTTATGGTGTTGCAGATATGTTGGTTTGATGAGTTTCCAAGTGCTTTTGAGAAAATTAATATAGAAGAGAAGTAAGAGTGATGAATGTGTTCAAAATGTGCTCTGGTATGTGCTCCATGTTTCTCCTGTGTTGATCCTATGCTTGTGTGGATCTGCAGGTGTGTTGTTGGTATTTTCATGGTAACATATGCTAAGTTTCAACTTCTAGTGAGATGGTACATGAAAGTTGTGTCCACCGATATGTGTGTTCTATCGGCAAAGTCAGTGTTATGTGGACTGGGAGAAATATTTTTGCTCTGCAGTTTTTCTCTGTTTCATTTCAAATCTTGCGGATCTGGAATATGTTTTGTGAAGGTATTTTTTGTGCTCTGGCAAAGAGGTTTGAAGTTTGGTGATCCAGAAGTCATGTTTCAGTATTTTTGTGTGTACCTACACAACCCAAATAGTCTGGTGAAAGAAATTCAGTGATTGAAGCCTATTGTTTTTGTTGTGGATGTATTCTCTTGTATAATGAAGCATGTTTTGGTGTCCACATGTCATCTTCTTATTGGGAAGCGCGTGCGTCAATGTTTATTTGTGTTTTCATTAGGTTTGGTCGACCTAGTGTTTACACTTCATTTGAAGAATAAAATTTAATTAAGAAGGCATGTAGAAGATTCAAGAATATTATTTGTGGTATTGATTATATGTTTTATTGGTCCACTCTTATTCCTTTCTACCACAGAATTTAGAGTTTCTAACCTAATTTGAATTTATGAAATGATGTATTGTGACCAACCTTGGAGAAAGTTTCTAAGGTAGAGAATAGTATAAAAGCAAGTTGAGTTGTGAAGAATTGTATGACAGTGTGATGCAAAGTGATGAAAGTGTGCCACAAATCATAAGAGCAGAAGTGTGTGTGAGTGAGTTGTGATAGCAGTTTTTAGTGTGTTGAAGACAGTGAACTAAAGGTTTTTGTAATCATGCGAATGTTCTTTAATTGCAGTGGTGGATCTTTTGTTCTCTTTTGTATCTATAGGCAGTGAGCCTCTCTATTGGATAGTGAGTCCTTTGTAGGCAGTGAGCCTTTGTATTTGGCAAGTGAGTCCTCTTTTGGGTAGTGAGCCTTTGTATTCAGTTTATAATCTTTATATTGTGAGTTAACCCTCACCGTGGTTTTTCCCTTACTGGGTTTTCCACGTAAAAATCTCATTTTCATTGTGTTGATTTACTTTTTGTTATCTATGTTTCATGCTCATATTTAATAACAAAATAGTGTGGTTGAAGATTTGATAAGTAATAAAGTTTTAAGTTTGAATTTGAGTGACAACTGATTCACCCCCCCTCTTAGTTGTCATGTTCCTATTTAACAATTGGTATCAGAGCTTGTGGTTCCTTGTGTAGAGATTAACAACTTAAGGAAGATCTAATGGCACAAAATTTGGCGATCCCTTTGTTTGATGGAATTGACTACAATGACTGGAAGGGACTGATGAGAGGATACATTATCTCTCTTGGTTTCAAGATGTGGAAGGTTGTTGAGAATAAGTATACACTTCCATTCGGTGATGTTAATTCTGTAGATGAGATATCTGCTTATGAAGAAAATGAGAAGTTGAAGAATGTGATATTTATCTAAAAATGAGTGAGTCAAGGTTAATTCTCTAGATATTGCATATGAAGTTTGGAAGAAGTTGGAAGATATGTATGAAGGAAATGAAAAGGTGAAATTGATAAAGAGGCTAGTGGCAAAGCATAGATTTGTGAACCTAAAGATGGAAGATGGTGAAGAATTTACAAGTTTCTTTCAGAGAGTTGAACTGGCAGTAAATGAAGTTAGAAATCAAGGAGGAAAACTAGCAGATGAATATATAGTCGAGAAGTTCTTGATCACTTTACCGGATTGTTATAGTGACAAGATCTATGTTATTGAAGAAATGTATGATCCTAAGAAGTACACTCTAGAAGAGTTGTTCGACACCTTGCAAGCATTTGAGATAAGGAAGTTCTGGAAAGATGAAAAGACAAAAGAGAAGATAGAAGCAACATTTAAGGCTTTGAAGATTGAAGAACCGGATAGTGATGATGAAGAATTGGAAGAAAACTTCACTAGGAAATTGAAGAAAGACACCAGAAAGTATAAAGGTATGTTACCCTTTAAATGCTTTAGTTGTCGTAACATTAGTCATTATGCTTCGAGATGTCTGAATAGGGCTACACATGAAAAGAACAAGGATTACAAGGACAAGGATAGGAAGGATAAGAAGTATAAGAAGTTGTACTATGTTAACAAAGAGGCAGGTATTTTTGATGACGAATCTGAAAATGAGGTTGATGATAGTGAATGCTTATTCTTAGCTTAGGAAAATAAATTTGTATCCACTAACTCTGGAAAATGTGTAAGGAAGAAGGCTCCAGAGGTTAAGAGGAATATGAGGGAAGGTACCTTGGTTATCACTTTTCATGCACGACAGGATGAAGACTACTAGATAATTGATAGTGGATGTTCAAATCACATGACCGGAGATAGAAGTAAGTTCACTAAACTTGAAAAATATGATGGTGGTTTAGTCATGTTTGGTGATGATTCAGGAGCTAAGATATGTGGTAAAGTTTCAATCAGTTTTGATGGAGTGCATAATACTGATGATGTATATTATGTGAAGGGTTTGAGACATAATATTTTGAGTGTTGGTCAGATGTGCAACAATGGCTTTAAACTTGTGTTTCAAAACAATACCTATGAAATCAAGAAAGGATCCGAAAATGGAGATATGATTGTTGCTGGAAGAAGAACTCATGGAAACATCTATCAGCTGAAGGGAGTTGATGGTCATTGTCTTGTATCTCAGATCAGTGAAAGTTGGTTATGGCACCAGAGAATGGGACATGTGAACTTTGATAACCGAGTCAAGATTAGTGCTAAGGAGATTGTTCGAGGGCTGCCTAGAATCACAAGACCTGCTAATGCCATCTATAGAAGTTTTCAATTGGTGAAGCAAACAAGATGTAGCTTTAAGGGAAAAGAACATTCTACTACCGGAATGTTGGAGTTGATTCACACTGATCTTTTTGTTCCAACCAGGACTGGGAGCCTGAATGGTGATAGGTACTTTATGCTGCTTATTGATGATTACACTCGAATGACATGGGTTGTTTTTCTCCGAGAGAAGAATCAGGCCCTAGATAGATTTAAGGTATTCAAAGAAAGAGTGGAGAATGAAGTAAATCTGAAAATCAAGTGTTTGAGATCTTATAGAGGTGGTGAATTCACTTCTAGTGAATTTAATGTATTCTATGAGAAGCATGGCATAAAAATACTGTTTTCTACTCCAAGAACCCCATAGTAGAATGGAGTAGTTAAAATAAAAAATAGGACAGTTCAGGAAGTTAGGAGTATGATGAAAGATTCCAATGTACTCGATGTATATTGGAGAGAAGCGATACATATTGTTGTTTATGTTCTTAATAGAGTTTAGATAAGACATAATAGCACAAAGACACCTTTTGAGTTATGGACTAGTAAGACTCCTACTATGAAATATTTTAAGGTATTTGGAAGTAGATGCTATATTAAAAGAGATGATGAAAATATTGGAAAGTTTGATGCTAGATGTGATGAAGGAATATTTCTTGGATATTCTACTACTAGCAAGGCATACAAATATTTTAACAAAAGGTTGAGAAAGATTATTGAAAGTGCTAATGTGAAAGTTGATGAAGACATAGGCAAACCTATTGAGATAAGTGAAGTTGAACCTGATGATCCTATCTGTGGACATATACCTGAAGAAAATCAAAAGGAAGAAGAAGAAGAGAAAGAAGAAGAAGAAGAAGAAGAGAATGAACCGGAACCTGCTGTTAGGACTCCTAAATATGTACAGAAGAATCATCTAGAAGATCAGATAATTGGAGACAAGAGTGAAGGTGTGAAAACAAGAAGCAGAGTTGCAACTGAGGTAAATTTGTGTTTACTTTCTAAAATAGACCTAAATCTGTAAAAGAATCCTGTGAAGATGAAAGTTGGATGAGAGCTATGAAGGAGGAACTGCAGTAGATAGAAAAGAATCAGACATGGGAAATAGTCCCTAGACCTGTGAACAAAAATGTGATTGGCTCAAAATGGGTGTTCCAGAAAAAATTGAATGAAAATGGAGTAGTAAGGAATAAGGCAAGACCGGTATGCAAAGGATATTCACAAGTTGAAGGTATAGATTTTGAAGAAACATTTGCCCCTGTGGCCAGAATGGAAGCTATAAGAATGTTTTTGGCATTTCTGCACACAAGGACTTCAAGGTATATCAAATGGATGTTAAGTTAGCTTTTCTAAATGGTGAGTTGGAGGAAGAAGTGTACATGGAGCAACCTGAAGGGTTTCAGTTGTCTGACAAGCTGGACATGGTTTTCAAATTGAATAAAGCATTGCATGGATTGAAGCAAGCTCCTAGAGCTTGGTATGCAAGATTGGACAAATACCTGACAAAGCAAGGATTCAACAAAGGTTCTGCAGACAACAACCTCTACTTAAAAATGCAAGGTAATAAGATGTTGATTGTAATTGTTTATGTTGATGATATCATTTTTGGTGGAAATGATGGCATGTGTAAAAAGTTTCTTAAAAAAATGCAGAAAGAATTTGAGATGTCTATGATTGGTGAATTGAATTTCTTCCTTGGTCTACAAGTGAATCAAGTTGATAAAGGGATATGCATTTCACAATCTAAGTATGTAAAAGAGTTGTTAAAAAAAGTTTGGGATGGAGGATTCTAAATAGGTTTGTACTCCTATGGTAACCGGATGTAAGCTAAGCAAGGATGATGAATCTGCTGACTGATAAGAGCAAATATAGATTCATGATTGGTAGATTATTGTATCTCACTACTACCAGACTAGATATTATGCATGTAGTGTGTTTTTTTGCTAGATTTCAAGTAGATCCTAGAGAAGCACATCTTATGGCTATAAAAAGGATATTTAGATATCTTAAAGGCACACTGAATTATGGACTATGGTACCCTAAGAGTAATGATTTCAACCTGAGTGCTTATACAGATGCAAATTGGGTTGGATGTGTTGATGACCAGAAGATTACCAGTGGTGGTGCTTTCTTTCTTGATGGAAGACTAGTTTCATGGCTGAGTTAAAAGCAAGATTTAGTTTCTTTATCCACTGCAGAGGCATAATACATTGTTGTAGCATCCTATTGCACGCAAGTTCTGTGGATGAAGCAAACTCTGAAAGACATTGGTGTGGTATGTGATGAGCCTATTCCCATTTTCTGTGACAATACAAGTGCAATAAACATTTCGAAGAACCCGATTATGCATTCAAGAACAAATCACATATCTATCAAGTATCATTTTCTGAGAGAAAAAGTATTGGAGAATAAGGTCATATTGGAGTATGCAACTACAAAGGAAAAAATTGCAGACATCTTTACTAAGGCTCTTCCGAAGGATACTTTTGAGCATCTTAGGGAGAGGTTGGGGGTCATTGGCCCTCCTAACTAGGTGCACATGAAGGTGCATCAGTCTAGTGAATTCATAGATTCTTCATTTATCTGGGTTGATAGTTGGGTCTACTTCGCAGGGGGAGTAGAAAAGGTTTTCATTGTTGCAATATGAGTGTACTCCTAAGGGGGAGTAATCAGAGTAGTTGTTCTTTGCCATTGATGTCAAAGGGAGAGAAAATTTTATGTGTTTCCATCAATGACAAAGGGGGAGATTGTTGCAAGCATGAGCTAGGTTGGTGGTGTTGTCATTGATGTCAACACAGTTCAGTATGTTACAAATTGTAAATGTATGGTTGAAATGCTAGTGAGATGTTGTGAGTACATGGAGCTATCTTTATGGTGTTGTAGATATGTTGGTTTGATGATTTTCCAAGTGCTTTTGAGAAAATTAATATAGAAGAGAAGTAAGAGTGATGAATGTGTTCAGAATGTGCTCTGGTATGTGCTCCGCGTTTCTCCTATGTTGATCCTATGCTTGTGTGGATTTGAAGGCGTGTTGTTGGTATTTTCATGGTAACATATGCTGAGTTTCAGCTTCTGGTGAGATGGTATGTGAAAGTTGTGTCCACCGGTATGTGTGTTCTACCGGTAGAGTCAGTGTTCTATGGATTGGGAGAAATATTGTTGCTTTGTAGTTTTTCTTTGTTTCATTTCAGATCTAGCGGATCTGGAATATGTTTTGTGAAGGCATTTTCTATGCTCTGGCAAAGAGGTTTGAAGTTTGGTGATCCAGAAGTCATGTTTCAGTATTTCTATATGTACCTACACAACTTGGATAGTCTTGTAATGTCCCCATTCTTTCGCGAGCATTAGACATGGTGGATTAGCCTATAACATCAACCCTCGTAGGCTAATGGTTCTAGATAGAGGGTCACTTGAACGGGCACTTGGTCGTGAATTTGCAGTATTGATATCCAGAGTCTGGTGACGTCGTGAATTTGCGCATTTGGCGTGTTATTAGAGCTTAAAATTATGGTCTTCACCATTTATTTCATCTTCTTAGGCTTAGGGACCATGTGTCTATTATTTAAAGGGGTCACTTTATATTTTTCAGTTACTATTCATTGATAAAGTGAAAAAAGAAACAACTTAAGTGAATAGTGCCATTTTAATGAATAGTGATTTCAAGTGAGAATTATAAAAGGAGAAGAGAAAGTTCGAACTTCTCATGCTTGAGATTATGTTTGCTGATTGAAACTTGAAGTGTGGAGTTTGGGAGAGAAGGAAACTAGGGTTTCCTGATTTCTGCAGTGGGTAAGCCTGGATTGGGCTTGTAGTTAGGATTTGGCATCTTGAAGGTGTGAAAGACCACCCTAAAGTGCTAGTTTTTCTTGTTGCTGCATTTTGGAGCTTGGAATTGCTGATTACAAGTTGTTGGAGGCATCTTCTGGAAGGGTTTTTGTTGTTAAAGTTGTTGTTCACCATTTAGAAGACGTGGTTGCATTTTGGAAGTTTTTGAAGGCTGATTTCTTCATCTACAGCCAGCCGCACCCTTTGGAGGGTTTCAACTTCTTCAAATAAGAAAAACGCCTTCTCTTAGTTGCTGCTATCTTGTCTAAAGGGGGCGCCCTTGGTATTGGAAACATTTTCTTCAATCATTTGGCGGGAGAAAGTTGTAAGTTAATTTTTATGTGTATTATGGTGGCCGCGGGTACTGTAGCAAGCACTGTTCACAATGTATTCTGGCTGCAAGTTTGTCTTTTGTTGTAAATGATGTCTCTTTCGAAATATATGAAGATATATATGATTTTAGCACTCTTTGTAATGAAAGAAGTCTCTTAACTAGTGTTTGGGGTTACGTTGAAGTTATCTTTTTAGTTCTAGTTTGATTTGAGCTCTCTATGTATATGGTTGTAAGGAAATTATTGAATCATTGGCATAAAAACACCAAAAAAACAAGAAAAGTAGATTACAAACCAAAAACCAACTCTTTAACCAAGTGAAATCAAACCAGCAGTGAGCACGGTACATCACAGTGGTATCAGAGCATATCACTACAGTGGTAGCAGAGTGGATCACCAGAGTGTGGTTCATCACAGTGGTATCAGAGCGGTTTCCTGCCATCTTGTTGGGTAGGGATTCAACTGCAGTTCGGAGGTTTCAGTGAACATGGCCACTTCCCAGAAGCAGTGCGATAGGAACATAGAGAAGCTTAAACAAAGATTGAAAAGGTTGGATGAAAGTCGGAATGGGATGAAGAAGTTGTGTTCTTATTGCAGAGAGTCATACAATTTAAACCATGATTGTCCCTTGAGACCTAAGGGCAAGGTGCATAGAATAATGTGGGTTCCCTATGAGGATTCAGAACCAAAGAAAATGAACCCTGCAAAACTAGATAGAGTAGCGCGGCATATAGCTTCCATTTTTAAAAGGTCTACATCACAGAACGAAGAGGGGAAGAAACAAGAGGTCACTACAGTATCTAGGAGCCTGTATGATGAATTCTTAGCAGTTAACGACCAGCATACAGTTGATCCTTTGGAGAGCAAAAATCAGACCTTAAAAGATCCACTTGTTGATGATGAAGTTGAAATTTCTAAGGCAGCTGTAGAGGAAAAGCACTTGAGTCCTCTTGAAAAAGAAGAAGAGTCAGAACACGAGGGTGAGGGTCCTGAACAAGATGTTGTAAGGTTACTGGATGATCATGTTGAGAGAGATACACATGAAGAAAAGGGTCCATATGAAACCAATGAAGGTTTTGAGCTCCCTACATCTTGTGTATCAGCAATTGCTGATGAAATTTTTGATCATTTTGAAGATACCAAGTCAGATTATGTGCAAGAATTGTCAATTCATCATTCACATAGGCCAGATTTACAGGATCCTTTGGTGGAAAAGGATGATAAAATTGATCAACCATTGACTCGTGTGGATTCTACATCGTCTTTTGAGACATCCTATGAGACATATAGCAGCAGTGCCTTGGATAATGATGTGTTTGCTGATGATGGCATA
This sequence comes from Sequoia sempervirens, assembly GCA_007258455.2. Classification (NCBI taxonomy): domain Eukaryota; kingdom Viridiplantae; phylum Streptophyta; class Pinopsida; order Cupressales; family Cupressaceae; genus Sequoia; species Sequoia sempervirens. Next base: position 465,308,684 of record VDFB02105785.1, read on the forward strand.
CATGATGATGCTGATCATGATGAGAATGAGGTTGACTCAACCTCGTACTATAGTGCAGATTTCGGAGGGGAGCAGGAAGCAGATTAGGAGATGGAGTGCGAGATGATCGACAATCCTTTGTTCGAGATAGATGCTTCTTGGTCATATGATAAGCCGCTCTTTGAGATAGATGTTGATCACCCCCTGACCTAAGTCCTGAGATGAGCACTGATTGTGGATTGAGATTTCATACAAAGTCCACAGTGGAGTTTACTGAGGCAAGCATTGTGAGAAGTACTCAACACCTCTCTTCTAGTCCACATACAAAGAATTTGTTGATGCGTTAGTGTGGATTGGTTCAGGACATATACCATCCCTTTTTGGATGGAGGGTTACCATCTTCAGTAGACAGATCTAGTGGTTGCAGATACCCGACTCAGTTGTTGGTGGGTGAGTGCTTGCAGGATCAATATTTAGTCTACCATTAGGATGATGTGTATCCAACAAGGTTTGCTGCTTCTTGGTTTCAGAGACTACTAGTGGACACAAGGTTACAAATGGATTATAATGTCAGCAGGCTTGATGGCATAGGTGGATATCACATCCACGAGAGTTTAGCGGAGGTTATAGAGAGATGTTACCTAGCAGATGCTTCTAGTTATCCTTACCTCCTCATGATGGATGGACACGAGTTCGGTCTATATTGGGATCCAGGTGGAGACAGAGTTAGCACGGCCATTTGGATGGGTCCCAGTGTATTGCTTCACCACTTATGGTATGGTGGAGTTAGGATCAATGTTGAGGGCATCTTGAATAATACACAGAAAAAACTCATGCCTTCACAACGGAGATTAGCCTATGGTTTGCGGTAGTATGAAGATTACATTTCAGGACGATCCTTACCACGAAGCAAAAATGAGAGACTTGGTGTAGTACCCGAAGGTCTCTATGATGTGTTTGGATTAAAAGGGGATAAGTCAGCAGAGAATTACCTACAGTCTATAGATAGGCATGAGATTGAAAATGAAGTTGTTGTTGATAAGGAAATCTTACAACATGCAAATAGTATGGTGAAATTCCATAATGATATTCATAGTGCTCAAGAAGTTATTATCAGCATTGATAATAGCTCTGACTTTCATGACAGCAGTGATGAAACTTTGCATCGGCATGAGAGGACAGAGATTTCACCGAGAGATGAGGTTTCAACAAAGTTGCCACAAGTGGGTACTCGAGGTTTGGGTACTAACGATGCAAATTGTGGTGAAGATTCATGCCCTAGTGAACCTGAATTTTCATATCATACCGTAGACAACCAATCAGAAAATTTATCTATGGGCATTGAATCCCAGGATCGCGAGTCAGGCGGATATGTAGTTGCTTTGGAAGAAGAAGTGTGCAAAGCTACTGCCAAAACAACAGCCTCTACAATCTCTATTGAGCCATCCTATGAGGTACATCGCAGCAGCACCCTTGATGTTGTGGGCGACACTGGTAGCACACACAATGCTGCTTATCAGTTAGTGAGCGATGATGATTTGGCCTCATATCACAGTGCAGACTTTGTTTCAGAGGACTTGCATAGGAGTCTTGAGTTTCAGAGATCTCATCATTTGATTGGGCAACTTAAGGTCAATGATAACATGATTGCTACACCATTAGAGCATTTTGATGTTGCTCGACAGATGTTAGCTACGTATGGTTGGGGTACTCCTATGTTAGATGAGCACGGTGATAGTAGCCTTTCCCTTGCAGAATTCCATGCCCTACGAGAAGCCATTAGGGTAATGAAACAAAATTACTTACAGTTACTAGCGGATAGGGATTATCTTCTTGAGTGGGGGTGCACTTGCTACGATGCACTAAAGGGGAAAGAGGAGGAGGTTGACAAGCTCACTTATGGGCTTGAGGTGACTATGGATTCTTTGGAGAGTGCTCGGTTGGCCCTTCAAGAGTCACACTCATGGTTGGAGGAGCTTACCGTGGTCTCGAGTTTGGCACAGTCTTCACCAACTTCTGATATAGTTCAGGTTTCCATGGCAGCAGTTGGTGAAGAACATATGTCCACAGATTGTGGTGGTGAGCAGGTCGAGGATGTGGATACTACATCCATCATGGATATAGGTGCAGCAGTTTCAATTGGGATGAGTACTTTGGTTGAGAGCAGTAGAGAACCACTCGTTGCATCGGGTCCTCCTATGGTTAGTACCATGATAGATGATGCAGGACAGATTACTAATAGCTCTTGTGACGTAGTGGTGGATTCTCCAGAGAGTTGTGTGTTAGTAGACGAGGCTACCCCATCATCTTCACAGGAGATATGCAGAGCAACATCCAATTGGGAGATTGGTACTTGTGTCGATTTGTTTCCCTCTCCTAGGAGCAAATCCGTCATTTCATCCCATACAGTGGATTATGGTTGGTAGCTTGATGAGCCCATTCAGGAGTACAATTCAGTGTATTGTTCCAGGGACTCAGAGTTGGATGGTTCAGACCAACAAGGAGTGAGTGCGGAGTTTGTGAATAACCCCCTGATTGAGTTTGATGGTGGTTTGATCTATGAAAATCCACCCTTCGAGCTAGAAGCCAATCATACTCCTGACACTAGTTCCAGGTTGAGTGACAGTCGCAGTGTTTTGGATTGTCCTCGTGCATCGGGGTTCCAAACAGGGCTCATGGAGGAGTTTAATAGTGTGTACACGGTGAGGAGTGCTTATAGTTATGCCTTTGATCCACCTGTACATGATTCAAATTCGATGCACAGTTCTTGGGCACAAGGTGATTCTCTTGGTGCAGTCAAGGGGAGTAACTCTTCTTTGTGTCCAGAGTTGCCATCTTCAAAAGATGGGACTAAAGGTTGTCAGTACCCGATTCAGTTGCTTGCGGGGGATTACTGGCAGGGACAACAGTCTGTTATCCATCATGTTGATAGGTATCCAACAGGGTTTGTTACTCTAATGCCACAGGGATTTCACACAAATACATGGTTACAAGGTGATTACAGTGTCAGCGGACATGATGGGTTTATTAGCTATCACTTCCATGGGTGTTTTGGAGAGGCTGGAGAGAGATATTGTGTTGCAGAAGTTTCTAGATATTTTTATCTCTTCATGACAGATGGTTGTGACTCCAGGTTGTATTGGGATCTGGGTGGTGACAGTTCTAGCACCGCAGTCTGGTTGGGTTCCGATAGGTTGCTTCACCATTTTCAGCGTGGTGAAGTTGTGATCAAAGTTGCGCAACGGAAGTCAGAGGTTATTAGACATGGCAGACTTCCATTCTAGGTTTGGGACCCAGGGACTTTTTGCGTAGGTGTGTTTATGCTGGCGTGTCAGGAGGCAGTTGATGATGCATGGGACATTCCACAGTTCTTCTTTCAGGCCTTCCGAGGAGTGAGGTTTCTTCGCAGTAATGATTGCTTGGGGACAAGCAATTTCAAGGAGGGCGGACTGTAATGTTCCCATTCTTTCATGAGCATCAGACATGGTGGATTAGCCTATAACATCAACCCTCGTAGGCTAATGGTTCTGGATAGAGGGTCACTTGAACGGGCACTTGGTCGCGAATTTGCAGTATTGATATCCGAAATCTAGTGACGTGGTGAATTTGCGCGTTTGGCGTGTTATTGGAGCTTAAAATTATGGTCTTCACCATTTATTTCATCTTCTCAAGCTTAGGGACCATGTGTCTATTATTTAAAGGGGTCACTTTATATTTTTCAGTTACTATTCATTGATAAAGTGAAAAAAGAAACAACTTAAGTGAATAGTGCCATTTTAATGAATAGTGATTTCAAGTGAGAATTATAAAAGGAGAAGATAAAGTTCGAACTTCTCATGCTTGAGATTATGTTTGCTGATTGAAACTTGAAGTGTGGAGTTTGGGAGAGGGAAACTAGGGTTTCCTAATTTCTGCAGTGGGTAAGCCTAGATTGGGCTTGTAGTTAGGATTTGGCATTTTGAAGGTGTGAAAGACCACCCTAAAGTGCTAGTTTTTCTTGTTGCTGCATTTTGGAGCTTGGAATTGCTGATTACAAGTTGTTGGAGGCATCTTCTGGAAGGGTTTTTGCTGTTAAAGTTGTCGTTCGCCATTTAGAAGACGTGGTTGCATTTTGGAAGTTTTTGAAGGCTGATTTCTTCATCTACAGCTAGCCGCACCCTTTGGAGGGTTTCAACTTCTTCAAATAAGAAAAACGCCTTCTCTTAGTTGCTGCTATCTTGTCTAAAGGGGGCGCCCTTGGTATTGGAAACATTTTCTTCAATCATTTGGCAGGAGAAAGTTGTAAGTTAATTTTTATGTGTATTATGGTGGTCGCGGGTACTGTAGCAAGCACTGTTCACAGTGCATTCTGGCTGCAAGTTTGTCTTTTGTTGTAAATGATGTCTCTTTCGAAATATATGAAGATATATATGATTTTAGCACTCTTTGTAATGAAAGAAGTCTCTTAACTAGTGTTTGGGGTTACGTTGAAGTTATCTTTTTAGTTCTAGTTTGATTTGAGCTCTCTATGTATATGGTTGTAAGGAAATTATTGAATCATTGGCATAAAAACACCAAAAAAACAAGAAAAGTAGATTACAAACCAAAAACCAACTCTTTAACCAAGTGATATCAAACCAGCAGTGAGCACGGTACATCACAGTGGTATCAGAGCATATCACTATAGTGGTAGCAGAGTGGATCACCGGAGTGTGGTTCATCACAAGTCTGGTGAAAGAAATTCAGTGATTGAAGCCTATTGTTTTTGTTGTGGATGTATCTAGAAGGTTATGGGATGTATTCTCATGTATAATGAAGTGTGTTGCGGCGTCTGTGTTTCATCTTCTTGTTGGGAAGCATGTGCATCAATGTTTATCTGTGTTTTCATTAGGTTTTTCCGACCTAGTGTTTACACTTCATTCAAAGAATAAAATTTAATTAAGAACCCATGTAGAAAATTCAAGAATATTAGTTGTGGTCTTGGTTATATGTTTTATTGGTCCACTCTTATTCCTTTCCTCCGCGGGAATTTAGAGTTGTCGACCTAATTTGAATTTATGAAATGATGTATTGTGGCCGACCTTGGAGAAAGTTTCTAAGGTTGAGAATAGTATAAAAGAAAGTCAAGTTGTGAAGAATTGTATGATAGTGTAATGCAAAGTGATGAAAGTGTGCCACAAATCATAAGAGAAAAAGTGTGTGTGAGTGATTTGTGATAGCAGTTTTCAATGTGTTGAAGGCAATGAACTGAAGGTTTCTATAATCCTGTGAATGTGCTTTAATTGCAGTGGTGGATCTCTTGTTCCCTTTTGTATCTGTAGGCAGTTGTTGGACAGTGATTCCTTTGTAGGCAGTGAGCCTTTGTATTTGGACAATGAGTCCTCTTTTGGGCAGTGAGCCCTTGGCAGTGAGCCTTTGTATTCAGTTTATAATCTTTATATTGTGAGTTAACCCTCATCATGGTTTTTCCCTTATTCGGTTTTCCACGTAAAAATATGGTGTTCATTGTGTTGATTTACTTTCTATTATATATGTTTCATGCTCATATTTAATAACAAAATAGTGTGGTTGAAGATTTGATAAGTAATAAAGTTTTAAGTTTGAATTTGAGTGACAACTGATTCACCCCCCCTCTTAGTTGTCCTACACCTGTTTAACAAGCAAGTGTCTATATTCTTCAGAAAGGTTGTGAATGTACTGGTGATGTTGTGGTAGATCTTTCTATTGCTTTGAGATGAATTTCTCATTGTAATGATCTTCTTTCTTCTTTTCTATAATTTTGAAGTGAGCCTTTGGCATGAGCCCTTCTTTATTTTGGGCAGTGAGCCCTCCAATAGTGAACCTATTGTATTTAGTGTTGTAATTAATTTATATTGTGAGCTAATCCTCATCGTGGTTTTTTGCTTCTTGGGTTTTCCACGTAAATTTGGTATTCTACTCTGTATGGTGTTGTTGAGTTTCAGTTTATGTTATTTGTTTTCATGTTAAACCGCTCTAACAAATTAAGGGCTAATAAAATTAATGTGGATCTGAATGTTTACAAGGGTTTGATGTTTTAATGTACAATAGATTCACCCCCCCTCTTAGTTGTCTTGTGCATTCAACTATTAGTATCAAAGCCTAGTTCCTTGGAACTTGAGGTAAAATGAGGATAGTGCACAAGAAGAAGGCTCCTCTATTTGATGGATCTGATTATGCATTCTGGAAGACCGGGATGGAAGGTTTCCTTATTTCACTAGGATTTGGAGTTTGGAAGTCTGTTGAATCTGAATATATTGAGACTACAAATGGTCTGAGCATAGATGATGAGATCAAGGCCTGTGAGAACAATTGTAAAGCAAGGTTTGCTCTTTTGAGTGGTATTTCTAATACTGAACTTGTGAAAGTTATGAATCTTAAAACTGCTAATGAGATATGGAAAAAGTTGGAAAGTATTTATGAAGGAGATGATAAGGTAAAGCAAGCAAAGATGTGAAACCTAAAGATCATCTTTGAGAACATGTGAATGTCATAGGATGAAAATATCATAATCTACATGCATAAGGTGGAAAAATTTGTCAAATCCATCAAAGGCCTTAGTGGAAATCTTGATGAAGATGAGGTGGTAAAGAAGGTACTGAGAACTCTTCCTAAAACCTATAGTCATAAAGTTTTTTCTATTGAGGAAGCTCAAACTTTAAGAAAATATAGTAGAGATTAGTTATATGGTGGTTTATATTCTTTTGAATTAAGAGAATTTGGTCCAAGTGATGCAAAGAATGAGATTTATTTTAAAGTTGGAAAAGCTAAAGAGAATGAGGAAACAAATTTGGATGATATTGATGATGTAGAAGCAAATTTTGTGAGTAGATTGAAAAAGTGTACTCAAAAATACAAAGGTAAGTTATCTTTCAAATGCTTTAATTGTGGAAAGATAGGTCATTATACTTCAAAATTTCCAAACAAAGCTTCAAAAGATAAATATAAAGAGAATAAAGGTAAATCAATCAAGAAAAGTTATTATGTTAAAGAAGATGCTAGTATATTTGATGATGAGGACAATGAATGCTTGTTCATGTATCTAAATGATGGAACTAATTCTGCTAACTCTAAGAGATGTATGAAGGAAAGTACTTAGGAAATAGGAGTAATGATGACTGCTCTTAATGCTAGAGAAGTGAAGAATAACTGGATCATTGGTAGTGGATGCTCAAATCACATGACAAGTGATAAGAGTAAGTTTGTTAAGCTTGAAAAGTTTGAAGGTGGTTTAGTCAAGTTTGGTGATGATACATCTGCTAAGATATGTGGAAAAGGTTCAATAAGTTTTGATGGTAAACATAATACACATGATGTTCTTTATGTTAAGGGTATGCAATATAACCTTTTGAGTGTAGGACATATGTGTAGCAAAGGATATAATCTTGTGTTTCAGGATGATGATTGTGAGATCAGAAAAGGCTCTGGAACTATGGTTGTTGTAGGAAGAAGGATAGATGGAAATGTTTATCATCTTATAAGTGCTAATGGTATGTGTTTTATGACTCAGATTAATGAAAGTTGGCTATGGAATAGAAACATCAATTTTGATAGCCTAGAGAGAATCAGTTCAATTCAAGTTGTGAGAGATTTTCCAAAGATTACAAAGCCTATCAATGATGTTTGTAAGGAATGTCAGATTGGGAAGCAAGCTAGAAAGAGTTTCAAAGTCAAAGAACAATCTTCTACAAATCCTTTGAAATTAGTGCACACAAACCTTTGTGGACCTACCGGAATAAGAAGTTTTCAAGGTGACAAGTATTTCATGCTATTAAAATTGATGGTTATTCTAGAATGAATTGGGTTACTTTTCTTAAAGAAAAATTAGAAGCTCTAGATTATTTTAAGGCATTTAAAGCTATGGATAAGAATGAAATGGATATGGAAATAAAATGTTTGAGATCTGGTAGAGGTGGAGAGTTCACCTCCAATGATTTTAATGGTTTTTGTGAAGTTCAAGGAATAAAGAGGCATTTGTTAGCCCATAGGACTCCTCAATAGAATGGAGTGATTGAAAGCAAGAATAGGATTGTTTAGGAAGCAACAAGAACTATGATGAAAGAAGAAAACCTACCAAAGTTTCACTAGAGAGAAGCAATTCATACTCCATTCTACATACTTAATGAAGTACAAGCAAGAGCAAACAATTCAAAGACTCCCTATGAGTTATGGTATGTAGGGACTCCTACTATTAAATATTTTAGAGTATTTGGAAGAAAATGTTGTATTAGGAGAGATGAAGAGAACTTAGGAAAGTTTGATACAAGATCTAATGAAGGAATATTCCTTGAATATTCTATAAAAATCAAAGCTTACTGGTGCTACAACAAGAGGCTAAAAGTGCAAGTGTCAAGGTGGATGAATATCTACATAAAATTTAAATGATGATAGATGGATATGAATCATATGATTCTTCTTGCAGAGAAGAATAAAAGGATAAAGGTAAGAAAAATGAAGTACAGATTGAAGAGGAAGAAGCTTCAGAAAGGATCACTAAGACTCCTAAGTATGTGTAGAAGAATCATTTTGAAGATTAGATCATTGGTGATAAAATCAAAATTGTATTGACAAGGAGAAAGGTTGTTATGACAAAAGAACAAGTAAACTTGTGTTTACTTTCAAAACTTAAACCTAAAACAAAGATTGAGGAATGCAAAGATGAGTATTGGATCAAGGCTATGGAAGAAGAACTAATGTAGATTGAGAAGAATAAGACTTTGGAACTTGTCCCAAGACCAACAAACAAGAATGTGATTAGAACTAAGTGGGCGTTTCAAAATAAATTGAATGAGAATGGAGAAGTTGTTAGGAATAAGGTGAGGCTTGTGTGTAAGGGTTACTCACAAGTAAAAGGAATAGATTTCTAGGAGACATTTCTTTCAGTGGCAAGAATGGAAGCTATTAGGATTTTTTTGGATTTTGCAACACAAAGATTTCAAAGTGTATCAAATGGATGTGAAGTCTACATTCTTGAATGGTGAGTCATAAGAAGAAGTTTACATTGAACAACCAAAAGGCTTTCAGCTATCAAATAACCCTAATATGGTCTACAAATTGAAGAAAGCATTATATGGACTCAAGCAAGCTCTTAGAGCTTGGTATGCAAGGTTGGATAGGTACTTGTTGTAGCAAGGATTCAATAAAGGTACCGTAGATAGCAATCTTTACTTTAAGGCTGGAAAAGATCAAATATTGATCATGTTAGTGTATGTTGATGATATAATTTTTAGATGAAATGAAGTTATGTGCAAGAGATTTGCATAATAGATGCAAAATGAGTTTGAAATGTCAATGTTTGGGGAGATGAATTTCTTCCTTGGACTACAAATCAATCAAACAGAAAAAGGTATATTCATTTCACAATCAAAGTATTTCAAGGAGATGTTGAAGAAGTTTGGAATGGAAGACTCTAAACCTGTATGTACTCCTATGGTTATTGGTTGCAAGTTGAGTAAGAATGATGAATCTCCTAAGGTTGATCAGAGCAAGTACATATCAATGATTGGAGGAATGTTATATTTAACTGCTACTAGACCGGATATCATGCATGCAGTTTGTCTTATGGATAGATTTCAAGAAGATCCTAAAGAATCACATGTTGCAATAGTGACGAGAATATTTAAATACTTAAAGGGCACTTTGAAACATGGCTTGTGGTATCCAAAGGATACTAATTTCTCTCAAAATGTGTATATAGAAGCAAATTGGGCAAGTTGTGTGGATGGTAGGAAAAGTACAAATGGTGGTGCATTATTTCTTGGAAAGAGGTTGGTGTCTTGGCTAAGCAAGAAGCAAGATTCAATGTCATTATCTACTGCAAAGGTAGAATACATTGTTGCAACATCATGTTGCACATAGGTGTTGTAGATGAAGCAAACATTGAAGGATATCAGAGTAGTATATGATGAAACCATTTCTATCTTTTGTGATAACACAAGTGATATTAATATTTCAAAGAATTCGGTAATGCATTCAAGGACAAAACATATCTCAATCTGGTATCCCTTTTTGAGAGAGAAGGTTATAGAGAATGAGGTGAAGCTAGAGTATGTTCCTACAAAGGATCAAGTTGTAGATTTCTTCACTAAGGCTCTTTCTAAGGATACTTTTGAGTATCCCAAGGAGAAGTTAGAGGTTTCTTCCCCTCCTTTGAATTAGATGCATAAGGATATGCATCATTCTAGTGGATTTCATGATTCATTCCTTGTTCTGGACTGATGTTGGTGGATACCTCTCAGAGGGAGTAGGTAGTGGAATTGTTGGTTGTTGTAGTCAAGGGGAGTAAGTGTTGTCATTATTTTGCATACAAGTGATTTTCCTTTGTTGATTGAGTCAAAGGATATGTGCAGTAGTTGTAGGCTAGTGCTCCTAAGGGGGAGTGTGCAAAGAAGTGGAATGTGTAGATGTGCAAAGAAGGTGTGAAGAAAAAGAGCACAATAAAATAAAAGGAAGTTGCAAAGGTGTAGGAAGTGAGAATAGTGTATGAGTTATGTCAAAGGGGGAGAGACACAATTTTTTTTCCCTTTTCCATTGATGTTGAAGGAGGAGAGAGTGAAGTGAAAAAGGAGAAAGTAAAGGAGAAAGAGCTAACCAAAACAAACCTTATGATGCAAGGGGAGAAAAGAGAAAGTGTAAGGAAGCATCATGTATTGATGTGTAGTATATATCTTGGTGATCAGAGTTGTTATTTTTGTTGTTGATGGATTTTCACATCATGTGTTACCATTAATGACAAAGGGGGATATTGTTGGAAGTATGAGCAACTTGTGTGTTGTCATTGATGTCAACAGATCTATGTTGTTTCATTGATGTCAACAGGTCTATGAAGATTTTATTGGAAGTTTGTAATGATGCTTTGATTAGTTGCATTATGTTGTCATTAGTAGTGTCAACCTCTAATGTTGGTTTGATAAGCTTTTTCTGGTGTGTGGTTGAGTTGATTTAGTATAGTTAGCTTGGTGATGAAGATGATGATAATTTTTTTGTGGTGCTTGGTTTCCAACTAATTTTGAGAAAATTTGATTAAAAGAGAAAACAGTGTGGTTGAGAGGTGTTCAGTATAGCAAAGTAGTGATTTGGTTTTGCTCCACATTTCTTCTATGTTGAATATTTTCTTATGCAGTTTGGATATGTTGATTAGAGGTGTTATATCTAGAGTTTCAGGTTCTGGATCATTGTGTAGAGAGAGTTGTGTTCACTAGTATGTGAATTATGTACTGCAGTGGTGTCTATGATAAATGGATTTGTTCTGTATTTCTCTATAGTATGGATTCTGGTCTTGCAGATCTTAGGGTGTGCTTACATTGCTCATATCTATCCTCAGTCCAATTTTCTCAAAGTTTGGTGCTCTACAAGGTTGGATTCATGTGTTATAGTATGAGGAAAGTTAATTGGGTGTACAGGATGAGTATGTTCTTCAGGTGAAAGTTGTTGTGAAGGAATTTGTTGGATTTCAGGGTATTTATGGAATATTCTAGATTGTGTTCAAGTGATGTATGTTGTTCACAAGTTGTCTTTGAATCTAAGGAAGTGTGTACTTAAATGTTTAATTGTGTTTACACGGGTCGGTTGACCTTGGGTTTTACACTAATTGTGGAAATGCTTCGGTGTTTGTGGAAGCATGGTGTGGCATATATATATGGATTTAGGTTTTATTTAAGGTGTGGTGTGGTCTTCTTTCATTCCTTTCCACCGCGAGAATGCTTAGTGTTGACCTAATTTGAATTTATACAGTTGAGGTGGATAGCTCACCTTGGAGATTGTTTTCAAGGTTGAGGATGGTATAAATAAGTGTTGAGATGATGGAGAATCATGTGAAGTAGTGTGTGATACAAAGTGCAGAGTTGTGAAGTGCTAAAGTGTGAATTGCAGTGTGAGCTTTAATATGTTAGACACTAGAAGCAGTAAGCAAAAGGTGTCTACATTATTCAAAAATATTGTGAATATACTGGTGATGTTGTGGTGGATCTTTATATTGCTTTGAGATGGATTTATCATTTTAACAATATTCTTTCTTCTTTTCTGTAATTTGGTAGTGAGCCCTTCTTTCTTTTGGGCAGTGATCCCTCCGACAATGAGCATATTATATTCAATGTTGCAATTACTTTATATTGTGAGCTAATCATCATAATGATTTTTCCCTTCTTGGTTTTTCCACATAAATATAGTATTTTGTTGTGTATGGTGTTGTTGAGTTTCAGTTTCTATTATTTGCTTTCATGTTAAATCAATCTAATAGATTAAGGCTTGATAAAGTTAATTTGGATCTGAATGTTTATGAGGGTTTAATGTTTTAATGTACAACTGATTCACCCCCCTCTCAATTGTCTTGTGCATTCAACAATCACACCTTCTATGGAAGTGCCTTGAAGGATCATTGGTCTTAGCGATATCTCAGATTGTAAAAAGCTACTAAGTGTCAAAATAAAATAAGCACAAAATAACTAAGGTTGGTGTGAGACATATTTGGTTCCTAGAATTGAATTGATCTCATTCAAAAGTATCAAGTGTATGCAAGTGCTAAGGAGGAAGAGAACAAGACTCTATGTTGCGAGAAAACCCTAATGACAGTTTTTTAGGTATTTTTCTAGTATTTCTTAAAAACCCTAGTATCAGAAATTGGTATCATGGCTACACCAATTGTGATTGATATTATTGAGATGCCAAGGCCCAAACAAAAGAAATCAAAGCAATGGAGGTAGACAAAGATGGTGCATTTTCAAAGGTTTTGATGGGTGTTGTGTACTATGAGGACATAAGAATTTACATCCATGATCAATTAAATGAAATTAAACATACCTCTTCATTTGAAATGGTTCAACATTAGCTACTAAATGATAATGGAGAATACAAGCCGGAGTATAGAAAAATTGTTGCAAAAGAGTTGGACATTTGGAAAGACTTTCTAGACTTCTACAAAAGTGAGGAATGAGTAAGAATAATCTTGATTTGTATTCATGGTGATTTCATTTGGTTAGACAAACCCTACTTGATCACAAAGGATGTTATTAGAGAGAAAATTAGTCTTTATGCCTCTAAATGAACCCCATTGTTGAAATATGTAAAGAATGAAATGGTTATGAAACTCACTAGTGCTAAGTTTGATAAGAGAACCCTAACATTAAAAGATATAATAGATCTTGGTTTCTGTTATGTTGCAATGGGTGTTGCATACAAAATCTACTTCACAAACAGGGAAGGGTCTGCTACTACCACATCAATTCAATTTGCTCATCAAATGGTGAAGGAAAATGCCAATGTTGACCTATGTGAGTTGTTGAGAGAATAGTTGATGGAGAACCTAAAAAGAACAAAGGAAACCAAGTACAAATTCTAGCTTGGTTCTCTGATCATATGTCTTACTTTTTTCTTCCTAAATGAATTACTTGGCTTCAAAGGAAAAATTTGGGACAAATTCACTCTGGTGGCTGCACAAATCAAGAAGCATATGGATGATTTTCAAGATGAATAATCATATACTACCATGTACTAGAGTTTCTTTAAAAAATTGCAAACAGAGTTGCAGAGGAGATATAGGATACCATCTAGTTTGGTTTGGAAGTATAAAAATGAGATAAATTTTGTGGTAAACAAAGATCATTATTTTATGGAAGTAGTAGAACCTAGAACTATATGGATATATAAGCTACCTTATGAGGTTGAGGATGAATTTGTGCAAAGTTACATAGATGTTTTATTGTCAAAACCTAAGGATCCTAAAATCAAAATATTTGGTACATATAGAGAGATCATGTGTTAAATCTTAATTTTCTTACTTGCATTTGATAATGTTAAGTTAATTAAAAATGGATAAAACAATATATATTAGTTATTGTTTATGAATTTGAAAAATGCAAATATATGGAAAATGATTTATTTTGCAAATTTTATGATTTAAAATAATTATTTCAAAAAAATTATCGGTTAAAGATTAATGACAAACTTGGCAAGTGCAAGAATGTGTGTGTTCAGGAATAGGTTGAAGAATGAGAACTTGGTTGAGGCAGGAATGCTTAGCCGGATGACGAACAGTAAGCAAGAATGGAATCTAGAAACTCACACACCACAGTAGGACATGACATGAGCATTTGTTATTACATTTGATGGATAACATTCTTGCTTAAATGAAAAATGTGGTTGGTTAGATAGACAAACCTATTTATCCTATTGCTTGTTTTACCACGTTTGTTTCAAAGTTAAATGAAAATGTGACTAATTTGCATATAATTACCATGGAAAGAAAAAAACATGTATTCATCTCTTGAAAAAAACATACGCACTTGATAAGAAAAAAACAATAACAATGTTGTGCCTTATATAAATATATAATATATGCATATATGTGTGTGTGTGTAACCACATATATATATACACATGAATAAATGTGCATTAAGGATTTGCATCAATAGAAATTCTTCTATTTGAATGTATGGGAAGAATAATAAAAACAATGTTCAAATATTTTCCCTTCAAATTGAAGAATGTCGATTCCCTTCTAGAATAGAAAGGTGGTAAGCAATGCATAGGTAATGGGGGAAGTGGGCGGCTAAGAGAGGGTGGCATGGAGAAATTAAGAACACCCAAAAAATAGCCTACACAATGAATGGATAGGGTGTGGGCAGATTTGAATACAGAAAGAAAAATCAAGAAAAAATCACTAGAGGATTTTTGGGGAAAAAACAAAAGAAAGAAAAGGAACGAAAGGAGGAAAAAACCAAAGTTGTTGTTTCTATTCGACTAAGAAGCCTAGGTGACTACGTATAGTTTACTGAGGTAATCCGATTACCATTTGATGTTTCTATCATGAGTTGAGTAATTTCCTCTTGAGTGCTTAGTGGGTATCGATTGCCATAATGATATTCTTGTTTTCTTTACCACTATAATTCGTGGTCTTACTTATCATAATATGATTTTTTATGTTGTACTATGAAACCCAATTTTGAGGGCGAAAACCCCAACGACCCCCTTGTTGTGTGTCAAGATTGGCATGCTATGCATGATCGATGCAAGGGTGTCAGTCAGGCTTAGCCACGGGTTACCAAATTTTTTAATGTTTCATTGTGTTTACTGTGTTAGAAATTGTCGTATGAGGTGATATTCACTATAGCTTATGCAAACCATGTATTCGTTCAAGAATATATGTCGAATGTTGTAGAGGTCGAATGGTAGGAACCATTTGAAGCCGAAGATTAGCTTTGAATGATTCCTATCATTCTGCCCCATATGAATATATCCATGGGTGACACCGTTACCAACATTAGAGTTTCCAAAGAATGATGCTCATCGCTCTTTTAAACCTTTGAGCACCAACATATTTTCTCTAATCCGGTGGTGAACTTGTAGCCACCGAGACCGACATCTTGTTAATGTATAGGTATATGTAAAATGGTAATGAATTTGTGTCATCCCACATGGTATCAAGGCCGAACAACCCTAATACATTCATTAATATGTGTATTTATAATGTTTGTTTAATTACTTGTGGATCTATCACTAAAAGATGGTACATGCAGAGTTAATTTGTCGCTACTTATATATGAAGGCCTTAATAGGCCGAGGGGTATTGAAAACCTCACAACATTTAAATTGAACTTCTCTCTCTTGATAGGGTGTGCATATATGTATATACATATGTATATATATATGTGTGTGTGTGTGTGTGTGAAAGTGTGTATATATATGTGTGTGTGTGTGTGTGTGTGTGTGCATACACACCCAGATGCTCTTGTGTCGAGCCGTCACATTTTCAATGGCTTTATGCATTTCTATTTCACAAGTCAAGAGCCCCTCGGGAATGAGGATCGACAACCATAAAGGAATCTTTAATGGGAATATATGCTTTCATGTTTATCATTCGATACCATGGGTATCGACCCCAAAACTTCTGATTGATCGAACACCAAGATGTGTGAGAAGAATGGCTTAAAATTTTGTGTAATATCCTTCAGTCCTGATTCTATTTTTATTAGTAGCAATGAATGTGGAATAAGCTAAATGGTGTAATGATGTTATGATTTTCACTGATCTGGAATAGAATAAAACAATTATCAGAAAGCCAAAAAGTTTGAAATTGTAAAAAAATCAACTCTTTGTTTTGAATATCATAAACTAGAGACTTGAACTTTTTGGAACCTAGAGAAACTATTGAAACTATTGAAAATTGGTGAACAAATGATATTTTATTTCTCTCATTGTGAATTGAAAACCATCATTTTGGTATGATCAAGCTATTTATCTGATCAAAGTAGTGTTCATTATGATTAGAGAGTATTATTGCTTACAGATTGGAAACTTGTTTTAGAAATTAAGAATGTATACTCATATTTCCAACTATGGTTACTTTCAGGCATATATGTGTACCTGCATAAATGCATCATTTATGCACATGCACATACATGTGGTATACCTTCTTATATCATCTTTACTTTACTCATTTAAGTATGACTATTTTATTTTCATTTGCAAAGAACATAACTATATAAATGGAACAGTGTTGAGTTGCAATATGGAGCTTAGGAAAACTAGATATATGATGAATAAGATGAATGGATATACCAGATTGTTTACTTGATTGATGATTGATGGAATGGAATGATACATGAGTACTGGGATAGATTGTAACACTCTAGAATTTGATGCTAGTATATGGTCTAAAGGGAGGTATACCCCTTTGATATGATGAGATTTTCCTCCGAGAATGGATGCTAGAGAGTGTAGATTTGCTTTTCCAAATATAACCTAAGCTGCATTTTATGTAGCATGAGCTTGGCCAAGCTTTGCAGTCATTTTAATTATTATTACAGAACAATACTATTTAATATTTATCCTCTCTTTGTTATTTCATTTTTTACCTAACATGGAACTTGCATATTCCAACAGTAGATAGAAATGCATGTAGTTAGGCATGCACAGATTCCACCTTGCAAACTATATCTCTTGCTAAGTGTTTTGTGCAGGGTCAGGTATTCTTCATGGATTGAAGAATTTTTGGGAAGCATCGCTTTGTGGTTGGGTGGAAAAGCACCTCAACCATTTTCTCGTCCACCAGTGGAGGCGAAATGTCAAAAAGGAATCATATTGGAATCCGATTTATGTACTTGTATCATTGATGTAATAGATGTATTTGATGAAGTTGATGTAAATGATGAATTTGATGTAATTGATGTATTGACTATTGAGGCAATTGATTGCCAAATCAACTTGTAAATTGACTATTGACATTTGGAAATGAATGTATGCATTTTTATTTTTTCTAATTTATGGACATGAAATTGCTAAATAGAAATAGTTATGGGATTTATGTCATAAATGTTATATTCATAATGCCATTTTTTAATTTATTGAGGAAATTTTAGTTGGGCATGTTACATCATGGATGAAATTTACCAAAAAGAGAGAGAAGAAATTAGTGAAAATAAAGTTGAAAAGTATTGAAGGAAATGGGCGCCTCACATTACTTAGAAATTAAAATCAAAGAGGAGCTTTACAAGATACTAGGTACCTCTCCAAAAAGTACATCTAATGTTTCTGTGGAGGATTCCAAAGTCAAATCTACTCTTCCGAAAGCTATTCCTAGTCCAAGGAGATCATGTAGAACCTCTCCTATTGTTACATTTTTCCCATTACCTTTTGAATCCACTCAAACAACTGGTAGTAAAAGAAAAGCTACATCTACATTCGCTTCGAAGAAAAAGGCCACTAAAGCTGGACATTCCAAGCCTAAAAGAAAGGAAAAATGAGAAAATTCAAATGAGGAAGAGTTAGATGATGTTGAGGAGATTGAAGAAGAAGTAAAATCTTTTGTTTTAGACAAAAGAGAGAAAAGTGTAATTCAAGGAAAATAAGAAGAAATCACATTATAGAAAAAGAAAGGAAAAGGGATTGTTAAAGAAAAGAATGAGAAGGCTCCTTCGGCTACACATGACCCTCTAGACTTTAGTGCAATACTAAATGGAAATGTGGAGTATGATTTATTAAATGATATAATGATGTTGTATCTAGATGTTCCTCCAGGAGATAAAAGGACAATTGAAAAGGTTATGATTGAATATATGTTGAAGCAGAACATCCCCATCAAAGATATTGTTGAAAAGGTTTTGTATAGCCTTGTTGATGCTTTGAGACAAAGAAGAGAAGATGTAGTTAAAGTTGATGAAGACTTGAAACTACAAGCAATTGAAAAAATTGGGATCCTTGTTTCTCAAGAAGAAAAGGAAAATATTTTTTAGAGACAAGCTAAAGAGCTTCATACCAAGAGGAGAATTGATCTTCTAATGAGCTTGGATGAAGATGTACAAAGGAATATTTAGAATGAAACTGAAGTCACCAAAAAGAAAATCATTGATGAGATGAAAAGGAATGTTGAGGTTGTTTCACAATAACCTCCGAATAATGCAAATATAGAAGATATATTTGGTTAGAAAGAAATTCAAGGACCCTCCGAACAACATGAAGTTGAAAGTATCTCAAGTGTGAAAATTGTCTCTAGAATGGAGATAGAAAAGAAGAAGAGAAAGGGTCTAAAGAAAAGATAGTTAAGATCCTTAAGGAAATGAAGATGAGTATGGATCAAACTTCTCTAGATTACACTATCCTATAGGATATTCTTGATGTGTTTGCTCAAGACATAGATCTATTAATTTTTCAATGCAATATGACTATTGGTGATGAAAAGAAGAATGGGGATACTGCTCCTCCAATAAAAACTGGCGCACAAGGCATTGAAAGTCAAAGTGAAGTTGATGTCCCTCCTTTGGAACATAATATTTCTCCTCCATAAAATTCAAGAAGTAATGTGCAGATGAATGAAGATAATCTTGAGATTGTTCAAGACACAAAAGAGAAGGTTGTTGAGAAGCAAGATGCTTATGTGGGTAAAGGTCAAAGTTCCTCATCTTTAGATTCACTTAAAGACCTATTATCTTTACAGATGCAGTTCCAACCTATGATAACACCTCAACTTCTACATATTCCCACTCAGGAAGGTCGGGTAGATCTATCTAATATGTCTCCCCTTCACAAATTACAACTTGGTGATATTTTGCATACCTCTGCAAGGAAATCTTACAAGAACATGTAAATAAAAGTGAATTAATTGATGATGTTGTAAAGATCATTTATGAGGGGTTACTGGAAGTAAACATTGATGTTTCCTTTCCTTCGAAACATAAATTAAAGCTTTTTATGGATTCCTTCAAGGATCATTCCTCTCACTTGGATAAAAAGGAAGAACAAGAAGCCATAAGAAAATTGAATGATAAAAGAAAGGTAGAAGTATCTGACCAGTGTGCTAGTGCACATAATAAAATGAAATAAAACTTGAAAATGTTCAATGAATGTATAAATGGAGTGACTGCTCTATATCAGTTTTGCTTGAAGTGGCCAAGCTCCACCAAAAATATCAAGGATCATAACGACTCCATTGAGTGACAAATTACCAAATTGGATAAAGTATATGATTTATTAAAAGATATGAATGGATCAATAAAAGCTCAAATAAAAAATATTCATTTGCAATTGACATTGCTTTAGGACCAAAGAGAGTAATTAAGGAAATAGTTTGGTCAGTTGAGGGAAGAAGTTAACCTAGGACTTGCTTCACTATCAAGATTGCTTATGAATGCAAAAAGTGTTGATAAGAAAATGAAGACTCCAAGTAATACGAAGGAGGCTAACGATTTGTACATGCAGTGTGAATGCCAAAATAACATTCTTTCTTTAGAAAAAGTAGATTGGGTTGCAACTTTTGTGCAACTCAAATAAATTCACAAGAAAATCCTACCTTCCAAGGAAGGTACAAAGGTATAATCAATACATTTTTGGTCTTTGTGGAGTATTGCAACATATTTTTTGGTTTTTGTTATGTACATAGCACTAGTTTTTAAGGCATCTCCATCTCAGGGGGAGTATTTGTTTTAGAATCCATATAACTAAGGGGGAGTTCATACAACTTTGGGATGTTATAAATAGAAGCTATTATTCCCTTTTCCCTTGACATCTATCAAAGGGGGAGAGAAGCGTATGTGTGCTTCCATAAATGACCAAGGGGGAGATTGTTGACAATAGGTGTTTTCATTGATGTCAACCCAATAGTGGGTGTCATTGACGTCAGATGAGTTACTAAAGAATGTACATACTTCAAAGATAGTAATTATGATATTATTTTAGTCGGTGCATGTTTGAGGAAGAATAATGTTCAATATGGTAACTAAGTTTGATGTGTTCGATGATTCACATGTCTTAATGTGCATACAATATACTTACATTGATATCATTCTACTTTGATGTACCACACTTGTAGATATGTTGCAGAAGTTTTGCTAAGGTACTCACAGGGAAAAATCTAAGAGTCGTGATATGGTGATCCACATTCTTCCATAGAGAAGTATTTTTTCTTGCATTTTTGAAGGAAATATGATTGTGTTGTAAAGGTTCCACATCCAAGAAATAAATTTATCACACCTTCTATAGTGAGAGTTGAAAGTATTAGTGTTCTGGTATGTACCATGACAAAGGAAAGTAATGATGAAAGTATGGTGGGATCCTCTCCATTCTTCTAGAAGTGAAGGTGTGATCTTGTGGTTTTTTAAATATGATTTGTAATGATAAAAGCATACTAATTAGTAGTATCAATTGATGTAGTGGTCTGCAAGTTCATTTTTTGAATGATAGTTGGCTATAGTCTATTCAGATTGCTCTGTTCCTATATATTTAGTGGGTTTCTCCTTCTGCGCTAGCATATGATGATAAGTTTCTTTAGGAGAAGGTTGGGGAGATATTTTGCATAAGTTTTAATGCTTACTTCTTGATTTGCATGATAGTTTTGGTCTCTCCTCGGGAGTGTAAAGGTGAACAAATGGATTTTTTGGTAGTAGTATCATTATTTGGGCCGACAAACTTATCTCCATCATCAGTGATTGATCCTAATTAGTTAATTCTATTTTGGAGAATGTGTTATAACATTTTTGGATCCTTTAATATCATGTAATAATCCATAATTGTTTCTCTTGTAAATATTATACAAATTGGATATGGCTAGTGAGATATCAAGCATTTCTTATAAAGATTATCTTGGAGTTGACCTAATAAAGGTTTTGAGTTTTTGCAGTGGATATATATAGAAGATCAAATTCATTTGTGAAAATTAGAGTTGGTTTTTAGTGATGAGAGTGTAGAATGCAATAAGGTGAAGTGTCTGAAATTAGTGTGAAGAGATAATTGTGCACAATAGTGACTACATATTCAACATGTGTTAGATGCTTCTTCATAGTAGTTCATAATCAATTTTTCTCTTTCTAATTTTCATGTATCCTGCTCTGAGATAGTGAATCTCATTAGGTCCTTTGTATCTTGCTCTAAGGTTGTATACCTTAGTCTACAAGTCCATAGGCGTGAGCCTTAAACATTGTAATTCTTATTAGCAGTGAGCTACATATATTGTGAGTTTATCCTCACCTTGGTTTTTTCTTCATTGGGTTTCCATGTAGAAATCTTGTTGTCTCTTTGTGGTGCATGTGTTATCTTCTAGTTAATGTGATGTGTTATTAAACTACAAATATAAATAATTAAGTTTTAATATATGTTGATTCACCCCCCCTCTCAACACATCATTGTGTTCAACAATTCATGCACATACAAAAATTATTTAGTGATCATGTTCACTACACACACTAGATCAATGAATATTCCCCTTGTGGGTTTATCATTTATTCTACTAGTGATGTAAAAGGACCATTAGGCGCATGTAGAGAAGCATCAATATGTGTAAAACTAATATTTGGTAAGTTATTTTATTTTTGTGAGGATGAGTATCAATCATGTTAATCATATCAGGTATGTTGTCAACATCCTCTTCATTATCGTTTTCTTTGACAAGATTAGTTGAATGAGTAGGTAATGGATTGGTAAATATTTTAAAGTTTTGATTAGGTGGAGCTACTAATTTTTTCCCTTTATTGTTTACACCAACCAAGTGGATCATATTAGAATTTATGAGGTCTTGTACTTCGTGTTTAATATGCACACATATTTTTCTATTATATCCAAGTGTACAATGATATTAACAAAAGGATTTTACATTAAAGTTAGGAGGTAATGGTTTTGTGGTATCAATAGGATAAATAGGAGGAAGTTGGATCATGTCCTTATTAAGCAATTGTAACATAATAAAGTGAGAGAATTGAGAAATTGTAGAAATATTCTATCTCTTGGCTTAAATTGATATGGTGTTGTAGATGTAGTAGCAACTTGCACTTGAAGGTTATTTTATGATTGAGGAGTTTTATTTTGATGAATATTTTGCTTTTCTTCTTAAATGATTGGTAGTTAGATTGAGGACCGGCTTTAGATTTATTATTAGGAGTTGATGAAGGTGTGCCTTCATATTTGTTAATTAAGATTTGGTAATCATGAAGAGCCATACATAAATGTGTGAATGATGAATTTTTCACATAATATCTTATCTCGAATGTTAGGTTGTATTTTTCCAATAAAGAATCTTTGTATATCGACATCTAGGAGGGAATGTGAGATTTGTGAATAAAGACCTTGGTATCATCCAATAAAATCACTTTTTTCTTAGGTCCTTGTTTACAATGGACTAAATTAGTGAATGAAACTTGAGGTCCAATGCTTGCTTGAAAATCTTGAAGGAATTCATTAACAAGTTGTGTAAAGGAAGTAATCGAATTATTAGGCAATGAAAAAAATCAATCTAAGGCCTTGCATTTCAATGATTGAGGAAAGATTTTAGCTAAGACAACATGTTCAAAAAGGAAATCATTACATAGAGAAGTAAAATATGATACATGATTATTGGAATCTCCTTTTCTAGCATACTTCTCAAAGTGAGAAATCTCAATGTTTCATGCAATAGGTGTTTATAAGATAGAAAATGATAATGGACTACATGTGAGATATGTTGGAGGGTTAGCATTGGATTGACTTTGATTCATGTTTAAAATTCATTGTTGTAAGGATGGCATATTTTGTAAAATTTTATTTGTTACACTTGATCACTTGGTGATAGTTTTTGATAATGTGTGGAGTGTGTAGGACTATTAGTAATGATTGGAGGTTTATTGTTTTGAAATTTGATGAGAGGTGAAGAAATGGAGGTGTGGTGGATGAAGGAATACAACTATAAGGATTCCCACAAGAAATCCCTAAACTAGAGTTAATACCATTACTATATTATGTGGTTGATGCTAAAACCAAAGGGGTGAAAGTAGGAATAGAAGGTATTATCATAGGAGAGGAAACTTTTTTTCTTATTTGATTTTGAGCATTAGTAAGGGCTTGAGCACAACTAGTTGTTGTAGGGATATTTGCATCCACTATATGAGGTAGGCTACACAACACTTTTATACTTTGTGAATCATCGATTAACTTTCTAAGGTTATCCATAAGAGGAATTATTTCTCTAATCAAGGATTCAGTGCTTAAGAATAGTTGAAGGCTCTATATGTCATTGTCCAATTGTTTAAGCTTATCTTCAAGGACATGTGCAATAGTAGTTTCCAAGTCCACATGAATAATTGGTGATGAAGTACCTAAATAGGAAAATTAGGAGTAGGGAGAGGATCATAGATAGATTGTGTAGATGCAATTCCTTAAGTGAAAGAGTTATGAAACTCAAACCCGACACCTAGTGTAATTACAACATGATAAGCCATAAGTCTATAACTATGTCTTATAGGAGTATTTGATATGGTACATTAGGTTGTGAAGATCATAAATTGATTACAATATTCAAGACACTTAGTGTTCATATAATGAGGGGAAGAATTGATGACGATGACAAAAATAGACATAAATCTCATAAACAAAAAATAGGTTTGCATAGAGGTTATAGAGACAACACTATGACTAAAATTTGGAGTGAAATTAGTAGGACAAGGGTGAGGGTGCCGTAGACCAATGATGTAAACTTTTGCAAGTTTAAAGATCTAGAAATATTATACAATGTTTAAAGGTATAATTTTATACAGGTTCAGATCTGACACCCAACATAATTCTAAAAATACAAGAAAATGTAATTTGTTTACATAAAGCACATGTATGCATGAATTTTGCGTAATGTCATAAATTGTCACCCTTGACAATTTCACACTAGGTTTAGCTCCCCCTTATGTTCCTAGACTTAACTATGCTTATAAATTTCTCATTTATAGTCATTTCAAGAATATTGGGATAAAATGGAAATTACTATTAAATATTCATTTAACGACATGAAAAGCCCCAAAATAGGTCTAGTCTATGGTGCCCATGCCCTTGACTAGCCTATTTTGGCCCAAATTTAAATATGTTATTATCAACATTTTTATATTTATGAATTTAAATTTATTTATTGGATCTTCATAATTAATTTTGTGAGAAATGAATAAATGCATATAAATACAAGTATTTTTCACCATTTAAATATCTAAGAAAAAATATAGCAATTGGAATTAAAAATTGGAGCATCCTAAGAGAAGTCAAGAGTAGAATAAGTAGAATTACTATAGCATCATTTTAGTCTAGCACCATGCCAGTAATGCATCAAGTTTATGAGTAATATTGTTCATGTTTTTGTGTTCATTTGTTTTGTGAGTACTAACACATGCATGACCTTCAACCAAGCATCCAATTCTCCTTGCATGAGATGTTCTCATGACTTCAATCCATCAAGGAGCTCATATATGAGGTGGTAAGTTGCAACACTTGTCAATTTATCACTTGTTTTATCTATTTTGCCTCTACCTTACCAAGGGTAAACACTCTTTACATCATCATTATTTTTATGGAGGTGGGAAAACCAAAATAGGGTTTGACTTAGGCAATCCCTATATGATACAACCCTTTCTCTCCTTTCTTGTGTGCAAGTGATAAATCTATTTAGAAAATTTAGAAGGAGATTCATGGCCTAATTGCAAGATCAAAAATTCAAGCACCCTATTTCAACAAATTAGGGCAAGGTGAATTATTTATTGTTAGAAGAAATTTCAAAGCTGGAACCCAAAAGGAAGGACCTAAAAATTGTAACCAACTGAGCCCTGTTCAGAGATCTAAAAAGCAAGATTTCTATTCTAGGACACCCACACCCCTGACCACCCAGATTCAACTCAAATTTGAATGTCAGGTTCTTCTATCTCTGCACTTTGCTTCCTTGTAATTTGTTTTTGTGTTTCAGTTCTACATTTTTGTACTTTTATCAGTATGTTGTAGGTAAATTATTGTCCTAATTAACTATTACATCACATACATCACTTCTAAATCAGGTCCAACTCCACTACCACAAAAAAGGGACCAAAATCATAATCAACCATTATGGCTCTTCTATTGAGGATAGTAACCAAGTGGTATTTTTTTATCATTTTTGTGTCCCTAAATGTTATATGGGATAACATGTGATTTAGACCCTAGATCCCCCTTTTTGTCATCACTTTTTTATGTTTCAAAGCAATAAAATGAATGCAATAAGTCTCAAGTTTTTGATAAATGACGATTTCTAGAATGTAAGATGTGGTATCTAACTGAATTTTCCTCTAAAATGTTGAAAATATAATTTTTTTTAATTTTGTGAAATTTAAATCTCTACTTTTTCAATTTGTAACATGAAATGCACTTTGAATGATAACCCTTTCAAACAACCTAAGATTTCACTCAAATTTAAAGAGAGTATATATGTAAATCAAAATCATGTAAATGTAAGATACATCAAGCTCACCAAAATATGGTGTGAGAAAGTGGGTCTAGGGCCTAAATTATACCTTTCCATACATCACTTTTGAAGGACATAAAAATGATCATTAAAGACCACTTGGCTACTATCCTCAATGAAGAGCCAAAAAGGTTGATTAGGGTTTTAGTCTTCTTTAGGAAGGAATGTAAGGATTAAAATATGAATTGATTTGATTTTATAAAATAGGTCAATCATGCAACTACAAAATTTGACGTGAATACAAGAAAAAAAATGATAAGTATCTACTGAGAACAACAAAGTAGATAGAAGATACATAGAATCCAACTATTCAAATATGTATTGAAACTACCTAGTCACTTGGGTGTGGAATTATAAAAATTGATGTGAATAAAAGAAAAACAAAAATGATAAGTAGATACTGAGAAAAATAGAGTAGAGAGAAGATACATAGGAGCTAAGTATTCAAATATGTATTGAAGCTATCTGGTTAGGGGTGTGGGTGCCCTAGATTGAGAATTAGGGTTTTTAGAGTATTTGAACAAGTATCAATGGGTTATAGTTTGTAGGTGCTTCCCTATTGGACTCATCTTCAGAACTTCATTTGCTAATGAATAATTGCCCTTGCCCTAATTTGATGACTAAATACACTTGAATGCTTGATCTCGATGGCGATTCTTCAATCTTCTCTAAATCCACTTCATATTTTCCACGTGAAAGAAAGAGAGGAAAGAAATGGTTGTTCCATATAGGGTATTTCCTAATTCTAATCTCATTTTGGTGTTTCCACCTCTACAATGGCTATGATGATGTTGGATAAAGATTTCTTACCCTAGGTCATGTAGAGGAAAATAGATTAAACAAATGATAAATCACAAGTGTTGCAATTTACCATTCAAATCTTTCCTTGATGGACTGAAGTCATGTCACTCATTTCATGCAAGGAGAATTTGGTGCTTGATTGAAGGTCCTACAAGTGTCAGTACTTACAAATGTAATGAACATAAAACATAAAACAATCTTAGATGATGCATTACTAACAAGAATTTTCACTGACGAAAATGTTGTAAAATAATATTTATTCTGCTCTTGAATTTCCTTGACTACTTTTTAGGATGCTCAATTTGAATTCCAATTGCCTTCTAGGTTTCTTAGGTGTTCAAATGATGAAAAATGAAATGAAATATGCATCCACACAAGATAATTTCAACATAATTTAAATAGAGAAATCAATGCAAATAAGTATTCAAAATCTATATGCAAAAGAATAGACAACATACCATCAAAGATGACATAAGATATACCCTAGGAAATGTTAGAATTGTGAACGATACAAAACACATAATCAAACAATGAATAAAGACACCTTCCACACAAGACAGTGAAAAAAAAAAATATTTTCTATTCCTTAGCAAGAAAAACTTATAGAATGAAAATCTTCCATGATTCTCTAGAGAGATAATACAATGAGGGTTGAGTAGTTATAAGAGTAAACCCTAA
This sequence comes from Sequoia sempervirens, assembly GCA_007258455.2. Taxonomy (NCBI): domain Eukaryota; kingdom Viridiplantae; phylum Streptophyta; class Pinopsida; order Cupressales; family Cupressaceae; genus Sequoia; species Sequoia sempervirens. The sequence goes on from VDFB02105785.1 coordinate 465,335,838, forward strand.
ATGAGAAAGGGACTAGATTATTGGAACAAAAATATCTACTGAGAGGGGGGCTGAGTCTATAGAGTAATTAAAACTTATCCTTTAACACTTTTAATGCAAATTAGGACATGTAGAGATCACACACACACAAGTATACATAACACCAGATATACGTGGAAAAGACAATATGGGAAAAACCACAATGAGAATAACTGCTAGGATCTACTATCCTAATCTAGCCTCACAACAAAAACCTCGCTGGTTAAAATGTTTAAGGGCACCAACCCTAAGGAGACACCAATCCCATGATTTAAGAGCACCAAATCTAAGGAAGCAACTACTCCCTAACTGAGCACCTACTTAACTTTTTGATGGCACCAACCAATCAAATTTATGAAGCTACAACTCCTGATTACAAATGAATCCAAATCTATGTTACAGATGGTTTTTACAACTATTCATTCTCTTCTTCTCTGCTCTACTCATTTATCTTTAGAACATTCTATGTTCTTTACAACTATAGGAGCTTTTCCTCTCTCTGCTGCTAACTTCTTATCAACATACCTCTCTTCTCTTTTGCCTCTCTTCCATTCTCTTCTATTTTTCCACTTTACTCCACTTTTTCACCCTAAATGTGTATTCTAGATGATATATTTCTACATTTGATCTAGGTCTCTCCACATTGTATTTGTTCTACTAGACTCATTCACTTTTTCTTAATTGACAAGTCTTCTTTTCCTTGAGCCATGCACCACCACCAAAATTCTCTGTATTTTTACTGTTTTAGCATGTAGTAAGTCCTAGATTTGATATACATCAAATGAACATTCTCGCATGGTTGAACAGCTATCAAATTTTGTAGTCATTTGTGCCTTATTGTCACTATCTATACATGTTAATCAACAATAAAAATACAAGTAAAGTAGTTGCAACAATCAATTTTGTCCTCTATGTCAAATTCCATCATTTGATTGAGAGTTCCACAACTTGACTATTGAGAGAATCGAGTCTTTAAATATGGGTCATAGATTTGCAACTTCACACCATGATCTGATGGTCTTCGTGCAATATTTTTCATCTTTAAAATACAATCGTTTGATCAAATTCCCTTTGAATATGCATCATAGATCTACAATTAAACTTCAAGTGAATATTTTTCTTTGGGCGGGCTTAACTTGAGCTACATCATCATGGACACAATTCATCATACTGCATTCCTGCAAAGCCAAAATGGGGACCCACCATTCTTTCCATGGAATAGCATAAACCATCTAATCTTCTTCTTTAAATGCACACTGTTGATCTGGAATGACTTAGCCTTTGTGCTATGCCAACATCATCAAGGACACATGTAAGTATCTCGTGTTCTCACATAGCCAACATTGGGACCCATCAATCTTTCCGTGAAATGGAAAAAAAGTGTCATCTATCCTGCATACATCATGTGGAACACATGGTGACATTTCACACCATCGCACATTCAACCTTGTCAGAGCGGATCGAAAAGGTAATGTAGCGACAATCGTTGATTTGCTCCCTATTTATCATAGTCATTGGTCTTTGTAAAGTAGAGAACATTGAACTCGATACCACTGGACACATGGTGTGATTTTTTGTTTCCATGATAAAAAAAATTAGGTCTACCAAATTGCGGACATACGGAAACTGTTTGATCTACTTGAAAATATCTTGACAATTTATCATGCTTGGACAAATATTAAACCTGTGGACTTTGGAAATACTAAAGTCCTTTTCGTTTGGTCAATTGATAACTATTAGAACGAAGGGGTCAGTAACACGATGAACTATAGGGCTTAAGTTGTAACTTAAGCAACCTGTTATTGCCTATTTCCAATCAACGCGCAAATATGAAGACTATGTAGCACCATGACTGAAACCCTTATGGTTTTTCTGCAAAACCCTAGCTAGACTAGATATAAAAAATAATTCATTTCTAAGTTCAACACTTATCACTTGGGCTTGTGGACAATATATTTGAGATCTACTTGAAAAACCCATATCATATCTACTATTTGTTTCCTCCGTAACTACTTACATCTTCCTCTTGTAAGACTATGCAACGTTTGTGCAACTTTTGCAATGTTGTTTGATAACATTTGCAACTTTTCATCAATGACCTACATTGTGCAACTGCAAACAATATTTCTATCCTAGTGACCACTGACATTAATGACCATCATGACTATCCTGTGATGCCCTTTGAGATCAATGACAATCATATTGTCAACAATCTTCCCCTTTTTCATTGATGGCAAAATAAATGCTCTACTCATTCTCCTAATTGTACTCTTATTGGCTTCCGATGAATGCGAATGGAAGCTCTTCACAACAACCTTTCTCCCTCTTAGGTAATGGAGCATTTGGACATCATTTCTCCAAAACAAAACTTGGACATATAGAGCATTTGGAAAACTTTTCTCCCCCCTTTTATATCAATGGAAAAGGGACTCCTTTTGGACATAATTCTTCTACTTTTGTCCAAACTTTTCCCCCCTTACTAGAAAAAGGAGTTTGTGCAAGAATCTATAACCATCAAGTCATTAGAAATTTGTAAAACCATTCATACTTGACTTGCCTTTCTCTCTACTTCCGGGGATGTGTTAAGGTGATCTGTGATCCTTCCCCTAGACTAATGTCCTATCACTAAGATCTAGTGATGTGAGGAAGGAGCAACCACTCCCAATTTATGTCTCAAATATTCAAATTGCTCTTTGGGAAGAGGTTTGGTGAATATGTATGCAACTTGATCCTGGGTTGGCACATATTGACCTCTTGATTTTCAACTGTTTCTCTTAAGAAGTGATACTTGATTGATATATGCTTAGTTCTGGAATGCATCACTAGATTCTTTGATATGTTAATAACACTTGAATTGTCACAAATAATAGAGATAGGTTCTTTGTACTCTACCTTGATGTCTTTATGTGTTTGCTTCATCCATAATACTTGAGTGCAACATGCCGATACTGCAACATACTCTGCTTCAGCTCTGAACCACATTGTTTCCTAGTACCATTATGTTTTAGACATGGTAGATGATGAGAGGGTGATGCTAGATAAGGTTGAAATTTTATAGAATGTTGTAGATTTGTTAAAAAATTCCAATGAACACATAAAAGTTTAAACGGTGTTGTAAGTCTATGGGCCTCTTAGCTCCTAGTAGTTAGTTTTCAATGTTGGAGTTCCCCTCTGCTCTTTTGTAAAGTGTATGACAAGTGGGAGAATGTTGAGAAAGGTGTTATAAAACTTGCATGTTAAGTTTTACATTTATTTATTTATGTTTATTAATAATTTTTCCTCACATGGAAGAGGGGGCATCCCACTTTTAGGTGACACTTTTGGCCATGTGTCAACTATCTTGTAATGTACGCAAGAAGTTGTCATTATGATGTGTACAAAAGTATCTTATTGTAAGAGTTGGCATAAAATGCTCAATACCATGCAAGATTTGGCTATGGAGGTAGCCACCAAAAAAGTGTAGGACCTTCAAGCTATAAAAATAAATTGTGATAATACACAAGCATTAAACATTCAAATGTATTCAATAAGTGATAATGCATCTATCAATGCTTATAACCCATAAAAAAAACATATTCAATTTCTTTTAATGTCTAAGAATCATGAATTTATAATTTGGTTATTACATAATTATATCAAGAAAAAAATATAGTGTTATTAGAAAGTATATGTCTTGAAAATAAAATTATAAATTATCCCTTCTCATGATTAATATTGATTGTGTTATGTTGAGTAATTTTGGAAATAATCATCATTGCTAATAAATTAAAATATTTTTAAAGTTGCTTCTTTCTTATAAAATTACCAAAAATCTCTTAAATATTATACTCATAAAATTCTTGAAAAATGCCAAAGAAACCTTGGTTTGTTGATGTAATCAAATGGTTCTAAATGATCCCATTAGGGATCAAGTCTTGTTGAGTGCAAGGTCTCTAACAACATAAGGTACGAGTCTAGGATTGTGTTTTGGGTAACTTTGGTAGAATGTATATCCCTTAATCATTTGCTCTTAGTCAAAGGTGTATTAGCTTATACTTGTGCTCATGATACCAATGGGTTGTAAAAAATCAATCTAAAGATGGTTATAAACCTAAAAGAGAAAAAATGGTCGAAGAATATTTAAAAATTAAAAAAATGATTTAAGAATGGTTAAAAATGTCAAAAGAATATTAAAAACTAATAATAGTGCTAAGTTATGATATTAATATTAGGATTCAATTGTGTAGTTTTTTGAGTCAAACTCATTGACCTATATTTTGTGAGTAGTGGTTCACACTAATCAATCTCTCATGAGAATGAATGGTTTGTTTGGAACTCATTGCATCTAGGTGATGTTTATAGGGATGAAGCATCCAAACATTCAGAGAGGTCACCCATTCTAATACTACTTTGACTCAAGTCTTGATGTTTCACCCATGTGAACATCACCTAAATGCAATGAGTGCTAAATGGACCATTCATTTTCATGAGAGATGGGTTCGTGTGAATCACTACTCATGAACTAAGGGTCAATGAATTTGAATTAAAAACTATGCAATTGAATCCTTATATTAATATCATAACTAATAATAGTACCTAAAGATACTATCAAATTTAATTGATAGACATAAATATTTATAATTATATTATCTATGTTTTGTTGAACTCTCACACCTCATGAAACTCAATCCTTTTGTCCTTTTATTATTTTATTTTGTAAGTTACCTCTAATCTTATTTTTTATCATTATAAAAATATTATTTAAAAAAATATAAATATTAATTACTTAATTCAAAAGTATTATAAATATTTCCACTATCAACTATTTAATTAATACCTTTAAATATTATTAATTATATTAGATAAAAAGAAATTTATAGCCTACATTCTAATCAACTTTGTGACAAAGGTTTGTGCTTTAAAATAAAATAAAATTATAGATTCAAGTTCACTCTATGTAAGGTATGTACAAACATGGACACCATATCTAGTGCTGTTTTTGCTTAGCCTTAAAAAATTTGGAAACAACTCGATTAAGCACAAATTACCAGTAGTCTTAAGCCGGCAGAGTCTTTTCCCACTCAAGACCGTAGTGAGCTAAAATCTTTCACTTTTATTTGCTTTCCATTAAGGCGACCCTCCTGAACTCCAATAACGTTTTCCTTTCGAAAAAACCATGGAAGGATTTGGCCGAGGAATATTCAGTCCTCTAAAGCAAGTGAATGACTTCAAATTCAGGAGCATATCTTATTCCAAATGTACCAAAGCCTCAGTTGGAAGCATGCTCGCTGGTGGAAACTTCTTGCATCTGAACAGTGGAGCAAAGATGCCAGTGATTGGATTGGGAATGGCTACAGAACCAATTGATTCTCACCAGCTCAAATCTTTGGTTCTCTATGCCATTCAGGTAACACTAAACCTCTTCTCGTTCCTCTTCACAACGCACAACTTGAATATCATTTCTGATATATAAGAAATTATAGTGCAGGTTGGTTATAGACATTTTGATTCTGCAAGCCTCTATACCTCACAAAGTGGGTTGGGAGATGCCCTCAATGAAGCCATGAAAGGCCAAATTATAAGTAGGGAGGAGGTTTTTGTTACTTCCAAAGTGTGGTGTACTGATGTTCATGCTGATGATGTTCTTCGCTCTTTACAAAATAGTTTAAGGTAAGTTATCTTCTCGTGAAAATTCGTTTATAATTATATGTATATATTTTGTTTCAAAATAATTAGGAAACACGAAAAGAGAACAATCATAAAGTGAAGGGTCCATAAGCTTTGGGAAATAGTATGAATTGCAAAATAGAAGCAGGGAGGCAGACCTATGGGACTGGAAAATATATGAATTTTGTTTGGGCATTTAGTCGTTTCAATGAGAATTACGGATAGCAGCATGCATAGTTAAAATGTAAGAAATTAGAGAGGATTCAAAAACACATGATCACAAACAAATTCAAAATCAAAGCTTTAGTGCCTTATGAGATTTCTTCTAGCTGAAACAAGTACCTTCCTGATTGAAGCGATTGCCATGGTGTGTCTTCTACGATATCTTAAAAAATGGAGCAGATAGAGGCAAATAGATTGCCTACAGTTGTTACAAGAGAAGTCTTGAGCAAGAGAAAGATGTTCAAGATGAAATAAAACTTCAAATGGATGAGAAAAGTGCCATCCACTTAAATGAGTGCCCAAATAATAGCAAGGAAATAAAAACTTTTGTTATGGGTAAGTTCTGCAAGTCTATGTAGGAAAAAACATGAGGGAGAAAGAGGAAATATTACATTGATGAATATAAGCCCACTTATGGTAACCAATGAAATGCCTATACAGATGTTAATATCTCTTGGAGGGCAAAGGTACTTATAGTCCAATTGAGGACTAGTTCACATTGTCTTAAATGTGAAACAGGAAGGTAGAAGAGGGCTAATGAAGAATAGGAGGAAAGAGTTTGTATTCTTTGCACAGCTGGGGCAGTTGAATCAAAAAGACAATTTATTTTATAGTGCAAAGCTTACAGTGACATTTGAGCCAATCACATTAGTATAACACTTTTGAATTATACAGTTAGATTTGGTATGAGTTATAATTGGCTAGTTTTATTCACACTTTCCGTGCAAGTAACTAATCATTGTAAGGTGGATTCGGTCATTTTCAATGGAGAGCACTGAATTTGATTTTGAGCCGGTTAGATTCAGGGCTCAAAGGTCAAACAGTAAGCTCTGTTTATTAGGACACCTGATTTCAAAGCTCACTTTGAAGAAATTCCCAAGAAGGGGATGGGCATCAGCAGCCAGAGGCTAGGCAATCCAAGCATGCTAGGAAGTACACCAAGTGCAGGAGGAATCATCCAGCCTCAGGAACTGTAAAAGTCCACTAGTCTTATCTTTCTGTACCTGGAAAAATTTCGTAGTAGAGTGGAAAATGAGTGAAACTGGAATGGAGAAAGAGCAAGATAAACATATTCTTGGATGAAACACTTATGATACAAAAAGTTCAACTCAAGTTTATATTTTCTGAAAAAATAAATTTGCTCTTTGTTTCTGTAAAAACAAAATTATATCAAATAAGGCCATGCCTCGGATATTATACACTGTAAATATAATTCAGAATGGTCATACAATTTGCAGGGCTGGTCAGTAAAAGATGGACCAGACATTGATGATGCAACTCGTTTTCTGTAAGTTATGAGTAAAACCAGGTCTCTAGACAGAGCAAGTGGCATTTGGACCAGAAAATTTGTAACTGCTATCAATACTAAGTAGTAAACCTCATTTCAGGAATAGAAGATTAAACTATGAAAAAGTTAAAATTACGATTAGGTTTTTACTTTCTTGCAACTTAAGATAGGTGAACATTAGCTAAGCCGTGCCTCTCTACCCAGTTAGAGACAAATAAAAAAAAAAAAAACCACCATGTCTATTCACAAACTTTAAGATTGGGTTAATGATTACTTCCTACTTGGCTGCTTTAAACTGAATCGACGTTTTTTAGCATGACAACTTCATGGAGGGATTCCTTGCCCTTAAGATTTTACTGAGTTTCTCAATGTTTGCTTGAAATTTTTCCAGTTTGAGCTCTTAGTAATGACAACTCCCAATCATGTAGAAAAGGTATCAGAGTAGCAGTCGTCCAGAGACTGGACCAGGGAACAGTCATCTAGATTCTAGATGTATAGAATTTTTTGAAGACACTTTGCCATCCATTGGTTTGTGAAATATTTCCTGTGTTCTTTTCTGCATCAGATCAAACATTGCATTGCCTGAGGGTCTTCAATCCTGTATTACAAGTCCTACTTTATTTGTTGCTCCAATCTTTTTGCTATAACCCTGGATTTCCTTTTTCTTAGAAGGGAAGATTTGTCGTCTTCTCCCTCTTGTTCATAATCACAGAATTCGCGCATGGAATTCAAACATTAGGGTTCACCAGCCTGGTCATCCAGTCTCCTTCCCCACTTTTCCTTGAAACTGTCTACACTCCAAATTCTAGCTCTAGTCTGGGTGGATTTCAAAGTTAGAAGGAATATCCTCTTCAGTACCATCACTATAAATTTCATTTCACAGGATTGATAATTGCCCTGCTCACCAAGTAGTGAAAGCTTGTAAACATAATGATTGAAAACAGAGAAGTGGCTTATCAAGACATGATACCATGGTAGCATTCTGTTTACACAGCGTTGACATGGCATAGTAAAAGTGTATATGCATTTCTATTAACCAGGTTTAAAACAGGAAAGACTGCAAAAAATGGGAAACTGAAAAATGACAATATTCTTAAAAATGGAGAAATTTTTGATTTTGTTTTTTCATGTCAGATATAGTGCATAGAAATTAGAAATAAACATAGGACCTTAAAAAATTCCAACTATAAAAGTAGACTTGGGCTTTTTAACAAAAATATTTTACTTTTACCATAGTGGGTTTATTTAAAAAACAAATGACTGGTCCTAAAATAGTTTGTGCTACCACCATGGAGCACAACCCACTATTTTAGTGACAGCCCAATGTTCTTTATCTAAACCTTCATTAATCATAAATTAAAAATAAACCACATCCGTGTTAAGAATTTTAACTCTTAAATAAATCTACTCAAAGTGAAACTAAAAAACAAAAGTTAAAATGCCCTAGGCCCAAAACTAAAAATTTTAGTCTTCTTATGCTTTAATTTTTCGGCCCCTAAGTCCAAAAATGAGCCAAAAGAATTAAGTTATCCATACAAAAATTTCAGAACCACTTTTGAAAAACCTTAGAAGGAAATTGGGCAAGAACACAACAAATGTGGTGGGTTGCAATTACTTGCGATTAGCATGAGCTTTTGGAGTGTAATGGTATGATGCATGATACAAATTCATAAAACTGAAGAGATAGAAGACCATCTCTAATTTGGAAATTAATTCTTTGAAGAGACAACAATGGGTCTCTGAATTTGAATGGCGGGGGGGGGAGGGAAGTGAGATCACCTTTAAGGCCAAAAACTCTTAACAGTTAGGGAAAGACAAAACCCACGATGAATGTCTACATTGTAGTCATCATCATTGGAATTCCTTCTCTCCTTGTTTGCTTTATCACTGGTAAATTTGTCCATGACAAATGAATTCAATTCCATATTTTCAAATGATCTGAGTTGATGCGAAATAAATGGGAGAGTTTGGGGATCAATGATTCCCAAATATGATAGTCTGTTTTCTGAGTTTCTCTTATTCCAGTTCTGTAATTTCACTTCTATTCTATGGTACATGGGGATGCGTCCCTGACATTTTTTGCCATGTCCCCGCACTGGGGACATCCCTTGACCGTTTTGGGGACGGCCGGCTGTCCCCACGTCAACTGCTTTATTTTTTATTTAAAAAAAAAAAAAAAAAAACATACAGCTTGCTAGTTCCTTTGATGCAGAGAGGAATTGGTCCACATACAACTTTATTCATTCTATCAAGAGGAATAGGTTGATCTCTAGGCATGCAGAGAAGTTGGTAGCCGTGCATAGTGCTTTGCGACTCCAGGATCATCAAACTTTAGAGTATCAGCAGAATCCAGCTTTATGGTGGGATGTCGATCCAAAGGATGCCACCCAGATTGATGAGGAGGACACACAAGAGGGATTAGTTGGAGTCCCATTAGATGAGCCAGCCCCTCATACTCATAGTGGCAGTGACTCAGAGTCAGATTCTGATTTTGATGCAGTATTGGGAGATGCTGATTTGAGGCAGCCTCATACTTTCCATCACCATGTTTTACAATTTGACATTTGTGACTTTGTCATTTGAACATTTGTAGTGCAAACTTGTAGCCGTTGGGCATTTTGGTGCAGCAGTATTACTTTTTACATTTTTCTAATTTTATATCATATACACATTGACAATGAATTATGGAAGCAACTAAATATTAATTTGTTTGACTTGCATGTGAACTCTATTGTTGTGTTTTGAGTATTCTATAATCTACACGTCAATATGATGAATGCCTTATCAATGTTATCATATGAATATTTGAAACTTCTCTATATTTTTAAAATTTTCTATATTTTTATATAGCCATCCCCATTGCTGTCCCCAAAAATGGCCTCAAAAAAATCCGTCCCCGAAATGCATCCCCCTGTCCCGAAGACTTGGTGGAACATAGCCTATTTGAAGTCATCATGATCATATGCTCAAAAGCCATACATGCTTGTCCCTAAATACAGTTCCTACATTTACCAACATCAAAATTTACAAAATTGGCAATAATTGCTGCTACAATTTCTATTTTTCTTTAATTATTATTGAGATAAGAAGTTTAGAAAAATGGACGAGTCCAAGTCTGGACAGTCACAATATTAATAATTATAACAGCCACTGTCTAAAATCTAGCTGAAATTCCAAAATAAAACCCAACTAAAACCTACATGGCCACTACGAAAAGTTCAAAGGACTTTATATTTGACCTTTACAGAATCAAAACTGACAAAGCAAATAATAGACTGTTCTGTGGGGTTATTATTATGCTCATATTAGCAGCATTTCATGTACATCAGTCTCATTTCCAGTTGCAGCACTGCCAACCTCAAGGTTGTCAATGCAAGTAATAGTTTCTTGTGCATTACTCTCAGGTCCCCTACCAGCTACTCCCATGTTTTGTGCCATCATTATTGGTGGGCATCAATCCTGTAAATGATCCCTGTAAAATATTAAGTTATTAAACATATCATGAACCATCCCCTGCAATCAATCATTCAACAAAATGAGGTAACATAATCCCCATTATTGGAAGAAAGAAGTGTAATCTCCCAAAGAAGATTCAAACGAGAAGGTACAAGAAAAATTAGCTTTGGTAATGCTTGAAGCAAAGGATGGGATATTATCCACTTGTTTGTGCATCACTTGCTATCGTCTCTCATTCTTTCTATTGCTTCCAAAAGAGCTTGATACACTGCATCATTGTTATCTTCCACCCGTTCCTTGTCAACCTCATTAACACCAACCAGATCCTCATTCTGGTTAGTGATACTTTCTGCTGGGAAGCTTGACCAATATTGACCTGGGGCTCAGGGACGACTTGGGGGACAATACACTAAACAGGTTCAATGGTATTATGTGATAAAACATATTAAAGTAAGTAGGGTGTAACATAATAGCAAATGACAATACGCTAAATAGATTCAGTATGTTATGTGCTAAAATATACTAAATGAAATATTCCCCTAACTTTTTTCCCCAAAATTAGACACACAAACCAGCATCAAACCACTGATTAGCGTTAGCTCCAAATGCAAATCAGCATGGAAAGTAACTCTAACCAAGAATGTTCACCAAGATCCCAATGTGGGCGAGGTGATAGCATATGGTCAGAGGATCATTAGGTATAAACTGAACTGAAAGTACAATTCATCTGCTGATGCAGGAATCCACAAGCAGTGGGAATACTCCACTTATTTAGTGGGTGAGATTATTACATTATTAAGGCGGCAAGCCAGCCATTAAATCCTCTCTTCCACTTATTTCGTGGGGGAAAAATAGTCCACACAACCACTTATTTTGTGGGGGAAAAACATTCCACACAACCACTTATTTTGTGGGGGGAATTCACAAACAAGAAAGATGTTTATTCTAAAACTCAACCAGTCAATCGTGGGAGTGTAATCAAGTATAAATTGCAGCAATAAAATGAAATAGCCGTTAGTACTACTAACTAGCTTTACAATGAATAGAAATAGCTGCAAATAAGAGAGATAAGCTTCTAGAATGTTTTTTTATCCATAGTTCATCATAAATTCTGATTTTCTGCAAATAGCATCACCCTTAGCATAGAAATGGTTAGCTCAAATACCCATAATGAAATGAAATTTACTCAAGGAGCTGTATACAAAAATCATCTTCAGCTATATGAAAATCAGCAACACAAAATACTGAAAACATCACCAAATTTCTTCACTTTGATGCTCCATATGCACTTTTGCATGAAGCACATTCCCAATAGACCATCTAGGGGACCATAGTTTCAGGCCCGAAGAATGGAGTAAATTTGCTAAGCTTTTCCTTAGCCGGATTATGGATTTCAAACCAGCAGCATAACTTTGCTTTCCAAAACATAACATAATCAGCAGTTCAAACAGCAGCAATATATAAGCTTCAGTTGGCAAATGAAGCAACAAGAACTCTTCAAATTCCAAGAAGTTGAATCACTTCAACTTCCAAATGGGATGCCACCTTTTTGCATTTTACTTTTTGAAATAATAAAATATTACTCAACCTCCTTTAGGCATCCAACTTCACTTTGCAACAATAAAGCATTTAATAAATCATTAAATGCACAATTGACCCCCTTAATGGCCCCTCTTTTAAAACAACATGAAGTTATTACTCCTAGGCGTGGGGTACAACTGAGAAACATGAAATTTGACTAAGTATAAACTCAACTCATGAAGAAAACCAAACCCAAAGCCAAACTGAAATTGATGGATAACAAGATGACTTGAGTTGAACTGTTGATGATGCCACTGCCAAAATTAGACTTACTAAAAATAGCCACTGCCAAAAATAGTAAGTTTACCTCAAAACCAACAGAAAGCAGAACTGAGCTAGAAGCAAGACTTAATGAAAGTGGAAACCCTAAATTTGCACATCTGAGTAGCCTATGGATTTCCAGAAATAGGCTAAAACCAAACGAAGAGCGTATGGCCAAAATGGGGACATTACACTAAAGTAAGTAGGGTGCAACATAATAGCAAACTTTTTTCTCCCAATATAGAAGAGTCTGAACCACAGATAAATGAACTACCAGATATTGAAAATGAAAGAGTTAATTAATAGTTGTAATATATGGATAGAAAGTTGGTCATCACGAAGCTTTTATAAGTAATATTTGCAATTGCTGGCATTATGTTATCTGCTACTAGTCTTTAATTTTGGGTTTTCAGGTGCTATATTTTGTTCTTCCCTGGAAATTTTTGTTCTTGTGACATTTAGTAAGTATGTTGGTATCTACAGTCTGATCTGTCCTTAATGGCTTATATATTATAACCTGCTTAGTTATCTCTCTCTCTCTCTCTCTCTCTCTCTCTCTGTGTGCATATATATATATATATATAAAGTTACAAAAAATGTTGTTGGGAATAAATTGACAAACCAAAAAATAAAGATTTTTGCTACTATACTATATATATATAGTAGCAAAAATCTGTAATAATCACCCTTAATTTTTTTTTGAAAAACTTGTTAGCTCAAAATAGAATGAAATGTCAAGCACTTCCTTTCCATTTTTTGATCACCAAGTTCCCAGTGGGCGAGGTGAGAGCATACAGTGTGTATGGGATTACAAATTCTTTTGAAAATAAGAAGCTGAAAGCAATATCCACTTATTCAGTGGGGTTAGCTAGCACTTTCACATTTCAGTGGGAAACCTTATACAATAGTGAAAATGCAAGCAAGCTCTTCCACTTTTCAGTGGTGGGCGAATACAACAAGAAAGAGCAACTCTCTCACTTTTTAGCGGTGAGTGAATACAACAAACTAGAGAAAATCTTTCTCTTTTCAATGCTGAGTGAGAACCAATAAACCACTTATTTAGTGGGGTGAGTAACAACAAAATGCCAAGAGCATCTCATCAGTGGTACTATCACTTAGTGTTGCAATGTTAGCTTATTTGAAACCTTCTAAGTTAAAGATAGCATCTGCTGTTATGTAATGTCCCCTATCCTGATTTACCTTGGAATTCGCTTATTTATCACAAATTGCAACAAATTAGGGTTAGGGTTTCACCTTAATAAATAAATATCTCTGTAATGATGTAATCTTGGATTGGAATCCTGCATTCACCCCATGAACAATATATGCAAATATGTATATATGCTTGTTAGGGTTAGACCATTGCATCACATCTAAAGGTTATCAACAATGCAAACATATTAAGAAATTGGGAGAAGGGACATGATGGGTCCACCCGAAGCTATATGCCAAGCCAAAGAGGGTGTATACCACAACCCTCCTCCTTGGCGACTTGTACCTGCTTTCCCCATCAATGCCTCAATCCCTAAAGACACTTGCCATCCCGTGGGATTGGGCGAAGGTCGCAAGTGGGCTTTCTGAGCTCCTTCCACTTCACCCTTGGCCCTTCCTTCTTGAGGAATTGGGTGGAGGTCGCAAGTGGGCTTTTGGCCCCTACCACTTCACCCTTGGCCCTTCCCACAGGGTGGGTTTCAAACAATCAACATAATTCTAATTCAATCATAAGAAATCCTTCTTTATTACTTATAAGCAATATGCATATATAGGTAAACAATTACTTGTAGAAATTACACATTTAATATTCCTTTATTATGCGGGATCATAGCTATATAGATGTAAGATAATAAATAGCAGAAATACACCTGAATATAGGATAGATCTGATACACTCTTGATTATGTATATACATCTAATAATAGCAATTTGTTGTGATACACGGGTCTGATTATCTTGTCTTTCTGATCTGTATGTTTCTTCTCTTGGATTGATGATCTGTTCTTAACACTCAAAAAATATAGTTAGCATATGAATGTATTAAGGAAACATAACAACTTATAAGGCTCAATAATTGCTGCAAGCATCATTATTGCATAATCATATATAATTTATATATTTATATTTTATATGTATATATAATGGATATATACATATATCTATAATTATACGTACTGTCCCCCATATATTCTGGCAATAATGTACTTATCTGATTATGCCTGCTGCTGATTCCATTCTATTCGATCTGCATATTCCTTGCTTTTACAAATACATATATTAAATACATATATTCGAATGCATCCCCATTGGATCAACTGCTGCTACCATCAGATTCATTCCTCATTCCCTAATGATTCGGTTCCTCTTATATCTCTTTCCCCAATCTGTATCTTCTAAGATCTGTATATTTCTCTTGATCTGCTTTTACTCAGAAAATATATATTCCAGATTCATATTCTATTTTCTGTTATGTTTTTTCCCCCATTCTCTTTCATGCATAACCCTCTTTTATGTCTCCCATGATGGGGAAGAGTCACCTCTATTTTACAAAGGCACATCCCTATCCAAACGTTGCCTCCCTCCATCAACACTAATCGCTGTCTATTTGGATTCATTAATCGCTGCCTCTTGAAGATCGTAGCTTTTCATTTATACTTAGGTATTAATGATATCTCTCTTGGCTAAAGTCAGCGATGGTTGTTTATTTAATATCAAGGGGAGTTGGCCAGCATATGTAAAGAATATTAGATGCTACTGAGCCTTTCATATATGTTATGTTATGTTTGAATATTTTATATTTAATGTATTATTAATATGTTTATTTCTATATTGGTTTTTATATATATATTTCAATAATATCTTTAGTATTATGATAAATAATAATTGTTAATTTTTTATATTTTCAATATTGTTATCTATTTATTTATTTTCTTTATATTCTAGTGTTACAATTTTGGGGGCATGACATGTTACGTGTATGGTCATTAAAGAAATTGATAGAACATCCTCACATGTATCACAACATCAATGAACTAACCACCCATCATGGAATTAACAAATATGCCTCAAAGATTGACAAATAGATGACTGGTGCAGATCTGAAACCTTGTTGTTACAGTTTGGACAGCATTACGAAATCACTCCCACACACACCCACAATAAATGCAAGCTCAAAGATTGGCAAATAGATGGCTAGTGCAGGTCTGAAACCCTGCTGTTACAGTCTAGACAGTGAGATATAAACTCAAAAAAATTCACCAAATCACTCCTACATGCACCCACAATGAGTGCAAGCTATAACCATGTTTCCAAACAGCCATGAGTGACTTATCCATCATCAAAATAGTGACTAAAAAACCAAAATTGAAACTTCAAAGCATTTCCAATGGTGACCCTTGGCGGGAATCACACCATGGTCTAGCTAGGGAATATCTTGCAATTCCGAAACTAGAAATCTATGGGAGATTTCATCCTCAAAGATTGAAGAGATCTGAAGCCATTTCAACAGCATAACATTATCATTCTTCAACATGTTTGAATGAGCCCCTAACACCTCCTTTTATAGCTTTTTTTGTTGCTTTTTTGAAAAAGCATTTTATGCTTTTTCATTGCTTTTTTCAAATAAACACTTTTTGTTTAAAATAAATAATTCAATATGTGCAAACATTTAATCACCTTTCCAACAAGCTATTACATTTAGTTGTCCTTTAATTATTTCTCAACATTAGACAACATTAGTGAAATATTAATTAAATAACTTAATAACTCACTCAAGTTGCAGAAAGTACTGTAACGTCATCAAAATCCAATTTCGACCACACCATGATGAAATTGAAGCAATAGGAAGATTATTGAAATAAACTTGGTGACTTTCTAAACATAGCCTTCTCCAAAAAGTTTGGAGAGCACCCAAAAGGTTGGAAACCATTTCCAAAACATCAAAGGGCTCCAACTAACCAATTGAACTCAAACCCAATGTCATGCCCCCACAAAGATGAAACCAAAAAACGAGGATTAGATTGCTAATCCGTCACAGGACATAAGGCATCGGTGAGGAGATAATGGTGAAAGGTTGCGTTTATGGAGGAAGGCGATCATTTGATGCTGTCTGTCCCAGCCATAAGACACCACCCTTCAAATAAAGGAAATAACTAAGGAGAAGCGGCATTTTCCTAAGGCATAATATTAATAAAAATAAAAATTAATTATGCATAAACGACAACTAAAGAAGCATTAACAAAAGGCCATAACCCTTGGCGAATGGAGATATTGAAAGGTTGTATCCCTCAGCCCCATCGGGATATAAAAGATAAACAATGCAAAGCAGAAAGGATCATTGATGGAAGGAGAAACACACATACAAACCAAAACATAAAAGGAATCAGCACAATTCATCATAACAGATCGCTCTTACCATACATATTCTATATTCAGGTGTATCTTTTCTGCAATCATTATTTACATATGTATACATATTGTTTATATGATAATAAGATTGTTTAATAAATGATTTCTTGTGATAGCGTAGGTGATGTGCTTGATTGTCTGAAACCCATCTGGTAGGATGGGCTTGGGGTGGAGTGGTAGTTAGGCAAAGAGTTGATAGAGCCCACTTATGACCCCCACCCAACTCCCCAAGATGGAAAGTGTCTTCCGGGAGTTGTGTCCTTAATGGGGAAAGCAGATACAAGTTGCTAAGGGGGAGGGTTGTGGTATACACCCTCTTAGGCTTGGCATATCGCTTTGGGTGGACCCATCATGTCCCTTCTCCCACAATTCTAATATGTTTGCTTTGTTAATAATCTATGGATGTAATGCAATTGTCTAACCCTAATAAGTATATATACATATTTGCATATAGTGTTCATGTGGTGAATGCAGGTGTGATCAGGAAAAACAAACCAGGATTAAAGATTGCAAATCATTAAACTTAAATCCTAAAGATCCTAATCAAGTAATAGAGCACAAAAGAAACCATAAAACATAAAATAATGAAATGTCGTTACCAAAGTCTTCATGCTTCCATTGAATCACCTCTATTACCCTCCTCCACTTTGCTTTTAAGTAACTAATGCCCTCAGATTATTAGTGCAATTAAAAGTCTATGTCTATGCCTAGATAAATATCGGAGATTAATTGTCTCAGCCGTATTCTGGATTTTCTAAGATTGTTAAAATGAAAATGATATGCGTCTTTTATAGAAAAGACAAGTTCAAATGGACGGTCAAGATTAAAAAGACATTAATTTGATCAATGGCTGAAATTAGACGAGACGAGATGGGAGAAGATTGAAAGTGAAGGAGAATGAGGAAATTGAATGATTTTTTGACAAAATCAATTAGTTCGAAGAGGAAAGTGCATAATTAAATAATGGAAACATTATTTAATTACAAAAGGAAAAGTCAAGTTATCTTTTTGATTAAATGGCAATTTAATTCAAAAAGGTGAGCGAAAAGACAGTCATTAATTAAATAAGATTTAATTAATTTGTCAAAAAAGGCTAAAATGAATAATTAAATAATTGACATAATTGTTTTTATTTTTTAATAGGTAAGTATTACCAAAATTTGGGTGGTAATTCCCATTTGTCATAATGGCCATGCTATCACCCTACAAAAATTAATTTAGAATCTTTTAAAAAAGCGCCACCTTCCCATTGGAGTATGTATGCGTCGAGGGCGTGTTCTTCCTCGCACGAGCCAACATTCATCTCAGTGCTGATGGTTTTAGAATGCTTTGTGCTCTTGCCAATTTAGGCTTGCATTGGAATAATTAGCCATTACTTTGTTCATGTGTTTTGGTACCTCGATTTATCACAGAGGATTTCGCTTTATTCCTGTATGATTGCACACGTAGGAGGTTCTTTTAAGTTTGGATTAATGGTGGGCTGAAAGAAAAGTTTGGAATTTATGTACGCGATGGAGACTCCTATCCTACTAAAAAGTGATTGGAGTTAGTTGTCATTCTTAGGCTGTATTACAAACCAACTTCTTAAACTGGTGTTGATTGAAAGGGGGTTGATGACTATGAAAGTCGTGTTGTGACCTTTTCACACATCGCCCCATTGCAAATGGGGACCCCTTGTTTTTTGCTTTTTTTGCCTTGGCGTCGCAACTGCTTATCACTTGTCTTTTTACAATGAGGTCATCGCTTTGAGAGTTTCAAGTTAGTTTTTCGAGAGCCATCCGAGCCAAGTCAATAATCCATGCTTGAATTAGAGCCTAAACATCACAGAAGTGCTCAGAAGGCCTAGGATTGAAGATCGCCTGTGCATTCGGCCAATTCTGACACTTCCTATTTTTTAGGGAATCTGCTTTTTTGCTTTTTCACTTTTTCATTTTTGGCATTTTTGGACCAAACGGGGTTCCCTATTTTTTAGGGATTTTGCTTTTTCTATTTTTAGAAAGTCAACCCTGGTCAACGAGTCAACTTTCCATCTTTAGATCCAAAAATCAATCAAAAAATTGAAAAATCATTGAAAAATCAAAGAGAAAACTGAAAAATCAAGTGAAAAATCTGGAAAAGCAAGCAAAAAGCTGAGGAAAATCAACCCCAAAAGCATCAAATTCTGGAAAAATCATTGAAAAATCAGTCAGATCTGAGGTAAAAATCACCAAAAATCATCCAAAAGAGCATAGAATACATGATGAAATTCTGTCTAAGTCTGGAAAATTCGCCTTCAAAAGAACATGTTCAGCCATTGGAGAGTTTTCCATCAAGAAGGAAGGCTTAGCCATCATAAAGCCGACCCTTAAAAGGTGGGACGTAAGAAAGAATGGCAAGGACTTGAAGAGGTCGGCCCTTAAAAAGTGGGACGTAGCAAAGAATGGCAAGGACTTGAAGAGGTCGGCCCTTAAAAAGTGGGACGTAGCAAAGAATGGCAAGGACTTGAAGAGGTCGGCCCTTAAAAAGTGGGACGTAGCAAAGAATGGCAAGGACTTAAAGGGGGTTGGCCCTTAAAAAGTGGGACTTGGCAAAGAAATTTCAGACCTCGCCTAGCTTTGGCAAGACATGTCCAAAGTCCGCCCAACCTTGATAGAAGATGGCAAAGACCTTGGAAAGTCTGCCCTTCACTTGGCCAAACACTTGGGAAGTCCGCCATGGCATAGAAGAGGAAAAAATTAAATTTTTGCTAAGTGTTTGGTGCCTAAAAGGAGAAAATCCGAAAATTTTCCTAAGTATAGAGGCCTGAAAGGAAGGAAAATTGAATTTTGGCTAAGTATTTTGACATTTTCAAGAGGAGAAATGCGAATTTTGGGCTAAGTATGAAAGGCGAGCCTAGTAGAAAATCCGCCATACCTTGATGGAAGATGGCAAAGACTTAAGGAAGTCCGCCTAGGCTATGGCAAAGAATAAAATGAAGTTCGCCTAGTATGAAAGGAAGAGGGAAGAAAAAATTCGCCTAAAGTTTGGATGTCTAGACAAAATTGGATAAATTTGGTCAAGTATACAGAGAAAAGGTGCACAAAGCAAAGGGAAAGGAGAACTCGCCCTTGGCCAGAAGGGATAAAATTTGTCAAGCGTCATGGAAATTCGCCTAATAAAGACATCCAGACAAAGATTTTGCCTAGAGAAATTTGTCTGAGCAAGAAAAAAATTGACTTTGGCAGAAGAATATAAGCTCAGTGCAATAAAAAATTCACCATGGCAGGGAAAAATAAGGATCTGGCATAACATTTATCGACGGAATGGCTAAAATTTTGGCTTGGCTAGACAAAATTGGGAATAAAATTGGAAAATAAACTTTTGGCCAAAGAAAATGAAGAGAAGATCGAAATAGCCATGGGTCCAGCACGAACGGGTTGGAAATAAATTAAAATATTTTAATATTTTAATAATTTATTTCCAAATACTTAAAAATATGAAATGCCTTGGACAAAATAATGGATGGAAAGGCAAGCTTCAAGTCCGCCCAAGGTGAAGATGTCCAGCATGAAGCAAAGTCTGCCCAAGGATGGATGTCCAAGACAAGTGCAAAGTCCACCTAGAGAAGTGTCCAAAGACAGTCCAAAATCCGCCCTCAATCATGGTGGAAAATATTCTAAGGCATGAAGTGCCTAGAAGGGAGATGAAAAATGGCAAGCTTAGTGGAAAGTCCGACCTATTTCTTGGCAAGAAATCTCTAAGTCCGCCTTACCTTGGGAAGATAAATGGAAAGAAGTTCTCAAAGTCCGCCATGCACTTGTCCCAGGCTTGATGAAGTCCGCCTAGCCAAGGAAACTCAAAGAATTGGCTAAGTAAAAATTCAAAAATTTGGAAAGGCACCAGTGAAGTCCGACCTTGCTCAATGGGTGGACGGCACAAGAAAGTCTGACTTTGCCCAAGCACATCATGTCCAAACCTTTACAAAGTCCGACTTTGCTTGGAGAAGGTATGTCCGAACATCCATAAGATCCACCAAGTACAATGGCAAACATGATGCAAAGTCCGACCTAGACCAAGAAAAGAAATGTCAAAGTGTTGAGAAAGTTCGCCCCAATTTAAGAGAAAAGATGGTAAGCACTAGAGAAAGTTCGACTTATCCCCAGAGATGTTTGTCCAAAGTGGCTTGAAGTCCGACTTAGGCTGAGAGAGAAAACGTCCAAGCTCATGGGAAGTCCGCCCAAGGAGAGGATGAGAAAATTGGCTAAGTGTTGATACCTTGGGGAGAAGAATTCACTAAGTGTTGGACGGAAAATAGGAAGGATGAAGAGGAAAATAAAGAGAAAGTGAATAAAATCCTTGTCCAAGGATGGAATTTGTCCTACATAGCACAAGCCAAATTCAAAATTGAAGAAAAGTCCACAAGCAAAGTTCGTTCGAGCATGGAGATGGCCAAAACCTTGGCTAAATGTTGAATGGTCCACATGAAGGTGTTACAAAATAGCCAAAATTTGGCTAAGTCTAGGAAATACTTCACAGAGAAAATTCCAATTTCCTCTATTGTGGCGAAAGCATAGAGGCATTCTTCTCCAAATTCTAGGCACTTGAAAGAAGCAATCAGGACAACTTCTTGAAGGGTTTCATCTCCTGAAGAATTAAAGACAAGCTTCCAATCAAAATCAGATGGTGACAAGAAGAAGTGTTCTAAAAAAATTTCTTGACACAAATCGAGAATTCAGAGAGGAAATCCCAAGGAATAACATCAACCCAGTTCAAGTAGGAGGAATTTTAAAGCAACCAACTTCAAGTCCAGACACCTGCTCCAAGGGGAGACTTCCAGACCTCAAAGATTCCAGTACAGGCAAGAAGAAGAAATCAAAGTCTCAAAAGGAGCTCCAAGATCTAAGCTAGGAAGGAACAAGCGCAAAGGACAGAGTCATCGGCAAGGAAAATATTCTAAGGAAAGCACGTGGAAGAAAAACGAAGCAACCAAGGAAGGCATCCAACACGTTGAGGTGGCACCTCGTCATCTTCCAACCAATCAAATTGTTCCAAATCAACATGCGACAACTTTCTATTTTATTGTTGATTTATATTTAGCAAAAAGGACAAGTGTCCTCGAATGTAATTTTCTCATTGGTCGAAAGTGACAAACCCTAATTAGGGTTTTATTTTTGTAATCTCAGCCGTTGATTTGAAATCAATCTTGGCCATTGAATTGTAATTGGGGAGCCTATAAATTGAGCTCGCCCCTCATTTGTAATGTGTGGAGACAGTATATGAGATTGTTGCATTGAGACTATTTCGAATAATAAAAGCTCTTATGCATGATTTGCTTTGAATAACTTTTATTGTCAAATAGTAAGCAAGGTTGCATATCTTCTTCCGCCATAGATTAAAGTTAGTATTAAGTTAAGTAGAATTTGCTTTTGAATATTGGTTAAGTGAATGAGAGATTGATCGTACGGATTCAATGGTAAAGTATTGCTCATACTTTCTTCGAATGGATGATTTGCATTCGATGCGTAAAGTTAGCCCGAGCTTGTAATTGTGGATGCCTAACTTCAGTCTCATTCGATACTTGAAAATCATTATCACACCCCTTGAAGATTGCACTCACTTTGCGTATGTTGTCCAACAGGAGGCGAAACAAAGTGTGGTTTATTCCTTTCACCGGATCCTTGCTGTCTCTTAAGTTCTTAGGCGTAGAATAGATTCCCCTAAACCCTTATCTTTTTGCTATTTCTTTGAGATCCAAATTGAAGTCCTAAGTGAAGAAAGCCTTTAATGATAAATCCGCCTAAGTCCCAAACTTGTGAAAATTCCTTTAAACGTAAGTCCCCTTGTTTATTACTAGCAAATCACAATGCCCATTGAGCTTATCCACACGTCAAGACCTGACAAAAGAAACCTTGGAATCGCCATATGATCTTCTCGCAATCTTAGCATACGCGGTGGTTTTTCAAGAGAGGATAGAGTGTCTTTGGACATTTTATTCTGTGTGTTTGGTGGATGATAAAACGTACACCAACAAGTCGTTTGACTCATTTTGGGAAGGAAGTTTCTAGTTTCCGAGGAGCGTCATCGAGTAAATACTGATATACTGGCTCGGTTTGTTGCTTCTCCTCTTGACCTTAGAGTTCTCAAGGATGTCGTTGGGGAGTTGACCCACAAACTGTTTTATCTGCATTTGCTTGGGGATTTAGACGTCGTTCTTAATGCTGCACAACTTGGGGTCGGTATCCCACATCCACGAGATCTACATTTACTAGTTGGAGTTCCACGTTATTACTCATTTCTGCTAGATATCGATGGTGCCGAGCTTCTGGTGCATCACAACCACACTTTGGTTGCATATCAATTCCTGCACAAGCTATACCAGTTCGAGCCAGTGGATGATTTCGAATGGCTCAAGGAGTTCGAGATTTTTGAGGAGTGATTGAGTGCTTACCAACATTTTTGGCCAAGACCCAGATAAGATATACCTAGGATTTATTTATGGGTTGGGTATAGAATATGTTTAAATGGGTTTTATCCCAGTTTTCAGACTTTTGCGTAAAATGACTTATGCAAATATCTCTAAAGAAAGATATATTGTTCTAGCTTAGGGTTCGAAAAAAGACTCCTTTTGAACATGTTCTTCTTAAAGGAGACTCTCATGAAAGTAATATATACTTTTCTATTCTATGGTTATTTTCCATTTCATGGGTATTCCATTCTGGTATTCTATACAATGACATGAGTTCATTTATCATAACATTTTCAACACTCAAATGGGTTTTAATTACAGATTTTAATTTTAATTTATTTGCGTGAGGAAGTTATCTTTGATTGACTATGATACACATACATGTTATTCACAGAGATTATGGCATCCTCAATTTGGCCGCTGATATTGCCCTGCTGATGTGATTTTTGTGACCGCACCAATCAGCAAAACAAAGTAATCTGAAGGCTACTCCATTCTCTTTTGATCAAAGAATCCAGTGCGCTAAGATTGCAAGAAAGATCGCACGTTCAACTCCAAGGTTCCGAAATGCTTTGGAATACCCTCAGTAGGTTTGTTGTGATATGCTGTTTACACGAGGGGACTTACACGATTGTTCATAAGGCTTGCAGTTGACAACAGGTGAATGATTTGAAGGGGATTTTCGTAATACGAATGATTTGGCGATGAGGTATGTTTTCCTAAAACTAACCAGAAATGAACTGAATTGAATGGCTGCAGGGATTAGAAAATTTATGTTCTATCTAAGGACGGGACGTGGAATCAATCTTGGTAGACTTTAACCAGACTCTGCTTCGCCTCACGTTGGACAACTTACACAAAGTTGGTGCAATCTTCAAGGGGATGGCAAGAAATTTTCAAGTTATAATCCGACATCAAGATACCGTCAAGACGACGCACACCAAGACGTGAATTACAACTGAAGTTAGGCTTATAAAATGCTCCAGTTGACCACACAAGGCAAACTTGCCGTTAGCAAGCTGCTAGTGGTATGGACTAAAACGAATTTGCCTTGAATAACACCACAAATCCACAGCTAACATCTACTTGCATGAAATGAAAATTACACTACTTTAAACTACTTTATGCTACTCGAAGTAGAAGGGGTGAAGAAATCTCGCTAGCTACTCATAACAAAGACGAATTTCACCATCAATGAAAGATCTTTTATTATGAAAGTTTTCACAACAATCTCTTACAAAGTTTTCAAAAGGAAAACTTTCCTTCTCCTTCAAACTATGCTAAGCTACACAACTATCAATCTCTCTGCTCTAGTCTCTAGTCTGATCTAGTGTCTAACTCTAATTTATTGAGTACAAATGAGGGGGGATGCCCCTTTTATAGATAGCCCAGTCCAGTGGACGACTCAGATTACAATCAAATGAATGGCTTAGATTAAGCCACCTCAACCCTAACCCTAAAAACTGCCAGAATGGGGAGTGGTACAATAAATGAATCATAAGATTCCCACTCACTCCCAAAATAGTAAAGGCAATTAATGCCCACAATCAGTCTTCCAGAAGGTCATCATCCAAAAGCGCGTTTCCATTCTCCTTCTCCTTGGCTGCAAAATCAATGAACCTGGCAAGCACAACCTCAATCTCCTGAACTGAGATCGGTGGAATGTGATCAAGCTGAAACTCTAACACCGTAACTAACTGCCCATGCCGTGTGCAAGATTTTCTCCAAGCAGTCAAGGCATCTTGTGTACTCTGAATCAGGTTGGAGAAAGTCAAAATGTTTTCAAAGTCATCCTGCACAAAAGTCTTCACCTCCGAAAAGAAAGGTGGCAGCCTACTCCTCAATCCATCAGTAGTCACCTCATCAAAATTCAGTCGTCTAGCAAAGATTGCCTCCAAGGTGTTCAGGACCCCATCAATGATGTTCGTCATAGCCTTCCTGACTTTGGCTGAATCTGCCTGTGCTGCATCAAAGAAACCACGGCCCATGACTACTGAAGAGTACCATCCAGCAAAATCGTACCTAGCACCCTCCTGAATTACTCCTCCATCAATCAGCATCTGCAAGGGAGTATGCATTAGTGCTTCTAGATGCTGAATAATCTTGCTCTGATAAACATGAGCATCACCCCAGGCCTGATCAACCACCTCCATTTGTGCCATAATGCCGGAAGCTTGCTGATAAGCATGAGCAAGATCTTCCATGAACTTTTCTGTCTCGGCACAAACACCTGCAACCCATTTATTTGCCTCCTGTGCCATCTTTCTCAAATCTTCTAGGCCATTAACTGATTCCCTAGATAACTCGGCTGGAAGCTCTATCGCCGGAATCTCCTGCCCACAAGGACGAGACAAATGCTGCATGTAGCCAATCAAAGTCTTGTGCTCCTTCAATTTCTTGTACTTGCCTTCAGTCCTGAGCAATCTGTCCTTAAGCGCCTGATAGGAGTTATCACACTCCTCAATGATTTGTGCTCCTGTGGGGCGACCTAACTCCATGGTTGTGATCATATAATTTTCTGGAACTGCCTCATCTCGATCACAATCAACCCTAGGCATAGCAACGTGAAGGGTGCGAGAACCATCCTCATCTGTTGATATCTTTGAAAATTTCCTAGCTCTCTTCTTGGGTGGAGGTGCACTGATCCTACTCAAAAATTCCTCCATCTCCACCGCTGGATCAGCCTCTTCACTGGGGCTTCTTCTCATTCTATCTCTAAGCCAATCAGGTACCACCTGCTATATATCAAATGGCTGCTCGTCTCTAGCTTCCTCCTCACAGACTTGTTCTACTTCAATTTCATTCTGGCGAGGCTCATTGGCCTCTAATGGCTGAGTATCTCCTGAAACTGCATCATCCTCTAGAGCTGCCTCAAGCTCATGCTGGAAGTGAGTGTCAGTAGCAGTTTCCTCATCTTCCTCCTGCTGGCCATCTCTAGTGGGCGCATTAACACTTTGGCCAACTGATTCTCTTCGTGGTGGCTGATTTTCCTCGTGTAATTCCTGCTCCTGATTCAATGCATTTATCTGATCAGCAAATAATGAGACCTCCTGTATGCTTGGAGAACGTGTCTCCAATGGCCTAGGTGACTCTATCACAACTCTCAGAAGTTTCAGCTGAACTGGCTCCTTCCTTTGAGATTCTGGACCTCGTGTAACCTGTTTCTTCCTATTGATAGTCGGCGTCCTATGATCTCCCATCAAGTTGTAAGTCAAAGGAATTGACTTACTCTTCAATCTGCTCACGTGTCTCTCAACCCAGGCCCTGGTGAAAGTTAGGACTGATATACAAAGTGTGTCCAAATCAGCAATCTCTGGCTCCGACCAATCCGGGAGTGGAAGTGGCGTGTCTCTCACTGCCTCATAATCTGGATGGAGAACATTCATATCCTCATCCACCTAGTCTGGCACTGGAAGAATTTCACACTCCCTAATCATGCTTATTGGTAGCCTCGAGAACATCCTTTTTCTGACTTCTACTTCATCTGATGTATTAGCCCAATAATCTTCAATATTTGCCTTGTGAACAAACTCCTCTGACAGTATCCATCTAATATTCCTGTGAGGATCGAATATTGCCTGCTGGTGTGATAGGAAAGATGGAAGAATTGAAGCTCATTTTCAGCTTCCCTGGCTGCCTGAAATGAAGGACACACTTCATCTGAATTCCCCATGATGATTGGGAAGTCAATTCCTCCCTTCTTCTTTCTCTTCTGAATTTTATCATAGGCAACAAGTTGCCTAGATATCTCTAACATTAAAATTCTATTCGTTGGGTACTTAGGCAATCTATATGGGTATGAAGAAAAACCTTGTAGCCTGATGTAAGAAAATTTCGGAAACTGAATAAACTAGCACCTATACCTTTCTATCAATTCTTGAGCTTCCCTCGAGATCCTGTGATGAGTCCTCTGCTGAAGTGATCTTGTTATATGCATTGTGAAGGCATCATTGACTCGCTTGTAATTGGCCGTGCTTGTCAGGTGCAACTGCGGACAAGCCTCATGGATTTTGAACTGATGAGAGCCGCAACCAACTGGCTCCTTATAGGAAATTCCTCGGTACTTCGTCATACGAGCCAACATGTAAACAATGTAGGAGCTCATGTAAAAAGTCTTCGTCCTCAAACTCCGGAGTTGCTCATGCAAATTGTCACTAATCATCACTGCCCAATTGATGTGCTCTTTTCCTTCCAGCACGAGGTTGATATAGTAGAACATCCATGGCTCAAAAATAAATGCTTGGGGGCAGCCTCCAACTCTGCTGAGCATCATGATCAAGTCGCAGTACTCCTACTTCAAATCATCTGATATAATCTGCTTCGGTAACTTTGTGCGAGAGGGCTTGGGCCTGTTCATCCAGCGAGAGTTGATCATCTCCGCACATCTCTCAAACGTTGAAGCATACATTCGATCAACACGTTCCCTTGTCTTATAAATCATCTTCTCATGCGATGGGATTCCAAATGCTTCGCCAATAGCCGCAGGAGTGAGGTTGGCGAACAATCTACCATTAGGTGAAACAATGGACCTGTGATTTGAGTCGTAGCAGTTAGCACACTCCATCATCAACTCTGGACATTGAATAGCTGGCGGAAAACCAGTAGCTGCATACAGCCCACTTCGAACGATATTGTGCGAAGTGTCTGAAGGACGATGGCTGCCAACTCCCATCATTCGACTTTTGAAGGCCTCCCTGTTGAAAGAACCCAAATTTGTATTAGCCAACTTGCCCAACTTCAAAGTGAATTTCGACTCCGGCAGGAAAGGCTTGTTCAGCTTCTTAATAACAGCTTGCCTAGATGCAACATTATTGTCTCTGCCAGTTGTTCTTACTTCAGCCATCCTGCAAACAACAAATAGTCATCAACAATTTAACTTAGAAAAGTAAAATAACATGGGGCTGCCAGTCGACTTCTAAAATTGAGAAGCTGCAACATGATATTTCATCTGCAAACCTCAACTTCTCCTTTAGCAACTTCGAACTTTCAACACTTAGAAAGTTTTCGAGCAAGACTCAACAACTTCACTACTTAGATAAAATCGACCAACTTCACTTTTAGCAACTTCTCAGCACCTTCAAACTTCAAATTTACTCCACAATGCGAATTAACTTGAGTTTCAACATACAACAATTATCCTTCTACTTCAAGTCGAACTCCCTCAATGCTTGCACTGCAACTTCAACTTCAGAGCTAGAATCGAACTTGCCAGCTTGATGGAGAAAAATGAAGCAACTTCTTAGTTCATATTAGCCAAGTCGAATTCTAGAAGGAGCTATCTTTAGCCATCTTATTAAATCTTCACTACTTCACAACAGGAATTCGAATTTCCCTCCTCTGGAAATTGCAACACATGTCATCTAGCGTCTAGAATCTTGACCTTCTAGAATTTCAAAAGATTTACCTTGATTGGCATACTTAGCATTTTAATTCATTTTGAAAATATTCACTTCAATTGCATCTTCTTAAGAAATTCACCTCACCATCTGAAGCTCTGACACTCAATTTTATTCATCCCATGCCTGGAAAATTAATCTCACGAAAATCTTGATCGAATTCACCTAGTCAAACCACTTCAAATTCACCATCTGAGGCATTTTATTTCAACAACACATTTTATTCCCTCTGCCTTAGAAAATTTTAAATTTTCCTTAGGAAAATTTCATAATTCAAGTGCCGATCAAAATCTTCATCTTGAAAGCCTTGGCGAGCAGTGGAATACTTTGAAATCCATTCCTTGTCGAAGATCTTCAATACCCAGAAGAAAATTCCCTTCAGAACGTGTTGAATTCATGGGTCTACAAACGAAGGGGTACATTTAATTTTTAAATTTTAAACCTTAGAAAAATATTTTTTTATCAAATTTATTCCGATTCTTCATCCCTGGGCATGTTTTCCTACTCTGACTTGAAATTTTTTATCATCCTCATGAAGCTAGAGTATTCTGATTCATCCATTGCCAATTTTATTCATGCCTCTGAAAAATTTCTTCAGCTTGGGCGTATTTCTTCTAGAGATGAAATTTTGTGCATTAGAAAAAAATTTCAAATAAAATTACTAGTATAGGCGCATTTAGGCATCAAGGAGGAATTTTCCTTAGAAAATTTTCTCCATTTAACTTCAATCATGGCTCATTCCACTTGTGGTGAGGAATTTCCATCAACACTTATAAATTTTCATCTAGAAGGCCACCATCTCCAACATCTTTGGGGCGCATTTCATACATGGAGGAGGATTTATCTTCATGCCTTAGTCATTTTTTCATTTTATGTTTCATCTTACATCTTGGTGCATTTAGCACATTGAGAGGGAATAACTTCAATGCCTTAGGCCTCTTCATCACCTAACCTTGGGCGCATTTAACATGTTTAAGAGGATTTCACCACACCATGGTAACTCTTTTCATCAACTTCACCTTCACTTGGGTGCATTTCACATAGGTAGAAGGATGGGTGCATTTAGAGGGCGGGGAAGGATAAACTTCCAACGCCTTTGACTTCTTTGACCCTTCTTCAAGCATGGGCGCATTTTGGACCTCAAGGTGGATTTAAAACTTTGCCTTTTCCTAGCTTGCATGGGCTCATTTAGCATGTGCGGGAGGACTTAGCAATGCCTTAGAAACTTTTCTATCACCTTCTTAACACGAGGGCGCATTTAGCATGTGCATGGGGATGAACCTCAATACTTAGAATTTTCTATCACCTCAAGGCAAGTTGGGCACATTTGAGGGGTCCTGCAGGATGAGATTCATGCCTTAGAAAAATTTTCAACACCTTCATCCTTCCTTGGGCGCATTTTGAGGTATGAGCAGGATGAACTTCCAGACTTAGAAGAATTTTGGCTTCCTACCAGCTTGAGGGCGCATTTCTCACATGTATGAGCAGGATGAACTCTAGACTTAGGCGTTTTTCTTTCATCCTCACCAGCCAGCTCGATACTTACTATAAATAGTAAGTCCTTTGATTTTCACATCTCTAAAGCCCAGATTGACTTGAAATTTTGACCACTGAATCATCATGACCTTGTTAGTCTGTTCATACTGCTATTTCGGGCTGACTTGCTATTTATAGCATGTTTCTGAGGGTGGTTTACTATTTATAGTAACTGCCTGTTTCTAAGACCTCCAAACTCCGTTTGACTTGAAATCTGAATGCTGTGACCCTCATTGGATGACTTGCCTGTTCACACTGGCGCCTGTTGTTGGTTTACTATTTTTAGCTAGTTTCTGGAATGCCTTACTATAAATAGTAAGTGCTCCGATTGCCTTCAAATTTTACCGGTGGATAGCCTGAAAGATACTGATCGCAGTGGGATACACCGGTTTTTGAAAATTTTGGCATTTTACCCCTCATTTTGGGTCCCGAAGCTGGAAACCCTAATCTGACTTGCATGTATATCAAATGACCTCCGTTTGACCTCGTTTCTGTTGCACTTCGCCCTGTTTGTAATCCTGATGCGCTGGGCAGTTGCTGGAATGGACCTGCTAAAAATAGTAAGTCTCTAAAAATTGGTCATCTTGCCTTGCATGTCACACCACTGCGTAGCTCTTGAAAAACCCATAAAGAATCACCTGACATGCGCTGAAAACTCCGACATGCAAACCCTAAAAATAGCCCCTGAAGGCTGAATACTGAAAGTCATCGTCTCATTTTGCATGTTATATCACTGCATAGGTTTCAGAAAACCCAGAAAGAATCTTCAAACATGCATTGAAGAACTTTGCATATAAACCCTAAAATTTGCTCTCGAAGCTGAACTTGCTAAAAATAGACAATTGTCCGTTTCAGCTCAAAATTTGTAGACGAGCAGCTTGACATGTCCTGGATGCAGTGTGACTGAGAGAAACTTCAAAAATGCTGAAAGAACGCCCCAAATTAGGCACTTACTAAAAATAGTAAGTTGTCGGAATTCACTGAAATTTAGCTGGGAACTTTCTGGAAACACGTTGACTATAATGTGAAGCTCAGATTCCAACTTATTCACTTCATTTGACCTCAAATTGACCAGAAAAGTACAAACCCTAATTTCATAGACTTGGCCAAAATTTCACGTTTAAGCTCACAGACGGGCACATCCCGGGAAAGTGGACAGCAGAAAGAGACAGAAAGAGAGAGAGAGAGACAAAACCAAAGCCAAAAGACCAGAATGGAGCAAAAATTTGGGGGTCCCCATTTTGAATGGGGCGATGTGTGAAAAGGTCACAACATTTATCAGAACATTTTCAACGCTCAAATGGGTTTTAATTACAGATTTTAATTTTAATTTATTTGTGTGAGGAAGTTATCTTTGATTGACTATGATACACATACATGTTATTCACAGAGATTATGGCATCCTCAATTTGGCCGCTGATATTGCCCCTGTTTGATTTGTCCCAAATTGGATTTATATTGAACCCTTGTGTTCGTGGGTGCTTCCCGTTTTTATATCATTATGTCCCTGCTTATGTTTATCTACCAACTCAAGACTATTCTAGATAGTTAATCATGATTGGTCTTATTCGAGCGTTTTCCGAAACATTCTTGCCACCAGAATTTGGGCAAGGCTTGGCCCTTGGCATGTGTGCACCGGTCTGGCTGCCGATCTTTCTTAGTTTATATGAAGGGCCATTTGTTTCCTTTTTATTTCACATATAACTACTTGCTTTGTCTTGGTGTGGCAAAAACTTGGTAATGGAAACCCCTGTTCTTCTAACTTGTAGCAAGGGTCAGTTAGCTTTCCTTGGGCCGATATCTGATCGACGTTTGAAGGGTTTGCTGCAAAACCCTGACTCACTTACCATCAAAGCTGTCAAAATGGTGTTGGGTACTAAGTTTTTGGTTACTAGTGAGTGATATTGAGTAAATTCTGATATCACGTTACGTTTTGTGGCTGTCTTTCTTGATCTACATGCCAATAAAGACATGATTTCACAATTGACCCAGAGGGTATTTAAACATGCTTATCTTCAAGGTTTAGACTTGGTTTTAAATTCTGCTCAGCTGGGTGAGGGGATTCCTCACCCCTGCGATTTGCCACTTTCTGGTTATAAGTCAGTCGAGCTACTCCTTTTCATATCAGATGTCGTTGGAATGGATTATTGGGCCCATTGCCAACGTTCGAAATAGGCTTATGATTTTCTCAAATGTTTATATCAACTTATGTCCATTCGAGATACTAAGTGGATTTCGATTTTTATTGCTTGTGAGCCCTAGGAAACTTGGTTTCCTTCATATTTTCTTTGTATCTAGGCATGTACCTATTCTTTTGGTTTTGTAAAGCCTTAACTTAATTAAGGATTAAGGATTAATCTAGTTTTGCTACCGTATGGTGTATGTAGCCATTTTTGAAGACGATTGATATTCTAGTTGGGCTTTAATTGAGCCATAAGTTGTTTGGTCCAGGATTACGTGGCAAGCAAAGGCTTCCCCTTTGATAATTTGTAAATATTACTGCTTGGACCAAAAAAGTTTTCGAGTTAATAAAATTGCCCTTAGGCCATTTGTATGTAATGATGCTGTATATATGTTTCCTATGATTCTGTTCAAACTAGTTTCAAGTGACACAGGCTACTATTTTAAAGTTTAAAAGGAACATTGTTATCAATGCTGTTTCCATGGTAGTATGCTTATTATAGATATACCTTGTCAGCCCTATATGTTTTGTCCTGTTACTGTAACTATTGTAACTTTTAAGAAACAAATTTAAAGTGCTAGGTGCAATTCTATGTTAGTGTGTTTTTCATTGGTCCTTTTTAAGTAATAATTCAGTTTTGGGTCAAGAATTGCGTACCTTTCCTCGGCTACTAGCATCATTCAGATGTGATTACTTACTTCCTGCCTGATTAGTTTACCTTTCTTAGCCCCCTTGTTGGACTTGGCCCCCTCCTTCTGGTATCTCCTCCTAAATTATTGTTTCTAAACCCTGCCATGCTTCTGATCCGGTTGCAGATAGGTAGGGTTCTTCTTGAGCTATGTCGTGGTTTGCAAGTTTATCTGCTGCCTGTTGATGTGTGTTTTATGACTCACGAAGCACTCTAGAATAAAGAATCCAAAGATACTCTATCCTCTCTTGAAAAACTGCCTTGTATGCTAAGATTGCCAAAAAGATCATACAGTAATTCCAATGTTTCGAAAGATGGGTGTGGATAAGCTCTGTGGATGATGTGATTTTGCCGATAACACAAAGGGATTTACTCTAGCAAGTCACTTAGAAAGCAAGGACTTAAATGCAGTGATATTTTTTTTTGGATTTTCAGATTTTAGATAAAAAAATTGTAAAAGGGGAGTAAGGGTTGAGGAATCCTATACTATTCCTACGAACTCAAGAGACAGTAAGGATTGAGTGAAACCAAAGAACAATACTTTGTTTCGCCATGTTATACGACAACTACACAAAGCAAGTGCAATCTTCTGGGAATTTGTGCTTAAAATTTTCTTACTACGAACAACACCATCAATAGAACAACATTATTCGAAGTAATACAACGAAGCATCCACATCAAAAGCTCAGTCTAACTTTACGCATTGAATAGAAATCATCCATCCAAAGAAAGTATGAGCAAAGTTTCACTTATCTTTACGATCAATCTATCATTCCCTTAACATACATTCAAAAGAAATTCTAACTTAAATATATTCAATGAGGAAGACAAGTATGTAACCATGCAACCATTTGACAATGAAAGAATTCAAAGCATCTCATGCATCATGAACTTTATTATCAAAAATAGTCTTTTGCAACAATTTCATAAACTCTTTCTCTCTTATTATCTATGTTCTATATCATGCTATCCATCTATTCATCTATCAAAATGAGAGAATGAGAGGGGGGGGGTATTTATAGAGTTTCTGAAGTACAATGAACAACCAAGATTAATCTGGAATCAATGGTAGAGATTAAAAATAAACAACCCTAATTAGGGTTTCCTAAAACACAGTCAGTAATCAATGAGCTAATAGGCAGTTAACTGAAGTGAAGAGCTATTCTTGAGGGGGTGCATCCCTATCCTCTTTGATAGCATTATACTGGATGAATTTAGAAACTATCATGTCAACCTCCTCGATTGTGAAAGGTGGCAGTGCATTGACCTTGAATTCTAGCAGATCTAAATCATTCAAGCATTCAACAAAAGTATCTTCCCATTTTGATTCCTGCCGCTGGAAATTGCGAAAGATGAACATGAAGTCAGCTACCTTAGTCAAATTTTGCTTGAGGACAGGCCCAGTAGTGAAGAAGATTTCTTGAATTTTGTGCTTCAGGTTTTCAAACTGCAGATTATTTGCTTGTACAATGTCCTTCTCCAGGGCATCTACAGCCACAACTAGAATCTTCTCCTGAACTTCTTTTGTCCTTTCCTCAATTCGGATAGTATCTGCCTTTATCTTTTCTAGGATCTCGCTTCGTGTGATCAATGTCATGTACTAGCTGCTGAAATCATAAGCTGCACCTAGTGCAATTATTTTTCCGTTGACCAGCTCTTGCTTCAACACTCCTTTAAGCACTTTGAGACATGGAATGATTCTGTCTCGAATATCCTAAGCATTATCCCATGCTTCTGCCAATGTTGCAATTCTCGAGAGCAAAGAAGAAGTTTTCCCATACGCCAATGCCAGTCTTTCTGCAAATACAACCACCTCTTGTCTGTTGCTGATTAACCATTCTTTAGTCTCCTTGGCTATATTCTTCTCCTCTTCGAGAGATTCTTGAGAAGTATTCATCAGTGGAGGAGTTGTTGAGCTAGTCTGATCGAGAGGCTTAGTTAGATGCTGAATATACTCCTTGAGTTGTTCAACCTCTCGTTTATACTCTTATTTCTTTGCTACCTCCTTCTCTAGCCTTGCTTTGATAGTGGCAACAAAACTATCCAATTCTTCCATCTCTTGTCCTTTTGTGGTAGGGTCTAAATCGACAGTGGTAATGGCATATCCTGGGGAGTAATTTCTTCCCTTGACTTGTCAACTGTCAGTACAACAACTTGGACTATACGATGCCCAGCTTCATCCCTCTGAATGGTGAAGAAGGTTTTGGCAGGCTTTCTTGCATTGATTGCTTCTAATCTAGCCAGGAAATTGGCCATGTCATCTTCTTCTTCTGGAACTTTTTTAGGTTCCTTCATCTTCAATCTCTCTTTTAGCCAATTAGGAATAGTTGGCTGCTCGGTATCTTGTTCTTCTTGAATGTCCTGCGCGTCCAGGATTTCTTGAATTCCTCTTAGGGCTGAAATCATTCCTTCTTCAAACTCATTGTCCAAAATGTCAACCTCATTGTCTGATTCCAAAATCTCGGTGCCTGTGGGTGATGGAGGCTCATCATCTTCTGGCTGAATAGGGATAGGAGAGGGAATCCTTATATCTCCCAAAGATTCATCAATGTCTAAAATTTCATTCACATTCGCGGAGATAGCAGAATGAAGAGGCTCTAGTCTTTGCTGCTTCCTGGCAGGTTCCTCATTTGCAATTTCTTTTCCCTTTGTCTCTTTCCTTCTCTTAGGATTAGAGCTCTCAATTGGCTCGTTTCCTTGGGATGCTCCAACATTCGAAGAGTAAGACTCTAATTCGCCCATTAGAGTGTATGTCAAAGGCATACCCTTCCGCTGTAGTTCCTTAATCTGCTGGTCTGCCCACCATTGTGAGTACTTGATGACAGGCCTCATGAAGGTGTCCAAGTCAGAGATTTCCGGTTTTGACCAGCGCACGGGAGGAAGAGGTTGACTTTCATCAAAACCTGGCTGTGTAAATTCGACATCATCTTCAAGTTGGTCTGGCACACAAAAGAGTTTTGTCGTTCTAATTAAGCTGACAGGCGGTCTGACCACAATCTTTTCCTAACATCAAATTCATTTGCGGCATTGGCCCAGTAATCTTCCAAGTCCACTTGGTGTTTATATTTCTTTCCGTTCACGATTCCGATGTGGTGGTGAGGATCAAAATTGGATCTAGATCGGTACAATGTGAACGAATACCATTGCATTTCTAGTCTAGCACCTTCATCTGTCTGTGTAGACGAGCAATATTCTTCCATGTTCCCGATAAAGAATGGGAAAGTGACTGCTGCTTTCTGCTTCGGCCTTTGGATGTTTTGATAAGTCTCCAATTTCCTAAGAACCTCCAGTAGAATCATCCTGTGGGTGGGGTAAATGGGAAGCTTGATTGGATTCCCAGTGAATCCCTGGATTCGAATATAAGTGAATTTTGGAAATTGGCTATACCAGGATCCATATTTACTGATAAGGCTCTTTGCTTCATGTGTCAGCCTCTGATGGGTCCCCCCTTGTAGTATCCTTGTGATGAACATCAAGAATGCATCGTGCACTCTTCTGAAATGGAACTTGGCAGACAACTGCAATTGAGGATAACATTCATAAACTTTGAATTGATTTTCTCCATTTCTGACAACACCTTTGCATATCAATCCAGGATATCTATAGGCTCTGGCCAATAGATAAATAACATAGGAACTCATATGAAATGACTTAGTCTTTTCAAGGTTGATTAATTGTTCATGGATGTTATCATTGATCATTCTTGACCAGTTAAACGTTCTGACTCCGGAGGTGATTTCCTCAATAAAGAAGTACATCCATGTTTCAAAATAGGCACCTTGAGGATTGCCCATTATTCTGTTCAGGAGCAAAACGATATCACCGTAGTCTTCCTTAAAGTCTGTTCGGTGCAACTTCTTAGGAATTTTCTTAGCGGAAGCTCTTGGCTTTTCCAACCATGTTTTATTGATATGAGTTGCACATTGATCTGCCCGATCCTCAAAGATTCTTTTGGCTTCCTCCTTTGTTTTATATGAAGTTTGATTATGATCAGGTATGCCAAATGCCTCTGGGATAGCTGGTTCTCCAAGGTGCGCCAAAATTCTTCCATCAGGAGTTATAATCTGTCTTTCCTGCGGGTTGTAATGTCTTGCACATTCGACCATCAATTCGACCCATTGGATTGTTGGAGGAAATCCGACAGCTTGGACAATTCCATTCTGCATCATCTGGCGGGCAATTGCTGTGGGCATAAGTCCGTTCAATCCATACATCCTTTTTTTGAATTCTTCAAAGTCCACATGTTCGAGGTCTGTATCTATGATGTTCTTCCATTTGGAAGTGATCTTTGACTCCTATTGGACTCCCTTGCTTGCGAACTTCATTGGTGCTTTCTTTGACGATCCTTCGGGGGTGGTCATCAACTTGCGAAAAAGGGAATACAATAAACGTTCAATTATGATTTCTTTAAAATTTTCTTGTGAAAATTCTTACTTTCAGCTTGTTGAAAGTTAAATTCGACGAAAAAGCAAGCTGAGTAATAACACTTAGTGAATTTTTTGAAGATAAAATGAAGACAAAGGTAAAATAATTCATCAAACTTTGGGACTATACTCTGTGACTGGCAATTTAACTGTAAACTTCGAAAATCTGGTCTTTATTGCCAAAAAAGCAAGCAATCCTCTGAAAATTTTGACCTTTAGCTTAAAATTCTACCTCTTTCTTCGTTCTTTCACCTCGAAAAATAAATAAACCACTCAACTCTCAAAATTTCTATCTTTCAAAAAAAATCTCTCTCGAAAAATTTCTAACTCTCAAAAAATTTACTAACTCTTGAATAATTCTCTATCTCTAGAAATGGAGAGAGAGCTAAATCTCTTCTCAAATCGAAATTGTGAGTTAATAATGACTTGAGAATGCCTTATAAGGTTGAAAAATTCGATCCATTTAGCAATTCTTTCAAGTTCATCAAATGTGGACTCTTGTTTATCGAGGAAAGTTTCTAAATTTTTTAGTTCTTCATCTTTATCTTCATCGAAATTTTGAAGTCTATCTCTTGGAGCTCGATTTTTCTCTAAGTGTTAAGAAATAATTAAAGGTTCATCATGTGATTTTTTCGATTTTCTTAACCTTTAATTTTTATTTTTTGTTTTATCCATGTATTTTATTTGTCTTGGCAAATTTTGTCCAACTACATGGATTTTTTTATTTCTTTCTCCATCATGGTTGATTTTCTCATGTCCTTGCCATTTTACAATTCCCCTCTAGATGTTCCATGCCTTAGACAAATTTTGGTAGGCGGACTTTCAGCTTTCTTTTCCATGTTCTCTACAAGTCGGACTTGAAGGTGAGATCTCCATATGCTAGGCGGACTTGGTAAAAAATTTTCTATTCCCCCCTTTCCAAGGTCGGACTTCCAAGATATTTTTCCATTCATCTTATGGCAGATTTTCTTCAGACTTTTCACCTTTCCTAAGTCGGATTTTGAGAGTCTTTTTCCAAGGCATAAAGGATTTTCTCAAACCTTTCTTCTAGGCATTTCATGCCTTAGGCATATTTTGGGGCGGACTTTGAAGAAGTCTTGCCACTTAGGCTGGGCGGACTTTATGAATATGTTTCCATGTGTTTCAAGAGTGATGGGTGGACTTTCAAGGCCTTGTGCCACATCTACCAAGGGCGGACTTTACCTTAGGCTGTGCTATCTTCCTTCAAGGGGGCGGACTTTGGAGAAGTCTTGCCATTCTACCAAGGGCAGACTTCATAGAAACTTTTCCATTCCTCCATCTTGGCATAGGCGGACTTTCCTTGGTCTTTTCCATTCCTCTTCTTGGCATAGGCGGACTTTCAAGAGGTCCTTCCATTTTCCATTCAAGAGTAAGTCGGACTTTCCTTAGTCTTTTCCATTCCATTCAAGAGCTGGGAGGACTTCCAAGAAACTTTTCCAAGTGCAGGTCAGACTTCTTAAACCTTTTGCCATTTCTCCTTCCACTGCTGGGCGGACTTTATCAACTTCAGTCCATTTCCCATGTTCTTGCCATGATCCTGGGTGAATTTCTTCAGACTTTTATCATCTCAGCCAAGAATCTTATGCTTTTTATTCACCTTTTGTCTGATTTTTTGATCTGTTTTCATTCTTTTCCAGATTTTACCTGTTTTCATCAGATTTTTTGATTGATTTTGCATTGCTTTTCATGCTTTTTATCTGATTTTTCCAGATTTTTGATCTAAAAGCGTGCCTTTTTGGTTGATTTTCTGACTTTTCTCAGATTTTACATGCTTTTTTACTTGATTTTTTAAGATTTTTTTTAGTGATTTTTGCATGCTTTTCAGTCTAAAGATGGAAACTTTGACTCCTTGATTGGTGGGACCTTGGCACTTGCCAAAAATAGAAAGTTTCTAAAAATAGAAAAAGTGAAAAAACAACTTTCTAAAAATAGTAAATTCCAGAATGATCCAAAAGTGCCAAAAATGAAAAAAGCAAAAAGCAAAAAAGCAAAATCCCTAAAAAGTAGGAAGTGTCAGAATTGGGCGAAAGCACAGGTGATCCTCGTTTGCAGGGTCTTCTGAACACTTCTACGACGTTTACACGCAGTTTCAAGCTTGAAATTTCAACTTGGCTCGATTGATGACTCTCACACTTTGACTCAAAACCCATGGAGTGAAAGAACTTACGAAATTGCAACTCAAAACTAAACCCTAAAAACAAACCACCGAGGGTCCCCATTTGCAATGGGGCGATGTGTGAAATAGGCCACAACACTGCCCTATTTGCCTCCCGATATACATGGTTGATTGAAACCATCTGTAGTTCTTCCTAGAGTTCTTTTATCTTGTTGACTTTTGGTTGTAGTTGCCACACTCCTATCTGACCTTTAGTGATGGCACTAATACACACCATCGAATCACATTCTAACTCAATGGATTTCAGTCCTTTCTCCTTGCAGAGTAGTAAGCCTTGAAGGATTCCTTCTATTTGTGCTGCATTATTGGTTGATGGGGGAAGTTTAATTGATCTAGCTGCCACTATTGTTACCTCCTTATTTCGGATGATGCATCCTGCTCTTGCTTGGCTTGGTTTCCTCGAGACACCTTGTCTGTGTTTAATTTGAAACTGCCTATTGTAGGAGGGTGCCATTTGACCTTATCCCTTTTTGCTTTCCAGTTCAGGGCTAGATGGAATGATGGTGGTATTTTCAGGTCCTTCCAATTCTTCATTAAGCTTTCATCCCAACATGTAAATTTTGTTTTCCTTTGTAGCTTAATGCGTGCATGTAGCCATTCTGTTATGTTCCTTTCGATAGTTTGTGTGATTTCCTTTTCTTTTCTTGCTTTGTCCTAGAAAATTCTTTTGTTGCACTCCTTCCAAATGTTCCAAATTAGAATGGAGGGAGCTGTTTGCCATATTTGACCCCATAGGGATTCCTTTTTCATATTGGACCAGCTGGTGAGTAATTCCTTTAATTTGTTTTTCCTTGGGGACATCCACCCTAGCTTCTTTTCTAACCATACCCAACAGTGTTTTGCAAAGGGGCAGTTAGGAGTAAGTGATCTAAGTCTTCTTCTTCCTTGAGACACAATACACATCTACTTGAGCCTTCAAAGCCTACCGCTTTCAATCTTTCTCATTAGTATTCTACCATGAAGTGTTGTCCAAGTGAATGCTCCTGCCTTAGGGAGAACCCCTTTTCTCCAACAAAGTTTTCTGGGCCACTCCCCCTTCTCTTGACTAATTTGAATCTGGTAGCCCATTCGAGCCGTGTAATTGCTAGATTTGGCGCCACACCATATTATCTTGTCCGCTTGTGTGTTCAAGTTCACTTTCCTTTCACTCGTTGTTTCCTCTAACTTCTTTTTTGCTTCCTCCTCCAGAGGGATGTCATCTGGGATCCGCCATTGGCTTCCCCCGCTTGCATCCCACTTGATATAGTCCTTCACACTTCTATTGTATCTATTTTCTACAATTGGGATGTGGGGAGCCAACTTCGAGTATTCCTTTAGAGGTTGTAACCTCCCCAGGAATCCTTCCAAGAATCTGCTCTTTCACCATTGTTAACTTGCCATGTTATGTGGTATATGATGACATGCCTTGAGTTTTGCATAAAGTTCCAAATGTGAGAGCCATTCCTCATATTTGCTATAGTTAGCATACTTTCTGGTTCTGAATTATCCAAATACTTCTTCTGCATTATTCTGCACCATAGGAGTGATGGATTATGATACATTTTCCACACCAGCTTAGCCCCTAAGGCATTGTTTTGCAATTTTAAGTTCCTTATGCCGGCTCCTCCCTCCTCCTAGGGCCTACACACTTTGTCCCATCGAATTAGTGGGATTTTATGTTGTTCATTTGATCCTTCCCACAAGAAATGTTTGAGTATACTCTCTAACCTTGCTGAGGCTTTAGATGTTAGTAGCATACTTGACATCGAATATATAGGAATTGCTGATAGTACTACCTTAATCATTGTTATTCTACCTGCCAGTGTGAGCCATTTACCTCTCCAGCTTAGGGCCTTGTTAGAGCATCGATCCTTAATTGGTTCCCAAAGGCTAGTCCGACTTGTACCCTTAAATAGCGGCACCCCCAAGTACTTACAGGGTAGCACATCAGTCGAGTACCCTAGGATTCTTGCAATTCTTCTTTGTATTGAAGAAGTATATCTTGGATTTTTCCATATTTAATTGCTGGCTTGTGATCTCACTGTATTCTTGCAAACATTCACTTATAGTCATTGCTTCTTGAATGGTAGCCTCACAGTATAACAAAGTGTCGTCTACAAATTGCTGATGAGTTAGGGCTTCTATCCCTTGTGCCACTTGTAGTCCTTTCCATAGGCCTTGTTCTTGCTTAGAGCTAATAAGCCTACCCAAAGCTTCTGCCATAATAGCAAATAAAAAGGGGGAGATTGGATCTCCTTGCCTTATTCCATTGGAACTTTGGAAGAAGCCACATGGGGCATTGTTAACTAGTATTGAATATCTTGTTGTGGAGATGCATTGGAAGATCATCTTCAACCAATTTTGATCAAAACCAAACGTCTCCATGATTCTGATTAGCAAACGCCACTTTACCTTGTCATATGCTTTGCTAAGTTAGCGGTTCGGGTTCGGGTTCGGGGATGGGTGTGGGTACGAGAACCTGGTACGTGGGTACGTGAAATTTTTTTTTAGGGGTTTGGGTACGTATGGGTGCGTGTGTATATATACTAAGTTACCGGTTCGGGTTCGGGGACGGGTTCGGGTACGAGAACCCGATACGTGGGTACGGGCAAAATTTTTTTAGGGGTTTGGGTACGTATGGGTACGTGTGTATATATATATATATATAATAATATAATATATTATAAATCTATATATATGTATTATATATACAAAAAAATAAGAGAAATATAGAGAATTGTAAAACTAAATCATTTCATAGTATGATACTTGATCATTGATCAATGCCAAATGCCAAAGATAAATATTAAATGCCAATTGATAGTTGAAAAATATTCAAATAAAATTATGAATTACAAAATGTAGTTCATGAAACATTGAAACATGATTCAATGTTCATTGTTCATGTGCTCATCAATCATCAAAAGGATTGTCAGAATCATCATGACTTGGATTTTGAGTGGTTTCAACTTCAAAATCATCATCATTTGAACCCAAAGCGGATCCAACACCATGTGATATGTCATCAATATCACCCACATCATCCATAGTGGCTCTAGCAAGATCCTGAATGGTTGCATCCAAGTCAGTAGACTCGGGTGCTACATCCCAAAGCCTCGCTGCCCCCTGCCTGTATTGAGGATCCTTACGTGACAGAAGACGCAAATTGGAATGAATATACACTAAGTCTTCAGCTCTTTTTGCAGCCAACCGGTTACACTTCACTGAGTGGATAAAGGAGTATGTACTCCAATTCCGTTCAGCGGCAGAAGAGCTTGCAACCTGGAGAGAAAACCAACAAAATTAAAAATAAAATAAAAAAATGCAAGATAAATTCAAGAATGTTAAGTGTTAAATTTTACAATACAAGTGGCAAAAAAAAAACTTACTTGTGAGAGGATCTTGATTGCAAGAGGTTGGAGGTACATATAATCTTGACCATGGAGGTACCACCATGTAAGACCATCCATTTTGTATTGGTCTCTAGCAACAGAAGCGGTATGATTTTTTGATTTTCCTGTGACAAACATTCCAAATTCTCTCATGACACTTGCATGCACTTCTGGATCACTGAACATTCTACTAAATGCCGTCTTATACCCATTAGCAACTTCAGCATCTCTATATGGCGGTATTCTCCCTGGGATAGAAAGTACTTTAGTGGTATAGTACCTCGGAGATAGGGCATATGCAAGGAGGTGCAATGGAGTTGTCATCTTGTTCCAACGATGAAGAACAATTGCTTCCACCCTTTTGTACAAGGTGTCTTCAGGATCATTCTCTTTTTTTTTATTTCTATTTTTATTTTTTCCAACATTGTGTCCATGCTATCATAGACATCCCCCAAGCATGGTTCATCTGTATCAGCAAACCGAAGCATAGACATGATAGGTTCGGTGAATTCCAATACATAATTCACACGATCCCACCAATCGTCATTCAAGATCAATGCCTTGACTTTTTGGGCCCTCTCTGAATTTGATTGCTTCCATATACTCCATTGGTTGCTAATAACCATTTGACTCAATGCATCTTTCACCTTCACAAGTCGTCTCAGAACAATTGTGTGATGTAAACCGGTCTCTCAGAACCTAAGAACATGTTAATAAGTAAGTTAATAACACATTTAAAATATGTAAATAATGCTAAAAATTATTTTATTCAATTATGTAAAACATGACATAAATGATAAATGAAACTAAATAAATTAAATTTTAAAATTTACCTTCAACAATTCCAATGTTGAAAAAGTTCTGAAAATTGCTTGTGACATATGGTGGTTTGTCACAAACATCTGGATCTCCTCAGACTCCTGGTATATTTCTTTCACCCACTCTATTTGGGTGCCACTTGCTTGCATCACCAAATTGAGGGAGTGTACAGTGCACGGTGTCCAAAAGATGTGCTCATATCTAGCCTCTACTAAAGCACCTGCAGCCCTCGCAAACTTTTGCATTGTCCGTAACTACTTGACAACATTTTCACTACCCACCATCTCTATGGTCAATGAGAATCCCGAAATGAACACCCATCTTTCACTTCCCTTCATAGTCAACCGCCTCAAAAACATTGCCCCCTTGGGGGACACTAATAACATTAATCAATGGACGGTTTTTGCAATCTTTCCATCCATCGGAAACAATAGATACACCTGTTTCAACCCAAGAATCTTTAATTGGTTTTAGTTGGGCCTCTACATATTTCTTCTCTTTTTGCAATAAGGTGGTACGCACCTTTTCATACCCAGGAC
Source organism: Sequoia sempervirens (assembly GCA_007258455.2). Lineage (NCBI taxonomy): Eukaryota > Viridiplantae > Streptophyta > Pinopsida > Cupressales > Cupressaceae > Sequoia > Sequoia sempervirens. The sequence goes on from VDFB02105785.1 coordinate 465,380,286, forward strand.
TTGTGAAATCAAGAGGTGCACTATTTATTGCTGACACCATGTCCTTCCAATATGGTGATCTCACCAAGTTGAATGGAAGACCATTGGCATAGAGGCAACGTGCAATTTTTTCTTCAGCAATATCTCTTGCCTCCATTTTAAATGCCTTCTCTAATGGACCTCTCTTGCGGGTGGTGGTTTCTGGTTCTTCATCTTCTTCTTCCATAGAGGGTATAGACAAGAAGGGATGTCTAGAGGGCCTAACTATCTGATGAGTGGGTAATGTTGTTTTTTTCTTTCCGGAACTATAACTAGTTTGTTTTCCTCTTGCAGAAAACCCCTTCTTATCTGGGCCCACACACATATTAATCCCTTTACCACCAGGGCCCATAAAATGAAGTTTCACTCGGTAGTAGGAGCTATTATATTGTACATTGCAAAAATTACACTTCCAAACAAACCCCCACCTCCAGGAATTTGTGAAATTCGTGTGGTATGTCTCCATAAAGGAGATCCTTTATCAATTTTGAACTTTTGGCTTCCATCCCCACCCACTGAACTTTGACTACTGGCCATTGTTGCAATCTCTAAAAAAAAATGAAAAAAAATATATATATTTGAAAAACTTATTCACAAACTTGAAAAAATTCATCAAAAACTAAGAAACTTAAAAAAATTCATCAAAAGATTGAAGAATAGGGTTTAAATGCATACCTTGAACACTTAAATCTCCTTTGTAGAAGCTATTTGCCACTCCACAATCGATCTCCTTCAAATGCAATCACCTCCCTTCAAAATGCTAAGATGGATAGAAAATATGGAGAGAGCAAAATGAGAGGTAAAAATGAAATGTTTTAGTGTTGAAAGGCCTCATATTGGGTCGTTTTAGGGTTAAGAGGCAAAATAGAAATTAAAAAATTGTTTTTTTTTCACTTTTGGGCCCACTTTTTAAGTGTCATCGTGGCCTCGGCGGGTTCTACCGCATAAAGCGGCCGGGTGTACCCCCCGTCCGCTAAGTATCTATGGGTACTTTCCGCTTCGATACGATAGGTGCGCGGTTCAACCCCGTAATTCGCCTGCCGCTAGCCGCGACTGAACCTGATGTGGTCAAGATGACCTTTGTGCGCATCTACCGCACTCCACAGCTTAACCCGCATCGCCCGCGACCGACCGGGTTCGAGGCCTGCGGGTACTAATCAGAAATCTAAAGATATATATATATATATATATAAATATTTATTATATATACAAAAAAAAAAGAGAAATATACAGAATTGTAAAACTAAATCATTTCATAGTATGATACTTGATCATTGATCAATGCCAAATGCTAAAGATAAATATTCACGATCATTGATTATTGATCGAGCAAGATTCATCATACATTTACCCTGCAAACACATTCCCAGGTCTGAGATATTTACAAACTCATTGTATTACTTGTAACTGCTGTTCATTCTATTATCTGCTGTTATAAATCAATGTATTTGCTGCTACAAACAGACTGTAAGAAGTTGTAAAAGATTATAACCTTGTCTCAGATTGAGTACAGACTTTCTTCTATCTGCTGTTAATTTTCTGAGGAATAACTTCATACATCAGCTCTAAACAGAACACAGGAAGTTCTTGCAATAAGTCTGAATATGTATTTCTGAATATGCTTGGTAAACTCAGTCCAATATTGAGTAGTACGTTTCAGATTTGGGTTATCAGATTTACTGTTAGTACTGTCACGTCAAGTCTATGGAGTGGAGAGTAATGTTGTAATGCTGATTATCTGTCATACTGTTATCTACTGCAAATTTTTGAGGTTGTTGTCAATTCTGGTCGTTGTATGTAATGTTTCTGCTGCAAATATAAGCTCAGTTTGTATTGCTGTGGTCTGGCATAGTTTTGGAATACTGTGATCTGCTCTTTGTTGGTTATTCTGAGTATGTACAGGTCTGATATTAATTTATGAGCAGTTATCTATTGTGTATCATATTTGAAAGTTGGAATGGCTCAGTATTGATTCCCAGATTTGCTTCTGCATTACACATTGAATTATCACAATGGAAATCATCACTATGAAATGATCAATGATCAAGTACATACTATAATCAATGCCATTTTAGGGTTAGGGGGAAATTTTTTTAAAAAAAAATGTTTTTTAATCATGTTTGGGCCCATTTTTTTTGACTTGGCCCATGGTTCAGCTCGTTCATGATGGGTATCAAAGATAAGTTTAGCCGGTACGACAAAAGCGCAGCTCAAAGAGTTGCTCGGTTGTCTGGGTACCTAACTGGCGAATTATTACTGGCACGCGACTTCGGTATGCACTCAAAGATTTAACCCACGACGAACTCAACCTGCAAGCGCATCTCGGACCGGTTCGAAAATTGCGGGTACGAATCCGGTAACTTAGGTTCCAATCTTTGTGTTGCACATCAGCAACTATCATCATTAAATGCACTAGCATTTGTGCTTTCACATCAACTCCACAATTCATAATAGGTCTTGACAAAATAATCTTCAAACAAATCCACATCAAAAGATTCCATCTCTTCCTTGAAAAATTTAACTGAGCTCCTACTTGGACCCTTAATTCTATGATGTGGGAGCCAGAAATTTTGGTACCTATGTTTGTTTCTCCCATATTCTCTACGTCGAGAGTTGAAATCGATAGGGGCATTTTCTGTTCTATTCAAGTTGAATACCTCATAGATGTAACTCCCATCAAGTCTCATTAAATCACCATCTTTGTTGTTTAGAATCCCTAGATTCTGAATTATATCTCCTTGCCACTACTTTGATCAAGTCCACATTCACAAAAATATTGGGGACCACTAACCTTTCAAGGTCCAAACTCCAAATATTTGAAATAGGTTGGGCTGCACCACTTCTCTTGTAACAAAAAATGAACAAATCCCACCCTTGTGCAAAGATAGTTGCATCACTCACACCTTTTGCTCTATCAATTAACCTATATGACAATATTCCTAACCCTTGGGCATGCTTTTCCCTCTTTGATGAGCCTGGGAGTTGGGCTAGGATATCCTCCTCCAATTCCCTCTTCATTCTTGAGGGTTGTGAGCTTGATTGACTCATCTTAGGATTATTTTAATAGCTAGGGTTTTGAAAATAACTAGGGTTTACTAAAACAGTGAATACCTAGGGCTTTTCCAAACTACCAAACAACTCAAAATGACAACGGAATCCTAGTACTTGTAATTCACACAAATTTGAAATTAGTTTTTCAATTCAAAATGAGAATTAAGAACTTACCGTTCTCTGCTCAAAAACCCTAGGTCACCTCTGCAAATGTTGGACAGTTTTAATTACACAATTTCTTTGCACAAAATACTATTGGATGCTTCTGAGGACACAAACGAATGCAATTGTTACATAACACCTTAGAAACTTGGTAGATATTGATCAATTCTGTAATAATGGCTCATATGCACTAACAAAATGTTCGCAGAGATCCGTTCTTCGATTTTGAATGTAGACCGTTGATATTTAGCTGACATGAGAGGATCAATGATGATCGCAGCTTCACCTTCTATTTAAAATTCCTTCATTCCAAAGCTGCGATAAACTAGAAGAAAATAACCCAATGAAATATCACCAACTGTAAAAGTTTCTTACAAGTCACTTCGATGGCCCCATATACCTCACCAAGCCTTTAGACAAGAAGGTTGAGTTGTCACTACGTGGCACTGACAATATACACGTTAGCATTGCACGCTATTGTACTTTGGAAAGGCTCACAAAGTGAGAACCCGAAATATGAAGAAAGCACATGACCCGATAAAACTTTGCCATTTGGATCCTACTCACCAGTCGACATGGTCGCCAAGATTGGAGAAGAAGCTCCAACCCACGCCTCATCATTGCCACTTGTCATAGAAGTACATAATCACACTTTTGAGAAGCTCAGGAAATTAGAACCTATGATACAAAGAACATGTGCAATGCAATGAGGACTTGATAAGTAGATGCCAATGGGGCCAGCGTAGGGACCACTAAACGAGCGGCATAAAGGTAACTTAAGTGATTTTTTAACACACAAGTTCAAATGGCTGAACAGGTTGCTAGGCCAAAGGGGTTGGTAATTAAACAATCATAAAGGCTCAAAGTCATAACTTAAAAAACAGGCAATGGGTCGAGCAAGTCACCAACGAAATAGAAAATAAAGTGACTTATGCAAGGATTTAGGGTTTTAGGTTTGAAGGAA
>VDFB02105785.1:465384580-465497270 GCA_007258455.2 Sequoia sempervirens
AACACAATTCATTGAACCAATGCTTCACGGAAAGGAGAGAAACCGGTTTGAGAAGGATTCTGGGAAGAATACATGAATTGATTAGGAACTTTTTAAAGGTACGCTCTGATACCAAATGTAAGGGTTCGAGAATTAATTCACTTACTAATTATAAACCTCAATTCCTAAAATAATTTAATAGAACCAAACAATTATATAGTAATGAGAATTAAGAAGAATATTTATATAATTCACATCACTTATAAGAATGGAATAACATGCTCATCAATGTATCCAGGTATATCAAATAGGATAAATGATTTGTTAGTATAAATAAGCATCGTCTTCACTCAATATGAGATACTTGTAAGTTATTTATATTGAGTGAAGACAATGCTTATTCATACTAACAAATCATTTATCTTATTTGATATACATTGATGAGCATGTTATTCCATTCTTATAAGTGATGTGAATTATATAAATATTCCTCTTAATTCTCATTACTATATAATTATTTAGTTCTATTAAATTATTTTAGGAATTGAGGTTTATAATTAGTAAGTGAGTTAGTTCTCGAACCCTTACAATTTGGTTTATTTTTATGACACCCTTGGTTCAAACTTTTATTCTTGTCTACAATTGAAAGTGGGATGTAGAGATTTATAATCAAATCCAACAAACATTCATTGTGTTCTATTGCTCAAATTTATGGGAGCATTTGTATTATTCTACTTCATGTGGAGAATTTGACCTAACATGTTTATCATTGTATCAAGCTTTTTTTCAAACTTATTTGAAAGAACTATCCCCAAAGGAGTTGTTCTCTCTCTATTTGCTATATTCACGTGTTTTGTCACTTATATGGAATATTTTTTTTCATCATAAGGTTAACTTCTCTTTCACTTATTGGCAAGATCCATTTTTGATACCATTTGTGATGCCTTGTTTAAAAATTTTCGTATATATCAAACCCCAAGCACACAATTATGATAATTTCTACTCAATTTATAAATAAATAGATAATATTTATTGCTTCCATATGAAATCGATTTATTTAAAACAATTCAGTTAATGTGTTTGATTATTTATATATACTATACTTAGAATTCTACTTAATGAATTCAAGCTTGTCTTTAGCAATGGCTAATAAGTGAACTTTCAATTTGCACTGAATTACAATTGATTGGAATATCTTTGAAAAGACTCCAAAATTGTACACTAGTTATTGATAGCAATTCTAACACACACATGAAACTTCCATGCAATCTATTAGTCAAATTGCCTCAGATCTGAATCAGTAGTTTTCGTCCTCTAATTCAATAATGAAATTTAGAGGGATTCCATCCTTTAATTCCAAACATTAAAGGGTTTCCTCCTTAATTCAAATTGAACTGCAGTTCCATGCTGAAAAGAAGTAATAATTAGATAATAAAAGGTGTTTCCCATTCATATTGTTTTTCCTTCTCCTTGCTTGATCTTCCTTATATACCTTTTTCTTTTAATGGACATAGCTTTTCACATGCCCCTTGATATTTATTAAAAGTAAACTTTAATTTTAATCTTAGTTTATTATTAATTTACCCTTCTTAAAATTAAAAGAAATTGCAGGGACTTTTAGAGGGAGCACTACAATATCCTCCCAAGAAATTCATGCATATTTCAAAGCAATCAAAGTGCCTAGTAGCTTCATTCGTTATTCACATCCATAATGACAGAGAATCATCCCCTGTATCTTCACAAACTTTCAATCACAAAGTAACATCAAACACAATCATAGACAATCTCTAATAACAATGGCATCTCCATTCTTCATTGTTTCAGATCCATAATTTTAGAAAGACCTATCCTATGTGTCCATAATAGTCAAGCTCTAACAAAAGCAATGAAAGCTCCATCATAGTTGATCTCGAAAAACAAGTTCTCTGTTTTCATATCTACAATGCTAAGAAGAACCATCCTATATATCTTCACAAACTTTCAATTAAAATGTGAAATAAAGGATGTGTGCACTTCCACAGAAAGAGAAATTCCTGAAATTCTTCATTGCATCAGATCCACAATTTTAGAAAGAACTATCCTATGTAGTCATCATAGTTGATCTCTAATGACGGTGCACCTTCATTGAAGATAGTAATGAAAACAACGAAAGCTCCATCATAGTCAAGTTTGGGAAACAGGGTGTTGTTTTCATCATCAAAGACCAACACCAAGAGATGCCATTGCAAGAGATGGCAACACCAGATTATACATACATTTAATGTGTAGCTTAAAAAGGAAATTCATAAGAATTACATGTTCTTATACTCTTATACTTTTTGTGTGGTTTCTTCTGTTTATCTACATATATTATCTATAAGAAGTTAAATACAATCTATGAGGAATTAAATTACACAGGGAGCTCATATCGGATTATCTATACATTTCATCTGTAGATTAAACAGGAAATTCACTAAAATTATATTGAGCAAATAATTGGAGAAGATACTAGTTCTTGTACTTTTGTGTAGTTTCTATATGTTTATTTATATATATTATTTATAAGAAATAATATACAACCTATGAGAAATTAAATTATACAGGAAGCTCATAACCACAGTGCAATCCTTGCAAATATAATCAGAAGTTGAGTACCTTAACTAAACAATAAGAATACATTAATAAGATAAACAATGGCATATAAAATATATACATTTTTTAGACTAGTAAGATAATAATAAAATACATTAACTGAACACAACCATTATTTTTACTTTTGTTGAAGACTAGTGCCATCAGCATAACCATGAAGCCCTAAAACACAGAGTGTAGCAGCACAATAGGAATTTATTGAACAGTATGGTGAACCTGATTTGAAAAAAAAATGAATGAATTAAATGTTTGATCAAATAATACAAAAAACCTCTAGCAATGATGAGCCAACCCAAATATTTCATCTTGCCCCAGACCTTTACAGAAAGAAACGGTTAAGAGATAGGCACCTACAGTAGGATGACAGCAGCAAAATCCTATAAGCAGATTTGTCACAAACTTTCACTAACTGCAACAGAATGCATATGATTCAATTTGATAAAAGCATGGCAGGTTTGTCATGGTCATGAATTCCCTCCTACAGACTGCAACAGGAAACATCTGATCCATATGCATATGACTCAGGATGATGGTATAACACCAGAGATAAAGAATTTCATCCTGATCAAACCATACAGATTGGATCCGTTGCTATGGCAAGAAGCAGCAGCCGGATGTTCTCTCATTTTTAATACAGAAATTATTAAGAACCATTGATATAACTGTTTTGAGCTAAACAAATAGTATCTAGGGTTTAAGGTTTATCCTCCTCTCAATCCTGGGGTAGACAAACGATATACTTATTCATCTAGGCACAACATTTTAGGAACGAAACCACATCTGGCAGAACAGCTTTAGAGGCAACAACATTATCAGCACATGAAGATCTTTGCAGTTTCCTGTTTTCTCTGAGAGCACCTCTTTCCTGTCATCACGAAACAAAAAAAACTCTTTCAAATATGCAAAAATAGATCAAATGCAGGGACTTACTGTTTGCACATCCAATAAACTATTTGGCAATAAAGAGATGAATTACCGAGGTTCTGAACCAAAAAGGTTGCCCTGGTGTTGTTGTTGACTTTCTGCCTTGGCCAGAAGAAGATGAAGTCTGGGACAACTTACAAACCTGTTGACGAGATAGGGGGCAAGATTGTACCTGTAAAAGCTAGTCAGTCACTTGCTTTGTTGTTCACTGAACTAAGAATACCCCACTCTACTATGCATCTAACGACATACCAGAACAAAAATTTGATATACTTCACTAAACAAAAATGATCAGCACATTAAAATCTTTAAATACCCCCTTGAAAACTATGGAGTGCGTAAGTGGACAGGGGCCAATATTAACCATTGTTCCTTTTGGATAGACCAAGCAGTACACAAGTAATGTGTTTGTGGGGAAGGGCAAAGGTCAATCCTCTATTGTTCGGTTATGATGGCACCTATTGATTCTATTTCAAATTTAGGTTACTCTACCAGATTAGAGTATTATGGTATATATTTGAATGATGCTACAGGACATAAAAAGGCATTACCTTCTGGCCTGCATTCCATCTATACGTATTTGTGGGATGCCTTCGTTCCACACCATCAATTCTTCTGAATTCAGAGAGGCAGCATATTATGTAAAGAAGACCTAAAGCTAAAAATAACACATAATAACATGAGAATTTGGAATGGGAGACTTACTTCTTTTTTGAACTACTTGGGCTGAATATCTTTTCATGAAATGACTTCTTATCTGTTTTTGTGAACCCTTTTTCCAGATGTTCTGAACTTTCCTTATATTTCTCAAGTTGTGGATCTCCTGAATATGCAGTATTTTCCTTTTCATGGGAATGAATGGGTCCAGAGGATAATTCAAGGAGAGGATCACTGAAATCTTTTACATTCTCGACTTTCTCTAAATAATCATGTTTATGCTCGTGAAGAGTACTCAAGTTTGTCAGCATATTTCCCAATGTATTACTTACCATATTTTCAGTATGGGCTGAAAAATCTTCCTCATTAAGTTTTGGTTGCTTGGATGTTGACAAATTGTCCTTCTTTACGCCAGATTTTGAACAACTTTTTGCAGCATCTTTTTTATTGTTTCTCAATTGAAGCCCCACTATTTCCGTTGGTCCTGACTTACTGCACTTATCAGGATCATCAATGATGTTATTTTTCATTACTTGTTGATCCTTGGAGCCACTTAGACTGGATCGTTCGTATGAGCAGTTAATCTTTTCATCTTGATTCTGTTTGCCTTTCTCCTCACTGCCTATATTGCGTTCATGTTTAAAGGCCATGTTGGACTGTTTGGCAGAATCTTTCTGACCTCCATACAATGCAAGTTTATTCACTTTAGAGCAAAACTCTGAAGGATGTGTCAAGAAATCTTTCCTTAGGGTTTTACCAAAGATGTAACCTGCTGAAAAAGTGTCCTTAGTTGCTGAGCCAGATTTCAGAGATGAACTTTGATTATCACTTGTGGAAGTTTTGTTGGATGTTAGTTTAGTGATCCGGGTAGGGCTTCTAACCCCTTTCTTCTCACTGCTTTCAGGGGTTTTTATTGGAGTAGTAGTATTATAAACTATTTGCTTTTTAGTCTTTTTCTTCTCGCTATGCGCATGATTAGGATTAACATTTTCAGCACCTGGAAGGTATTTCCGTGTTCTATATGCATGTTTGTTTCTATCTGTAGGTGATGGCTTCTTTAAATTCCTTGATGCATTTTCCTTTGCCTTCGATTCGTACAAAGAAGTTTCTGCAGTCGACAGTGGACCCCTGGTTTTCTTGCAATTCAGTGTACTACACAAGTAAAGAAATAGGTTCAATTTCCTCACATATCAATTAATTGGATGATACAGAAAAGATAGAGAAAGATTTGAATGATCAATATGATAAAAGAAATACACACCTTGCAGTCCTATCCCCTATTGGTGTATTGCTTGAAATGCTTGCCACTGAAGTAGACCTAAAAGATTTGGGCTGTTTTACCTGCTACATGTTAGGATCTTGATAGTGAGTTAAGATGATACTGTAAAAAATCAATTCCAAATACAGGAATACTAACTCTGAATTGAAAAGCAAAATCAAAACCTTTGGCGACTCAAATAATGGAAAAGTGTCCCTAGTTGCTGAACCAGATTTCAGAGATGAACTTTGATTATCACTTGTAGAAGTTTTGTTGGATGTTAGTTTAGTGATCCGGGTAGGGCTTCTAACCCCTTTCTTCTCACTGCTTTCAGGGGTTTTTACTGGATTATTAGTATTATATACTATTTGCTTTTTAGTCTGTTTCTTCTCGCTACGTGCATGATTAGGATTAACATTTTCAGCACCTGGAAGGTATTTCCCTGTTCTGGATGCACGTTTGTTTCTACCTGTAGGTGATGGCTTCTTTAAGTTCCTTGATGCATTTTCCTTTGCCTTCAATTCGTACAAAGAAGTTTCTGCAGTCGACAGTGGACCCCTGGTTTTCTTGCAATTCAGTGTACTACACAAGTAAAGAAATAGGTTCAACTTCCCAACATATCAATTAATTGGATGATACAGAAAAGATAAGAGAAAGAATTTGAATGATCAATATGATAAAAGAAATACACACCTTGCAGTCCTGTCCCCTAGTGGTGTATTGCTGGAAATCCTTGCGGCTGAAGTAGACCTAAAAGATCTGGGCTGTTTTACCTGCTACATGTTAGGATATTGTTAGTGAGTTAAGATGATACTGTAAAAAAACAATTCCAAATACAGGAATACTAACTCTGAATTGAAAAGCAAAATCAAAACCTTTGGCGACTCGAATAATGGAGCATCCAACAAGCTGGCTGCAGTCCTCGGATGATTACAATCTGCAATACAAATTTTCATTCCCATCACACTCCATCATAAAATTCTTCAATCGCATGCATAACTCTCCCAAAGCATGAGGCCATAGGAACAATCCAACAAAATCTTTTTGTGAACAAATCCTAGCAGATAAAATCCTTATGTTTATTTGAAACACTAAAAGCTAACAACACAATCTTATTATCCAAGGCTATGTCTCAAAATTTGTACATATTCTCACCATCATTGTGCAGTGGCTATGCACCACCATCGACACACACCAACAGACACCATGTATGTTCAAATCCTATGAGAATGACTAGACACAACTTAACAGTATAGACCAATGTAAAGATTTCAATAACATCCTGGCTATGCAACTTACAACCCGTCTCAAATATTTCAAGCACATATCAAACAATGACATCCCAAATTTCATGCAACTTACTGGAATGACTTTGTACCTTGCAAGGATAAGACTATTAGAACAATCACATCCAATTTCCAATCCTCGTTTGCTACCAGATAAACACATAAATGCTTGTACTAAACAAGTTCACCAAACTCTCTCAAAATGGCTATTCAACTTGCAAGTATAAGATGTCAACATCATGCATCAATTGTGGAGATTTTAATACCCTTCAAGGCTATGCAATTCATAGACTATCTCAAATTTCAGACACAAAACCCCTGTGCAATGGCTATGCACCAACATCTGCATACACCATCAGAAGCTATTTATGCTCAAATCCTTTGACTAAACAAATTAAAAACTTAATATATTAAAGATTTGAGATTTTCACAGGCAAACAGAATATCATGTGTTCGAAATGTCTGATTCCAGTGGTTCATCTCTCCTTCGAGACCCTCTTCAGAAAAATAAAAAATGTGAAGACCTCAATAACCTACAAGATTATGAAACTCACAACCTATCTGAACATTTTTTAGCACATACCAAACCCAACTCACTGCCATGACTTTCCACCTCGCATAGGATAAAACCCTGGGGCAGTTTAGTGTAAGATTGCCAAACATGAAAAGGGCAATATAAGAAATTGGCGTTCATCTACGTAGCTTGTCTCTAATTGGTTCAACCGATAATTGTTTTAGCAGAATCAAGCCTAATTATGAATCACGCTTCTAGATCCCATCAGATAAATGATACCCTGCCTCTAAAATCTCAAACCATGTTTTTCATTGATGAACAGAGCTACTTCTTTCTTATTAACACATTGAAATATTACCATCAGAACCAAAAATTTAAGACGGTCATCAAATAACTTCATGAATTTCTACCAAATTGCAATCACAATGAAACCAATACAGGCTCAAGAATACTATCTCGTTATCTGTTTCTTGGTAATGGATTATGGGGTATGCTTCAAAATATTGATTAAAAACTCTACACGGTCAAATCCAGAAATATCATTACACAACAACATGGACTGTGGAAATCTATTGGCTTTAATTAGGTGCCAACAATATTAAAGTTATGAGTCCTAGACCATGCAAGGCTATCCCATTTGACTTTTCATGCACAAAAGTTCAAATGCATGGCTTAAAAACTAAATACACTCAAGACCTTTTATTAGATGGATTGAAAAACCATACCAGGCTTGCAGAACCAGGTATCATCATCCACAGGTTCCTCCAGTGCCAAGAAGTCCAACCATTTGGGTGCCCGAATATCTTCATAAAACTCATCCCTCACAAATCTACTGTCAATGTTCTTCCAATCTATATCCAAAACATCCATTCTTACAAGCAAAACAAAACACCACCACCACAACAATAATAGCAAAAACATAGCAGGAAACAGTAAGTACTGTAGAAGCAATGTGAAATCCAACAAGAAAGGACCCAGGAAACAGAGAAAAAGAATCCTCGACTCCTGGTGGAAGCTCTTTCAAGAAAATTCTGGACGCCATTACAGTATTTAAACTTCAACCAACGGGGTCGATTCTGAGTAAGTATCTCGCAACAGATTCCGTGTGAGCTGTACACTGTGATAGCATAAATTTTATATAATTAATTTCTTCATGACATATAATCTGCATTCTCTAATTAAGGATCTGAGGACACTCTATTGCAGTTATACCTGTTCATAAACTGAATGCACCTGTAGTATAGCGTATACGGAAAAATATTGCCTTACACTACTAAAATCTGTATCTCGGATTTGCTTATATATGCTTAACCTTGCCAATGACAGTGAGGAGTGAATGGAATGCAGTAGGAGAGATTCGGGAGTAGGCTATATCATACCTAGCCGTAAGAAGGATGAGATCACGAAGCTATAGATTTTGAAGTATAAGAATCCTAATATTAAAATTATTAGTTGAACTACAGGAAGGGTACCATAGTTGTCTGATTGAATAGAAGGGAACCATCATTTAATTCGATGGTGTTAGTTGTTTGATTGAATAGAAGGGAACCATCATTTAATTTGATGGTGTTGTCAGAAGTGAGTTAAGATACAAACCATTGCAATCATATAGTATATCATCTTCTAATATCTTATTGCTAATCATTAAGATCATACCATAGTTGTTTGAGAATCAAGCTATTACAAGAATAAGAGATTATACCATAAGATAATAGAAATTGAAAGGTTAAGAATACCATTACTATGAATATTACAAAGTGTATATTTTTATATGATTATATGATGAGCATAGCATTGCGAATTGTCTCAAGTATGAGTCAGAAATTGATTATGTTTATCCCAAGTTTGTAATGATGGATATACCTTTCAAGGTTCAAAAGGACATTAGTTGGCGATGGTGAACATTTCATATTTTGTGAACTAAGACTATTTTAAAAGTAATGGATTTCACTAGATGATGAAGGATATTAAGAGATTAAGAATGTATTATTATTATATGTATTTACTTGGATGCCAATCCAATGGATATAGTTTTGTCAACCATCTAAAGTTGACTTACATATTGAATTTTCTTATAGCAAGTTTATAATTATTATGTCTTTTGAAGTTTAGTTAATTTTATATGACCTTATCGAGGCATGACACGTTCTAATAGAGATTGATGACAAAATTAATAGGGCCATGATGCTTGATCTTAGTAAAATATCATTTGGAGCCATAATGGGGCTTTACATTATTGTCACGTTTATGAATAAATACTGAGTATTATTACCCATATTATTAGCAAATGAATCCTAAGTGAGATATTTATTCTATTGGATTATCATCGTACAAGAATGTTTAAGGGGTTTCTTACTAGTATAATATACCAATTCAGGATATCTAGAACCAATACACTCATGATATAAGATCACCAAATCATGTTCTAATTGTAATTAAGACCCTATATTATAACTATTAATCGGGGACCGAATGTTGTTTAGTATCCTCGATAGGTAAATGTAAGGGTTTGGGATGCTCGCAATGAATTAGTATCAATATCAATGCAAGGTCAAGATGAGATATGGATGTCCTTATTGAAAGTTTCTCAATATAGGTTTACTATAGTGTGAGCTTAGTTAAATGTTGTCAAGGGTTAATAATTGAAGGGGATACTTAACAAATCTTGGTCATGGGAACATGTGTGTAGGTCCTTTGAGAAACCTTGAAAGGAGAACTATGTGTGGCTTTGATCTGTTTGGAAGCAAGTACATAGGCAGTCCTTGGGCAAGGGATGTCACTATGACCTCAAGTCCAAAGGGGGAGGGCTTAGGGGGATAACTCCAAGGGTTGGGTTTGTTCCTAATTGGTTTGACCTTCTCTCTTTAGTAGGCTTTGATTTGAGGCTGAAATGGGTACCAAATGGGTATTAGATGGTTATGAAGGAATTAAGGAAACCTGATAACTCATAATTAATACATAATGTTCTTTTGAATTCTAATTTGAATGGAGTAATGGATTTGACCTTTTTCAAATTAGTATTTGATTATATGTATATATTGGGTAAAGGCCATCTTGTGTTGGTTTGGTATAACTCTTATGTGTTTGTGAAATCCAACTCCATATCTAGAGGTCTCCAATAAAGGAGTCAATAAATTGTAAATTACCCCATAGATATCCAAACCAAAATGATAGGTAGGTGAGGTAGACCATAGAGAGAAACTTAATTTATGATTTTTTTCTAAAAATGTTTGGGAATTGCCCATTGTCTAAGGATCACCCCTATTACTAGTCTAGATCACTTATGTTAGCTCAAATGACCCTTGTTATTGGTGAAAATCACTTGAGCACCCAAATTTTCCCATGTTTCCATATCAAATTACCTCGATTGGAAATAGATGATTATGGATAGTGCACAACCTAGCATTACACAATGGAGCTCTTGAAGGATCCAAACTTGAATCTAAGGCTAACTAAGGCATATTTAACATTCATACAACTTGAATAACCCTCGAGACTATGTTTAAATAAAAAAGGAGATAGAAATAAGATTACATGGCCGAAGGAAAATGTCGGGCTAGGTTGTTACAAGCTTAAATCAAGTTAACACAAATTTAGATGTATCTACCCTAATCCAAGTGGTATTTGGAATTAATTTTAACCAATAAATTCCTATGTTCTCTAAGTTAAAATTGCCAACTCTACATTCACCAATTTTGTTGATTTATTTTAAGCCAAAAATATACTATTTAGATACCTTGTCCAAGTGCTATTTAGAAATAAGTTGAACCAAGAATTCCTTGTGCTCTCTAAGTTCAATTCACCATATCTACATTCATAAATTCTAGTAATTTATTTAAAGATAAAAATATACTATTCATTGGTGTTTACCCATTTTACTTCCATGTGAAAATAACATATATGAGGGTTCTTAACTCCTACCAAGAATCAAATATAAAATGTGAACTAATGATTCTAATCCATTATCATAATTTAATGTTTATAATATGACATATAATCCATGATTTTATTTCAATTTAAAATAAAACATATCTACACATCAATAATCAAGATGGGCACAACATATGATTCTATTTTGATTTATAATACCTTGTCAAATCAAATTAAAAGAATTAAAAGAATAAAATGTGGTATCTCCTTCCCAAATGTGGATAATTTACAATCATTTACAAAATTCATTCATGGATCTTATACAAATTGAATCATAAATAGAGAAAATTCCTTAATTATACATTTCATAAAAAATCAATAATGAAGGTGTTACAACATCACATCATAAATAAAATTTGCATGCTCTCCAAACCATAACCATAAATCTAGATAACTCCAATGGTGATAAACATGCCAACCAACCATTTGGGAACCTAAGACCACCCCTTTATACTTTAAGATGATAAATTAGGTAATCATAATAATTTACATAATATAATATGGGGATGATACCATGGCATCCATAACACATATGTAGAGGAGGATATTTTCTACCCTTGAGTCTCGAGACAAGCAAGAGTCTTCAAGGATTAAATGGTCTTCAACTACCTCAAGGAATAATGCTCAAGTGATAGGATACAATGGGACTTCTAGAAATAGAAAGATCAAGACATGGTGGTTCTTTGGATAGATTGATGAGATTTTGACCAAGGACAACAACGCAACACATAGACGACAACATGGTGCACTGGCATCCCAAAGGCATGCTAATGTCTTGTATGGACTGAAAATTGAGAATATCATAAAAAATAGTCAAGTGCCTACTAACAGTTTTATCTACTAGGAATTCTTAAAGTACGAAGACAATGGAGAATAACAAAACTAAAATAATGTAAACTAAATGTGATATAAATTAAAAAATATAAATGATAAGAACAAAGGGAGAGAAAGAAAGTGCTCACAATAGATCAAAAAATAATGCCTCTAACAAAGTAATATCTCTAATGCCTACACACATAAGACTGAGATAACACGTTGGGGTTGTTTAGGGGCTTTCCTTTAGTCAAACCCCCATTTTAGTGTTTCCACCTCCACAGACAGCCAGATAGATAGATAGAGAAAATAATAGATAGTAAAATATATAAATAGACGATATAAACAATGCATAGACAAGGCATGTGAGGAATCCCAAGATTCTCAAAGACACAAGATAAGAAGTAGATATCACCTGCAAGGCTTGAGGAAGCCAGAGAGAGAGAGAGAGAGGGAGAGAGAGAGAGTTGTGAGAGCCAAGAGAGTGGTAGAGAGCATTGAGAGAACTTGACAATGTTGTAGAAAGCAAGAGAGTTGGGCAAGATTGAGAGAAAGAGAGAAAGACAAGACAATATCCAAGATGAAGAGGACATGGGTCTTTGATTCAGTATATACAATTGTAAAGCCAAGCCAAGACATGACGAGGAAACAGGTCTTCTATCCTACAAATCTGATTGCAAATTAACCACAAACATGTTTGTTGTAGACAACCAAGTTGGGCAAAAAAGCAAAAAAAAATAGACACCATGAAAATTTTCATGAGACACAATAAGACACAATCTGATCAGATATAAGATGGTGCTAATAAGTATGTATAGCATGGCTAGATTCAATATGAAAAGCATGTAGGCCTGTGGCTACTACAAATTGTGTTGCAGGATAGTCACAAAAAAGATAGGTCTAGTCAAGTTGCCCCCAAGCTAAATGCCAAGATATAAGACAGGTCTAGTCAGGTTCTCCCAAGCTACATGCAAAAATATAAGACATCTAGACACCAACAAGATGTCAAATATCAAATATAAGACATAAATAAGACAACAAAGAATCCTTTTGAAATATTTTTTTAGAAAGGGGTTCTTTCATCAAGGAATCCTTCTCATAAGACATCAAGACATCAAGGAATCCTTTTAAAAAAACTTTCATCAAGGAATCCTTTTGAAATAATACTCCTTTTTGAAAATTAAGTAAATATGAGAGCCCCCCTTAGGATGATGTGTGCTACATAGAGGATCACATATCATTCTAAGGAGAATAAAAAGACAGAGACAAGAGGGGGTCTTCAAGAAGGATACACACCTCCAAAACAAGTCACCTCAGTCCCCAATGTATAGGAGAGGATAACCATGCTAGATACTATTGTGTTGCTACCATAGAGAAAGTATGGTTGCACACAATAATGTATGACCATGAATGGCAGTGAGCAGGAAAAGCTACACATGCTACATAGTGGGAAACAACATAATAGAAGGGTGTAAGAACCTCATAAGAAGATTCTTGGAATGGATAGGATAGAGGTAGACCTTGATATCACTTTTCATGCAAAGAAAAGATAGGAGTATCAACAGATGGAAGAGTGATGGCACCATAATCAAGAAGTTGTATTTTATCCTTCAAGGCTTGACATTCACTAGTGGAATGGCCAAGTAGTTGATGATGCATAGAAAGAATGATTTTCTTTATTGTGCTTATGGAATTTATTATGTGTAGGAGGAGGAAGAGTAATCAAGTGAGATTTGACAAGACTCAAAAAATATGCTCTTGCTCAGATAAAGAATGAGGGGCAGAAAGAAACCCTTTCTCTTGTGAAGAAAACTTGGATTGCTCACAAGAAGAAGACTTGAAGACAACAAACAATATAGGATGGAATGGAGACAAGTGAGAAGGATTGAAGAGATTGATTGACATAGGTATTTAATTATGCTAGATATGTTGACAACATAAGTATTTAATTATACTAGATATGTTTGAACTTGGGTTGCAATGTGTTTGTATTTACTCCATAGTAGGAGATGGGTGTTTTTCATAAGTATTATATACTAGGTATTATTGAACATGAAAGGCACAAATGGTACACTTAGCTAAGTTATTGATTTAACTAGGAAAACTTGTGTTTACTCCTAGGAGAGGTCATCCAAAATGTGAGAGGGTTTTATATGCTTACAAGTAAGTAGGGTTATCCAAGTATATATGTTATCTTTGGAATGATGGACTATCCATTGAGGAAATACCTAGTTTGTGTACTTACGAATTAAGTAGTTCATTCCAAGTAGATTAATATTGTTGTAGGTTATCTAGGATGATGGACTATCCATTGAAGGAAATACCTATGCATAGCTTTAGATAGCCTTAAGTCAAATTGACCCTAAGTAGTGTATGCGATAGATGGCTCTTAGTCATTTACTAAATAAAACTATTTGATCTAGTGTGAATGTTCGAGATTCCACTCTAGATTGTGTGACTCTACTCTAGGTTGTATGACTACTGAGACTAACACTGTTAGTTCACTGTGATCCAATATTACATGCTAGTTCAGGATTGTGGGATTATAAAGTTCTAGTTATGAAGGACACAACACTATGCTCAGCTAGTTTCATTATCAGCTATTCGACCAATCTCTTCGTTGAAGGGAAGGGCCATCTATCGAATGATAGATGTACGAGGGGCTGCATTATGAGTCCATGGTTGGAGAAAAATCACTTGAGTGATGCTTCTCCTCCACAATAGGCAATAGAAGAACCAAGATTTGAAAGAAAGGATCCTGGACCATCTTACATCTATTAGTTCTAAAGCTCATTAGAGCTATGTTTGTAAATTTATGTATTCTTGTTACTTGTACTTGTGAAGTTATTGTAATGAAGTGGAATATTTATTGTAATATGATATGGCATCTTGATCGTATACTCTCAGTAAAAGGAAGATTTTTTTTATAGCAGTGACTTGTTACTTAGTTATTTACTCATATGGTGAAAAATTATAAATTTTTATTGCATTAAAGGGTTGGCACCTTACATGTGGTATTAAAGCTACCAGATTATACACTAGAACCTATGAGATCATTACACAACAATGTGTAAACCGTATCAAAAGATAATGGTTGAAAAGTTGTTGTGTCAAAACAAAAAGAGAAAAGAACATAGGGAAGTGAAAAGGAAGATGAGATTCCTAGTAACTTGTTGAAGTTTGGGACTAGATAAGAGTCAAGTCCATGGAGTAGGACCTCCTAAACCAACAACTTATGATATTACCTGGGATTGCAAAAGATTATGCAATTAGGTTATGCAGGAAGGTTAGGAAGAATAACCAGTATATACCTTTATCCTACAAAGTAGTTATATGACTCTAAGGAGATGAGAAGAAATGAGATAACTCCCTTATTAGAAGCAACTTATAGTTGAAAAGAGTCAAGAATTTTTGGATTTAGTGAAAACACTATGAATCTATGTGTATGTGATGTCAACATAAATTAGATCAAAGTAGAAAGTTAATGAAAAAAGTATCCACAAGGTTGGAGAACTCTTGAAATAAATCTAATTCTTGTGTAAGGATAGGATCTTGCAAGAAAAGAGTTAGTACCTCGGATAACAGAAAAGACTGGAATGGTCAGAATGAAGTAATCAATGATGTGGGCATGGTTCCAACAACCAAAATTGATGAGATTATTGGAGTTTGATTAAGATGAGAAAAAGAGACCAAACAACTTTGGTATCTATAAATGTTATGAGAGAATAGGATTCCAAGCATTGGAATAAAGTCACTTGAAAAGGTGAATATAGGAAAGAAACATGTAAAGGTAAAACAAGTTAGCCTGACAAAGGTTTGGATAATACATAGATAGGTTGGAGTTGTAAGATGAACTCACCAACATGTCTACAAAAATAAACATTCATTTAGAGGTTCCAAAAGAAAATGGAATTAAATATGGCACTATGTGTCAAAACAATAGAAGTTACAAGGGAAACAACACTCTAAGTAGAAAGGTGCATCAACCAATGAGGCTTTGTAATTACAAATATTCCTCCACAAAAAGGATAATTGGAAGAGAATTGGAATAATAACATGCCTCTTAACTTCTAAGTTGTTTATTCATTAGATTCCCTATTGGACAATCCAAAATATCAAATCTACGAGATTAGAAATCAATGATGAATCTAACTTTAGGAAAAGTATATTCAAAGTATACCATTGAGGAAAGAAAAGGAAATAGAAAGCCAACAACAAGGAATGACAAATCTTTTCAAAGAAGCAAGTGTTTGCTAGGAATTCAACTTTGAGAGGATTGAATGTTGTGAAAACATTAAGGGGGGAAGGAAGAGAGTGGATTGACTTAGATGAAGTACCCCACCCAATGAAAAGCGTAGATATGTTTTCAATTTGGGAGAACTAATGACTTCTTTGCAAGTCATGATGTCAATTAAGTCATACATTTTATGACCACAAGGAAAAAGGTATTGGGATTTTTGGAGAAATATGAAGGGAAAGGTCAAGGATTATGACCTATTATCACCTCGTACCTTATATTTATCTAATTGGAAGATCAAACAATATTAACATCGATGCCTTAGAAAAGGATAGGAAAATAATTTGATCATGATAGGGAAGATCATTGCCTATGGGATTAGAAAGGGAAGACCTAGGTTACTTATGAATTGAAGGAAAGTGTCTCTACACTCCTATATACCTTATATGGGGGGATTTTGATAATGATGTTATTTCTTTATATAAGTAGTAATACTATATATTATGAAATATATCCATGTTATGAAGCGACTTGACACTATAGCCTTCTATGTTAAGAGACCTAGGGATGATAAGTTTTAGGTAATAATCCATAGAGATGGAGTGAAAGATAAGGTAGGATAGGATGTTATGTAAACCACATCAAAAATCTCTTTATGAAAATGATTATTTGATAATACCTTATTCTCAAATGAAACCCTATGTTAGAATTGTAGACATCCAAATTTGGACACTTAATGTATCCAAATTTATCACTTTTCGTCTAAACATCCTCTTATCCGAGTTAATTAAGTAATATCACTATTATTTAATCAATATCTTTAATTCTGCCAAATCCTTAAGGTATTTAATTAATAATTGAATACCTTACCCTCTTTTAATCCTCCTTTCATCAAATAAATTAAATAAATATTACATTTATTTAATTCCTCACATGTCATTTTCATTTAATCCTAATCCATCTCCTAATTTCTCCATTAGGGATGTGCACATGCCTAATCCTTGATTAGGATGTGTCACATCCTCCAACTTTTGCAAGTTGGCTTCTAATCCTCATTTATCTTCTAATTAATTAAGCCTAATCATTCTCCAAGGAATTTTTAATTCCTTTTTATTTTCCTAGATTCCCTCTCCTTTATATGTGAATTTTTAATTCACATTCCATTCTTCCAAGGCTTCTAGAACCTTGGACTTGTCACAATCTCCACATGTGACCAACCTTGGACTTGTCACAATCTCTACATGTGACCAAGTCCCACATTTTTGGAGCCCACCTTTTATCCTCTAGATCATCCTAGGAATGTGAATTTTTAATTCACATTTATATCCCCAACCACCTTTCCTTTTCCCATGTAGATTTTTGAGGAATTCCAAAATTCCTCAAATGTCTCTTTCACTCCCACTTGGGGACAAGAAATCCCTTTTTGTGGAAATCCTCTCACCCCCCAAGGTGCATGTCCTTTTCCCACCTCATGTACCTCCTTGACAACTCATCTCCACCTCATGTCCCCTTGTCCACTTCACCCTCCACATGTCAAGATGTGAAGGCTTGTGGGTTCTCAACCCACCATAGCCCTTCATCTTGACCTTGTTGGATCAATCTTGACCATTGAATTCTCTAGAGAATTCAAGATCCTCTATAAATACCCCCTCCTCAAGGGCATTTTTAGAACACTTAGCCATCTTGCACCATTATGCTGCCAATTTGCATTCTCAACACTTGCATTTTGATAACTACATGCTGTCCATTTGAACTCTCAATCCTTTTGCCATCATTTAGCCATCTTTGTTCATCATCTTGCATATTGAATCTTGCATATAGTCATTCAAACAATCATCTAAGGAGCACACAACCAATCCAAACAAGGGCCAATCAAAGAGGTATCAACAACAAGGGAGGTAAAACTACTTGTGTTTCATTTTATTTACATTCCTTTTCGTTGTACCACTCTTTTGGCTAATCTTGAGGTGTCCTTGGTATTTTGTTATTCATGTTTCTTAGTTAGTTTTGCACATTTAGAGCAGTAGAAATTCCAAGGTATACAAGAATAACCTAAATGGGATGAGAAGTTCATTCGAATAAAAAGAGAGACCTTAGGATAGGTTTTAACCTATTGAGTTAGGTTATATACTAGAACACCTTTAAGTTTGGAATAACTTACTTGGTTGAGTTGTACATTTGGTCTTGATTGGAACATATAGGGGAAGAGAAACCTATAACATCAGACTAGTCACCAATAAGACTCTATCCTAAGAATTGGAAGGGAATATTGAGATTGAGATTTTCCCATGTGGATGAGTAAATCACTTAAGTTTGTGAAAATTCTATTTGAATGGAAACATAGGAGGGATGCCTAGTGAGTTAAAGTAGCTACTTGGTTAATTACTTTACACTCTTGAAAGAAAGTTATAATGTTGACAAGACTATATTTGAGTGGTTCTTATATTAAAAGGAATACACTCTCAGAGAGAAGCATCTATTGTTATGTTGAGACATCATAGAATTTTCAATTAGGATGAAATACTGGAAATTTTACTGAATAGGACACCGGGGTTGTTGCTTATTCCCAAATAGGATATATCGAAGTTGGGACTCACCCATATGTGATTAAGAGAATCAAAGAAAATAACAAGGAATGTTCATGCTTGGAAATTGGGTATGCAATTAAATTTGATATCTTCTAGGGACCAACATGATTGAATGAGGATTAACACTCAAAATTAGTACCAATTTTTATCAAGAAAATTAGATTGAGTTGAAAGATGGATTACGTATTTGAAAATAATCCTAGGACAAAAGAAATCCATGATATGAATGTCCTAAGATAAAGGGGATTTATCTCTACAAAAAATATGACCATTATTACATGGGAATTAAAGATGGCATGAGATCATTAAATAGGTTTTCTATTAGTCAAAGAATAGACTATTATTGTATATAAAAGAACCTATGCATCGAAAATTTTGGAAGATTCAGGAATGAAACAAGGAAATTAATGTTAGAGTTAGAACATTAGAATGACAAAGGGAATTGATCCACTATAACTTGGGAAAAGATAGAAGCTACATGGGATGTGGCAATATAATTTCCAGTATACTAGGAAATGAAGACCGAATGTCATCATCGGTAAGAAATGTATACTCTCTTGAGATTCTAGAGGGAAAATGGTAGAACACAAGAAAGATCAAGCTATCTATGTCGATAAAATTGACATAATGTTCTAGTGGATAGACTCACCAATGCTATTTGGAAACTTGCCTTATAGGATTTTGGTCCTAAATAATATATTGTGGGAAGTAGTTGCTTAGTATTCCTAAGAAGGTTATCTTAGTTTTGAACAAGAAAATAATAACAGGTTTGTGTAAACCATGATCATACTATAAAAAATTCAGTTGAGGGAATGTGCAATATATTATTATAGTCAAATAAGCAAAAATGGTAGGCTAAATCTTGAATGATTTATAAAATTCTAACATTGAAGTTTGGACCATTATATGGAAAGGAAGATTGGAAACTCTATTAAGCTAAAATAGGCTTAGAAATAGGGTTAACCGTAGACTTGATAGAATGTCAAAAAGGAGTAATAGATCAAAGAGATCGATGAAACTTTGGCAATACAAAGCTTAAAGTATGAAGCGGTGTCAGAATTTGACAGGTGTCCAAAAGCAATGTTATGCTCAGGATGGAAAAGTAATCAAGAACAAGTACTTTATGGTAAGGAAAATGGATGTGTAAGTGATAGAAAGACTCAGTTTATGAGTTATCTAAAAGTGCAAATACCAAAGGGGAAGGATGGGACCCACAGTGTAGTGTACAATGCACTGACATTCCTTATCTATTTTGATTATACTAAGGATAAATTCATGGGCCAATAATTTGCATTCACTATGTTTTAGGTGTCATGTATAGTTACTATTGTATCTAGGATGTGCATATATGATACTGTAATAAATCTCTTTGGGAGAGTATGTGTAAGGCGTACTAGATTTCCTTATGCGATAGTGAGGGCACTCAGAGCAATGTCCAGGAAGGACAAGGTTGCTACATAGGATGAATGTTTTATAAATCCTACGTATTTTGAGAATAGTAAGTAAAACTTTATTTGACTTTAACTATATGTTAAAATGTTATAGATTATCTAGGATAATGATTCACAAAGGGGGAAGTATGTTACATCCGAATTGTGAAGTTACTATTTACTATTACTACATAGGGTAAATATGAAAGTAATGTGAATTATGGAAATGAATAGATTATGCTTGTACCTTGTTATCAATATGAATGTTATCTCATTTGATATTATGTTAGTTGATGTTATTCATGGTGAAATACTACATATATGTGAACAAAAGGTTATTAAATTATTATTATTATTATTCTAACTTTGGAAATGTTTATGTATATTGCATATGTTATGAACAATTAAATTTCATAGGCATGTGTTAGTGGTTGTAGGTAAATTTTCATTCCTCTGGGTGGAGGGGAAGTATCACTCGGGAGAAGATCTTGGTTGGGTAACTGTTAAAAGTAAACTATCTGATATACACACACCACATTAGAATGATTGAGTTGAGTCAGTTTGTGGGTAATAGGTAAGTCATCCCTAGTTTGGAATATATGCATTAGTAAAGGTCTTGTTTATTATAAAGTGCATTATTGTGTGATGTTTATCTATTTGAGATCTGAATCCTTCTTTATGAAATTGTATTGATTGTGCTTAGGTTGATTCTTTGGGATTTTTGAATGGTTACACTTACGTTGTTTCTTATGAACGTAAAACATAGCATGTAAATGGGCATATATATAAATATATATACATAGATTCGTGTATGAGAGCATTAGAAAATGCACATGTATGTGAGTAGGAATACTCATAGAGGTACATACACGAGGAAATGACTATATGTATATATATGTGTGTGAATATAGTCACAAGGTCATAATCATTTGATATTGAATGGATTACTTGACTATCATATTACCATATAATGAATAAGCTTGTATATATACACAAACACACTAGTAAGCGTTTATTCTTATTGGAGAAGTGTACATATATAAGTATATATGGATGATTATACATGTATTATCATTTGTGAAATATGATAATGAGAGCTATACATCCGATGGAATGGGTATATAAGAATATGTATATATATTTAAAAATATATGCTACGCATAAAGATAGGGTGAAACATATATCGTTGCCTATATCAATCTTAGCACATAGTCAACTAAACTATGGAGATATAATAAATGGATATAGAAAAGAGTTTAGCACTTAGATTAAAAGCCAACACATCAAGTCATATAAGACTTAGTCAAAATACAAGTAGATCACTACATAGAAGAAGGATATCATTTACATGGAATTCGACTAATTCTTATCCAATAAGAAGTCGATTTATAAAGGCTACTTTAGATGTTAATTATCATGGCAATAAAGGTCAATTATAGTCATCAACGACTATGAAATTAGAAGTGATTTTGGAAATTATTTCAACTATGTAAGTAAAGTCGTGTTTCACTCGCCATGTCATGTATGTGAAAATGTATGAATACATTTTAACTGCTAACTTTGACTTGGTCAACACAATGATAAAGAGTAACATGGACTTAGTCCAACACCTTTAATTGGTTAAATCGACTCATCCCTGCAAGGAAACTTGCAGCCATGTAATGGAAATTTCCACATAACCCAAATCTAAAATCATGCAAGTAAATACTCAATATCAACATGCAAGAGAATAGACAACATACCCATCAAAGATGACACAAGCTATACCCTGGGAAAACCCTCAAGAGGGAAAAACCCAACCTCCAAAAGAATCCACACTCTATGTATTATTTAGCAATGAAAACCCATTACAATACATCTTCAGAGACTTCATGAACACTTCTGAAGCACAAGCTATCCATGCATTCCATGTGACCAAGCATGAATCCACACATCTCATGCCATGCTTCAAACCCTCACAGATGCACAAGCTCAACCTACTAACCTGCAACAATACTCTCCAACCTCTTAAAACAACTACCCTTGTGGTTTCTTTTACAGAAGCAAGCTCCCACAAAACCACCAAGTTGTATTACATAAACCATGTGCCCAAAACCATGAAATTACAAAAAACATGTGACCCCTCATTTAATATTGGGTACTTTATTATTCCCCAATATTAAATAATTACATTTTACAATTAAGTCCCAATGTTACATACAACATAAAGTGGCCCCAACATTATAAATATTATACAAGGTGTACAACACCTAATCCTAACAATCTCCCACTTGTTGTATACATTACATAAGGGGGTAACAAGAAAGCTCAAACATCAAGATAATAAACTCCATAGGAAAAATGTACCATCCTAGAATCCAAGTGCTCCATGTGCTCCATCAAGATACTTGTAACAAGAACCAAGGTGACCACCATCTCATCCATGAATGCTCTCATCCTCCACCATGCCAATGCACAAGATAGGAACACACCCAAAGAGATGTCACACTAGCTATAACAAAGAAGCATAAACCTGCCTCAAACCGATATCTCAAAACACAAACACTCAATCCAAAGGTAATGAATATGCACTAGTAGCTATGAAGAATAAATCACCATATTTGAAATTTCACCCACAAAATATGCCAACACATCCAACTATCCATACCTCCAAGGTATACATAACATAGTAAACTCATGCCACCAACATCTCCACCCATAAATCGCAATAAGAAAATCCATGTGCAAACCTGTCAAAGAGTGACATACACATCTAGGAGCTCACACTGCATGGAAAATTTCAAAAATGAATGCAAACATGGAATGAGCGTATTCAACGCATTTCCTTTTTAACATTCAAAAAATAAGGCACCATCACAAGTGACCAAGGCATACCAAGTCTACTAACATCACATAGAAGATGTAAACATGTAGTACCAAGGAACATCTACAATGATATGCAAAACCTACAAACCAAACACCTATAGCATGTACTCCTACACAAACCTCTAAATGCCAACTGTGTCAAGTATGATATCCTCCACAACACCTCATAACAACACCCAACCATCCAACCACCAAGATCAAACACAACATATGTATCATGTAACTAATCATGGATGCAAGCATCTAAAAAAAAGAAGATCAAACTCAATGTAACCGTTCCCAAATCAAGGAAATTAGCCCAATAAACCATCTCCTAAACACAACATGTACACTCCTCAAATGAACCCTCTAGAACCAAATATCCATGGCTCAAGATCCATATCCATGAGAAGAAAAATCATAAACATAATGCACTTGAAATAAAAAATGGGAAATACCTCTCAAGTGAACTACTGAGTAGACCAAGAGTGGCGAATGAGAATGCTCCTCCAGGATATCCAAGTCATCATGACTCAACCAAGAACACTCTCCTTATAGGTCCATGTTGAACTCACATCCAACCAAGGTGTAGGCTCATTGCACTTCCTGTTAAAATCTCATCAAGAGTAACCATCTTAGAATCATGTCTCTAACCACAAGAGAACACCAAGCCTCACCTAAGCCTTCATGTATCCATGAGCACCTACAACCAATCAATCCATGCTAAACTCTAAACAAATTATAAAAGTACTCAATACAAAGAGAACCAACCAAGATAAAAAAACCATAGCTCCAACAGAAGAATTAGGAACATAAACATGACACCATGATCTGACATCTTCTCAAAAGAAGATCACATGCTCAAATCATCATAACATGTACCATGCCACAACTCTAAACTAGTAATCAAGAGTATACCATGACATAATAACAAAACCATCCTACAACCAAGGATCACCTGTCAAAACCAACAAGTCATAAACAATACCTCAACATCTCCAGCACCTGATGTTAATGAACTCTCACTGTAGCACACATAATCCAAGAGCTCCTCCATGACACCAATCAAACCCTACTAAGGATAACCATCCATAATCAACAATGGATCCACATCATTGCCAAATGCTCCCATTAAACCGTGATACCGAGCAATCCCATGGAATCATGATGCACACAACCAAAACCACATCACTATCATAAGCTCACACCAAACCCATGAATCCAAGCTCTCAATGACAACATGATAACCATCCTCTAAAACAAGAAGACACACCACCAAACCATCATATCCATCACTGTTAAACCATCACTATCAAAATCTCCCACTGAAGAGTGCAACCAAGCTATCCATGGCATCATGATACCAATCTCCTCGAACCAAGAAGCTACATTGCCACAACCTGAATCAAGATCCAATCCAACACCACCAACAATGCACCTGCATAAACCATCATGACATGCCAAAGTCTCTAATGCACAAGAAACATCCATGACAATATGATCACCACCAAATGTACCAGCAACTCAACTCGACCATGTCCACATATCTGCATAATCATAGTTAACTACATAGATCTCATATCATGACTGTACCTGGTAATACCATCTCACCTCCTCAACATGACAACAAAACTAGCAAACCAAGTGACTAAACCAAGCCACCAAAATTGAAATGCATCAACACTGGAATATCAATGGGCTAAGACAACCCATGTCCAATTCATAAATGCAACATGTAAGTATATACCACCTACAACATTGCACAACTTGTAGATACGACAATGCAACATAGAAATCCAAACATATACTAATAACCATTTCAAATGAGAGAATAACCTAAGATGTATAACTAAGCATACAATGAATCCAACATCAAATCTCCAAGATTTGATCATCCGTAAACTCATAATATCACCTTAGTCAAAGAAACCCATAAACAACTTAGATAAATATAACAAAAAATAAACCATGACAAAATATCTCCAAACCTAATCCACTGTGTAGTTCTCTAAACAAGCTTTTTGTTGACTATTTGAAGTCCAAAATCTGACTTCGTATGCACTCGATATCACCTCTTGAAGCTCAAAATAAACACCTAACTTCTAGCATGCAAACACTATCAAAACTACAAAATCTCAAAAAATAACTGACACGCATCGAAGAAGTCAAAAATCTAACAATACTAGGCAAAAGTTACATGCATTTGAATAGAGCATCCAATCAACTTTCCAAAGAGTCCAAGAAGTAAAAAATCCAACATTGGGAAAAAGTTACATGCGTTTGAAAAAAATTGCTAAAAAAAAGCACAATTTCACCCCCTGGTGGCTTTGTGGTGGCCCACCAACAACCTGCCAGTGGTGGTGGCGAGCTGGTGGCAGATTCCAAAACATATTAAATAATCATGATTTTTTTCCTTTTAAAAAAAAAAATCCGATCCCCCCTGGCGGACCCGACCGAGCTATAAAATCTGGCTCAAAGTCTTTTGAAATCTAGTGTATGGCTTTCATTTGGTGGATTTTATAAAAATGGATATTAAAAAAGGTTTTAATAAAAAAAATTTGAAAAAACTTTTTTCAGCGGTTTCTGAGCCGCTAGTCGACTGGTACTATTGGCCCCACCAGATTTTGTCGGCAATCCCGACAGTACTGTCAGCTATTGCAAAGCCGGCGGTACCGACAGTACTGTCAGTACTCTGTAGGTAGAGTAAGGGGTGGGGTCGGGCCCCCCAACCCCCCCAATTTGACTTTTATATATTTATTTTATTTCAAAACTTATTTCAAAAAAGCCTTCCAAGCCGATTTTTTTTTTTTAAATTTTTTTCCTTTATTTTTATAAATTTCTAGTTTTGGCTTTTGTTTTGTAAATATTTTTATGGGAATTTTAATTTTTTTCAAATTTTTGTACTTAATAATGTCGAATTTTAATAGCAAAAAGAGATTTTACAAAAAAAAATTGCATTTTTTTCCAGTAACCAAAATAGGGAAAATTATATATCAAAATTCATCTCTCGGCCAACCTGAATCCAATTATGAGGTCCATTTTTTTCTAGGAGGTCATCTATAAATTTTCCCCTGCAAAGCCCTCACTTGAATGCAAAACCAAGAAAACCATTTTCACCCAAAATTTCTCACCCCAAATCTGCAAACAACTCATCAAAACAACAAACCCAAAACCCCCAAATTTGCAAAAAAACATGCAAAACCCTCATATCTTGCCATTTTCTTTCATTATTTCATGCAACCTAGGGTTATCTAATCCACAACCATGGCTTTGATACCACTTGTAAGGAAACTTGCAGCCATCTAATTACAATTTCCACATAACCAAAATCTGAAATCATGCAAGTAAATACTCAATATCAACATGCAAGAGAATAAACAACATACCCATCAAAGATGGCACAAGATATACCGTAGGAAAACCCTAAAGAGGGAAAAACTCAGCTTCCAAAAGCATCCACACTCCATGTATTATTCAACAATGAAAACCCATTACAATACATCTTCAGAGACTCCATGAACACTTCTAAAGCACAAGTGATCCATGCATTCCATGTGACAAAGCATGAATCCACACATCTCATGCCATGCTTCAAACCCTCACACATGCACAAGCTCGACCTGCTAACCTGCAACAAAACTCTCCAACCTCTTAAATAACTACCCTTGTGGTTTCTTTTATAGAAGCAAGCTCCCACAAAACCACCAAGTGCTATTACATAAACCATGTGCCCAAAACCATGAAATACAAAAAACATGTGACCCCTCATTTAATATTGGGTACTTTATTATTTTCTATTATTTCTCAATATTAAATAATTACATTTTACAATTAAGTCCTAATGTTACATACAACATAAAGTGGCCCCAACATTATAACTATTATGCAAGGTGTACAACACCTAATCCTAACAATCCCTTTATTTCAGTCGATACATGTTAAGTGTTGCAAACTTATTATTGACTATTTCACTCCTTTTGAAACCGTGCCAACTTGATATTATATGAGAGGCTTTGGCACCACCTCTTAAAGTAATTTCCTGGAGAAGAATTTGAATTCTCCATGTGCTTTTTGAATTGGTCTTTGAATTGCTGTCAAAGATGTAGGTCAATTTGTAGGAGGTTTTACTAAGTCTAAGCTTATTTTATCGCCACCTTATTGCTTATTTTCTTTGCATGAAGATTGTTGTCATTTTACATGCCTAAACTGTAGGATTTCTAATTACTTGGTTGCTCTATAAATAGTTGAACCATTTCACTTGAGACACATTCTTCCATTTTCACTTGTGAGAGATGTATTCTTTCCCAAGAAATATATGTCTTTTTTAGTTCATTACTTTTGAGTTATTACCAACCATATTTTTCTTTTTTTATGAGTGAGAAATAGAGTGATCTATTGTGAGTAAGAGGTATCATTATTGTTTGAGAGAAATAAGCTATCAACAAGTGAGAAAGACTTGTTTGAGAGAAGTTGATTGTTGCTGAAGAAGGCTACATTGTTACCATTAATTTGGAAGAACAATAATAGGCATGGGGATCTCTTCTTCTTTGATTATTTTACTTTTGAAAGATAAGTCTTTTATGCATGGATGAGAGGTCTTTTCTCCAATATATGCATTAGAGAATTTATATTATTTTGGAAAGGAAGTTGAAGCTATTATGTTGTTTTCTTAATATGTTTTTAAGTACTCCATGATAGGAGAGATTTCTTGACACAAGTACTTAATTATACTAGATATGTCGAAGAGACTGCTTGACATAGGTATTTAATTATGCTAGATATGTTGACAACATAGGTATTTAATTATACTAGATATGTTTGAACATGGGTTGCAATGTATTTGTATTTACTTCATAGTAGGAGATGGGTGTTTATCATAAGTATTATATACTAGGTATGATTGAACATGAAAAGCACAAATGGTACACTTAGCTAAGATATTCATTTAACTAGGAAAGCTTGTGTTTACTCCTAGGAGAGGTCATCCAGAATGGGAGAGGGTTTTATATACTTACATGTAAGTAGGGTTATCCAAGTATATAGATTATCTTTGGAACGATGGACTATCCATTGAGTATATACCTAGCTTGTGTACGCACTAGTTAAGTAGTTAATTCCAAGTAGATTAATATGGTTGTAGATTATCTAGGATGATGGACTATCCATTGAAGGAAATACCTATGCATAGTTTTAGATAGCCTTAAGTCAAATTGGCCCTAAGTAGTGTATGTGATAGATGAATCTCATTTGTTTCTTGAATAAAATTCTTTGATCAAAGTAGTGTCAATGTTCAAGATTCCACTCTAGATTGTGTGACTCCACTCTAGGCTATGTGACTACCAAGACTAACACTGTCAGTTCACTGTGATCCAATATTACATGCTAGTTCAAGATTGTGGTATTACAAAGTTCTAGTTATGAAGGACACAACACTATGCTTAGTTGGTTTCTATTATCGGATACTCTACCAATCTCTTCATCGAAGGGAAGGGCCATCTATCATTCATGGCATACTGCATTATGAGTTTGTGGTTGGCAAAAAATCACTTGTGTGATGCTTCTCCTCCACAGTAGGTGACAGAAGAACCAATATTTTAAAGAAAGGATCCTAGACCATCTTATAGAGCCTATTAGTTCTAAAGCTCATTAGAGCTATGTATGTATTCTTGTTACTTGTACTTGTGAAGTTATTGTAATGAAGTGGAATCTTTGTTGTAATATGATATGGCATCTTGATCATATATTCTCAATAAATGGAAGAAATTTTTTATTGCAATGACTTGTTACTTACTTATTTACTCGTATGGTGAAAAATTAGAAATTTTTACTGCATTGAAGGGTTGGAACATTACATCATTAAAAAAAGGGTATATCTTTTTACCTTGAATATCAATTATTAACCGTTTGGTGAAAAATTCCTAGTAATTTCTTTGTAAGAAGGAGATGGTTGTTACAAAGGTAGCTACTAAAAAGGGGTCTTGAATATCTTGAGAGGGGAAAAGGCTAATGCAACGATTGAAATGAGCCTACACAAGTACTAAGGGATTGAACACTAAAGTGGATACAAAAATGTAGGTGAAATTGTAAGGGGTGCAATTTTATGACACTACAACATTCAATAATCATACACATTGCAATACAAATTAAATAATGGTGTACAAGGGTTATGAAATCAAAAACTAGTAACACACAAGAGAATGGTGATAACCACTAATATCATATAATGATTGTGATAACTTAAAAACACTCATGTGAAGAAAATCACATAAATATATCAAGTACCAATGACTTGGGAATCAATAATAGAATACTACTAGACTTAAGATGTAAAGTTTCATTACAATAGTTTTTAAATTTACATGAATGCTAAGAAGTATGACATCGAATCAAATGGAGATCTAATGATATTCATCCAATCCAAACTAGATTGGTAGGATGTCCCTTCACTATTATGCACAAACCCTCTCAAGGTGTTTGATGCAAGAAATGACACATCTCTTGATTAGGTGTATTTTAATGTTTAATCTCCAATTAATTTTATCTTATTAAATATTTCCTACTTTATGCTCTTCACATTGGAATATTATAATTACAAATGATAAATGAGGTTTCCACTCTACTTCTAGCCCTAAAGTTTAATCCCAACACAAAAACTCCAAAACAATCACAAGAGTATGATGCAAAAATGAGGCCAAGAAACATCACATTGACATCTATAAGATAGGAAAACAAATTTCCATAATGTGACATTTCATCCCACCAAACAGAAATATTTTACATGTCCTAAAATCCAAAATTCATAATTTTACAATTTAATTGAGAAAAAAGCTCAATCACTTTAATGGAAGCTTCAAAATCTATTCAATTTTGAAAATTAATTTTAAAAAAATCAAGAATACCCTAATGAACATTGAAGTGCAATGATACACTTCTCATACACAAGAAACTTCACCATAATAATGATGCTATTTTTAAATTTCTAAAAATGAAGACATACAAAAAATAGAATACACAACAGCCTAATCTAATATTCTTTCTCAAATCACAACTAATGGATTCATGGTCAATATAAGAATACAAACATGAAAGTGCAAAAAA
The DNA here is from genome assembly GCA_007258455.2 of Sequoia sempervirens. NCBI lineage: Eukaryota > Viridiplantae > Streptophyta > Pinopsida > Cupressales > Cupressaceae > Sequoia > Sequoia sempervirens. The sequence goes on from VDFB02105785.1 coordinate 465,414,770, forward strand.
TATTAAAAGATGAATGTCTTGATATTCTAAGTGATACCCTCATGCACAAATGTATAAAATATTTCTTGAGCATCACACAAGAAACCTATTCTACTCTCTCAAGATTCAATTTCACTTCCAATTCATTATTTTATTTTATTTTTTAAAAAAAGGGGTAAATTTTTTATTGAATAATAGGAACCAGAAATACAATCAAGCCAAGGGAAAAAGCCCAGAAAGAACATAAAGCACCAACAAAATCAAGAGAAAAATCATTCAACACCCCTAGTATCCTTAGCTAGAACCCTCTCCAAATCCGAGCTAAGCTCCGAAGGAATCTGAGCCCAATCATCAATCTTCCAGTCCACAAGCCTCTCTGAAGCCCACTTAGCCAAACAGTCAACTGTCCTATTCCATTCACATGGAATATGGACAAAAGACACCCTCTCCATGAGAATACCAACCTGCAAGATCTGCTGAACCAGAACATCCAACTGCCAATTCACATTCAACCTCCCCTGATTGAGTAAGTTAATCAGGACCTGAGAATCAGATTCACAAATAACCCTATGCCACCCCAGCTCATAAGCCTTCCTCAAGGCATAAAGAATCGCCCAGCCTTCCATAAAATTGATAGTTTGTGTCCCCATATGCATGGAAAATAGGAACACCACCGAACCAGAAGAATCCCTACCAACCCCTCCAACTCCAGCTGGGCCAGGATTGCCCCTAGAGGAACCATCAGTATTAACCTTCAAGGTTCCCATAGGGGAAGGCAACCAAGAACCCTGCCGCTGGACCCGCTGCCTCACCCGACCACCTTTCTGACCTCGAGCCGCTGAAGGGGAAAACCCCTGGATACCCAGTCGGACCACCACCTCAACATCATTCTTCTCCAACGGCAGCTCCACATCCCCTTTGGCTTAGATAGTCTCCTGAATCATCCCAAGAATTCTGAACCACACCTGTTGAACCTGCAACAATTCTCCACAGAAAATCCTCCTATTCCTTTCAAGCCAAATCTGCCATAACAAAAAAATTGGGCCTGCTAGCCACACATCTTGCAAAAAAGATGCCCTCGAGGGAGGCCTGCCCAAGCTAGACCAGAACTCAACTAAGGAGGAAGCATGAACACAGGGACTGCCCCAAACACTCCACCAAAAATGCCAGAGCTGTAAGGAGAAAGGACACCGGAAGAAAAGGTGTGAAGAGTCCTCCTCCCCTTTCCCACACATCACACACATAGACGGGCCCCGAAATCCGCGCAACTAAATCTTGTCCCAAGTCAGACATTTGTTCCAAGCCAAGATCCAAGCAAAACCGTTACACTTCGGCCAAGAAAACTTATTCCAAACCTTCTTCCACCAAGAAACTTCCTCCCCCTCAAATCTCTGAGACAATAACCTCTGATATCCAAACGCAACCGTGTAGTACCCCTTTGGATTAGGAGACCAAGCAAGGATATCCCTGTCCCTTAAAGGATTACACTATCTGCCCAAGAGAATACTATGCAGAAACCTACAATCCTCCTCCATACCCATAATCGGCCACTCCTCAGGAGTCAACCACCTAGCACTCACCAGTTGACCCTAGAAAGAAAGCACCTTAAAATCACTAACCCTCGAACAACCAGCATCCTTGAACCTCCTACTCAAAGCCATCAATTCAAGGAACTGAGAGAGGATGGGAGGGTGCCCATCCCAAGAATCATACCAGAATTGAACCTCTGTTCCCCTCCTACAAATCCAAAATAAGCCCTCCTTGACAAGCGCATCTCCCTTCTTGAGGGTAGCCCAAACAACTGAGCCCTTACCCAACAGGGCGTAGTGAGGAATTTCTTCCCTAGGAATACCTTGAAAGTACTTATAGGAAAGAATCTGAGCCCAAATCCTATCCTTTTCCATGCACCATCTCCAATAAAGCTTTGCTACCAACGCCATCCCTATCCAAGAGGATTGCCTCAACCCCAATCCCCCAAGCTGCTTAGGACAACAAACTGTATCCCACTTGACCAAACTCAACTCGGAAGAAATCACACTGCCAGCCCATAAAAATTGTCTTGCCAAAGAATCCAACTCCGTAACAAAACCCATCGGAGCCACCTGAAGCATACACCAGTAAATACAGAGAGCTTGGACCACAGACTTCAGCAACTGGACCCGCCCAGCAAAGGACAACCAACAATTGGTCCAATGAATAACCTTCAAACAAAATTTATCCAGAATAGGCTACCATGACTCCCTTGAAAGTCTGCCCACCATGACTGGGACCCCCAGGTAAGATAGAGGAAGAGTCCCAATCTGAAACCGAAGAATTTGAGCTATACACCTTTGAATAGGGATCGAGGTATTAAAGAAATAAATAGAAGACTTAGCTTCATTGATTGATTGTCGTGAAGCCTCAAGATACAAATCAAACACCCTGCGAATATTAGTAGCCTCCCTAATAGTAGCTGCCCCCATCAAGGTAGTATCATCCACAAACTGCAAGTGGGACAAAGGAGGTAAATCCCCGCCCCACCGCCACCCCTGAATAAGCCCCAACTCCACTTGTCACCTGAGAAGATGCCCCAAACCTTCCACAAGTAGAATAAAAAGGTAAGGGGAGAGAGGATCACCTTGCCTTATCCCTCGAGAGACCTCAAACAACCTTGAGTGCTCCCCATTAGTAATCACAGAAAAGGACACAGATGTAATGCAACTCATGACCCATTGAATCCAGTCATCTCCAAAACCAAAAGTAGTCAGGATCTTCTGAAGAAAAGACCATCTAACTCTATCATACGCCTTTGCCATATCCAGCTTGATAAACATAGCCTTATCTCTAGATTTAGCCATAGAGTGGATGGTCTCAGTAGCCAAAACAATACCATCCAGAATCTACCTACCCTCCACAAAATTGCTTTGCTCCTCAGAGATGAGTACCGGAAACCACTTCTTCAACCTATTAGCAATTAGCTTCGAAATAATCTTATACACCACATTACACAAGGATATAGGTCAGAAACGACTCAACCTATCCGCTCCATCACACTTTGGAATAAGTACCAAAAAAGTGGAATTCAAAGCCTTTAACATTTGCTTATTTCGCTACGATTCCTTGACAACCTCCAATAAATCCAACTTGATGATCTCCCAAAACTCTTGGAAGAATTCAATCGGGAAACCGTCAGGGCCAGGGGCTTTTCCTTTCTTCATTTGAAATACCGTCCCCTCTAATTCTTGAAGGGTGATCTCCCCCATAAGATCCTCTCTCATCTCTTGAGACACCAAATGGGGAACGCAAGAGAGGACCTGAGCTTCCCCCACCAAGTTCCCCTGCAAATCCTCTCTAAAGAGGGAAGAAAAGTAATGGACAACTTCATCAGCGATACTCTGAAAAGAATTCAGGCACTCTCCTTTGTCTGTAATCAAAACAGGAATAGAATTACCATGCCTCCGCACCTTCACATAATTAAAGAAGAAAGCATAATTTTTATCCCCCTCCTGAAGCCAATCAATCCGGGCTTTCTGTTTCCAAAAGATCTCCTCCCGCAATTCCCATTCCTCTAAAGATTTCAAGGCCCTAGATTCCTCCTGCAACAAAGTCTCAGACACCCCATTATCCCTCATCGACCTCATAATACCATCTAGCTTATCTTGTGCATCAGAATTAGCCTTAAAAATATTCCCAAAACATTGCTTATTCCAACGCTTGAGCTTATACTTAACAAACTAAAGAAGCTTAGTAAAAACATACATTGTCATATCGAAAGATGGTCTTCCCTCCCGCCACCACTGAGCAACATAATCATGGAGTTCTGGATCCCGCAACCACATGAGCTGGAATTTGAAAGGGGGCTTGTGGGGTTGCCTAGCCACGCTAATAGAAAGCTTGATGGGCCAATGGTCCGAACTCCTCCAGTCCAAAATCTTCGAGCTAGTAACCCACCTATCACCCACCCAAAAGGAAGAAACCATAAACCGATCTAGCCGCTCAGCGATGCAATTTTCACCCGAGCATCGATTGTTCCAAGTAAAGAGTCCATTACTGGGCTTGATATCAATAAGGTGCAAAGAAGAAATATTATCCTAAAAAATGAAAGCAGAAGCCTCCAACCTCATGGTACCACCCCGCTTCTCAGCAATCTCAGTGATAGCATTGAAATCACCCCCGATAATCCATGGAAAGTAAGGGTTCATACTTCGAACATACCGAATATCAGACCACAACAACTGCTTTCCCTGCAAATCCATAGGCGCATAAATGTTGGAAAAAAGAGCCACTTCCCCATATTCATAACAAGAGGCCGCCATAGAGATAGAGGACTTGAAGGAAACCCACCACAGGGGGAAAATCTTCCAGGGGTTCCATAAGCAAGCCACCCCACCTGAGGAACCCTGAGCACCAATACACTGGCAATCACCACTCATCCAAAGCTTGGGCATAATACCCATCATACCATCCACAGTAAGCTTGGTCTCCTGTAAAAAAAGAATATCAGGAGACTGACATCTAATCAAATTCTGAACAACTTTTTGTCTAGGGCCACTATTCAGTCCCCTAACATTCCATGATAGAACAATCATTTCAAAGGGCTTGAGAAATGAGAATTCAGAGTCTTAACTGACCCTGATTCCACCAAATTTTCCCCTATCATCTTAATATTTTCCAAATCTTTCTTCCTGCCTAGCTTAGATCCTTTCTCTGCCCCTCCTTTCTTAAGATCTTTTTGTAAGATGCCTAAATGAGGAGACGACTTACTACTTTTCCCCCCCACCGACCCAGATCTCTGCTCAGGGAGAGACACAGCCTCATTGTCTTTCACCACCACACTTCCTAAATTGTTTTGAGCCTCCAACTTAAAGTCTGATCCCAACTGCTGGGTATCAACCCCCTGAGGAACAAGGGAGGCCACATGGCTAATTCCCCCTTGACCATAACCATTCCCCTCTAGCTCAGCACCCTGAACCTCTGAACCCACCACCACCTGATGGTTTGCCTGCTCTAGCTCCATTAGTTTCCCATGCTGCTCAAGACCCAAACTGCCCTAATCCAAATCAACCAAACCTGGATTCACTTCCTACTGGCTAAGACCCTCCAACACCTCGAATTTGTTCAAAGAATCCTCATCCTGTCACTCCTTCAAAGACCTTTTATGCCCCTTATTCCTATTTTGAGTTTTGACAGGAAGAAAGCCATCCTCCCCGACACCACCACCCAGAATAGGACCCTTACCCTTATCCAACCCTGAACGATTCCTAGGAGGCTATGAAGAATTAGTCTCCAAAGGCTTGGCCCTTGGGCATCTACGCAATAAGTGGCCATACTCATGACACAATTGACATCTAAAGGGTAAGGTCTCATAATCAAGCTATTGAACCCATGAGTAAGAACCTGTGCACACTTCTAGAGAATATGGCAAAGGTTTACTCAAATCAATTTCCACACATAATCGATCAAATGTCATTACCTTTTTGAACTGTGTCTGCTACGACGAACCAATAGGTTTACCAAGCATTGAAGCTAGTAAATGCAGAACATCTTCCTGCCAACATTCAACCGGTAGCCTCAGTAGTCTAACCCAAACTGGAACCTGACTAGGGATCTCCTCAGCCAGATTGAATCCTACATGCCATGGCTTGATAAACAAGCCCACCTGGTTGTAAAAATAAGGGCCTCCTTAGAAAACCTTGATCCTATCTTCCATGCAATCAAACGTGACCATGAAATAGTTATTAGCTAGGATCCGAATCTCCATCTCTCCTACTGGCATCCAAGTCCTCTGGGCCCAGGTCTCCAAAACTTGCAACAAAATTTTCAACCCCAAAAATTTTTAGTACAAAGAATGTTGTGAGTAGTACTCAATATCCTCAACAAGCATCTCCATCGGGATCACAACATTAGGCCTCTCTTTACACCTTTCAAGGCAACAGTTACTCTTTGGAACACGAAACCCTCCTGTCGAGCCTACATCATTCTTCTCCAAATTTTGAGAAAATAAAATATTATCATGAAGGCGAGACCCCAAAGGCAAGGGTTTCGAGCCAAGAGCGGATCAAAAATCCAACTTAGGTCCTTCCCCCGAAGGCTCCTCAAGCTCCATTGAGGAATAGAAAAGAAGCACTACTGGACAACCAATCCACAACGAACACAGGAGTAGTAACTCCCACCCAAAGGAAATCACCCCACACACTCCCAACAAGGAGAGGCCCCCACAAAAACCCACAACACCACCCAAAACAAGCTCCAGACCTAGACCCCACCTCTCCACTGCACCCCACACCGTGGCACCACAAAACCCCACCTGCAGCCCCAGACCTTACCCACACCACACCACCCCACACCACAACACTACAACCACACCCATAGCCCCAGTCAAGAGGAGACAAAATTGGTAAGCCTTCCGCCCACCCAGCAGCACCCACACAATGAAAAATGCCACGTCTACTAGCCAGGAAACCCATTGTCGCCAACCCAAAACTAGCAACACCAAAAGAGATCCCGCAGAGACCACGGGCCACCAAGAAACAAGGGAAAACACCAAAGACGGCTAGGAAGAACCCAAAACGATGAGAACACACCCCCCCCCACAGCGCACAAACAAGAAAAGTAGAAAAAACGGGCTAGGGCACGTGCGCCCTAGCTCGGCTCGCACAGAACAGTCGCCATCATAGGTTTTTTCAAGTTTTTTGTTCACTTCCAATTCATTATCAGTCCTCAAGCAATCCATACTTTTTTTTACAAGAAAGCAAGAACTCACAAAATGGAGTAGAGGAAAATATAGAAAAAATCATCAATAATTATAAAACCTTTTGATTTTCCCCTTTCACTTAAAAATACCTAAACCACAAAGTCACTTTTTTTCCTTTTCATATTTCAAAAAGATATTTCTCAAATATTTTTAAATTATATATTTAGACAAGATATTTCACCTAGAATTCTACTCAAATTCCTTAAGGATAAATAAATTTTAAAATGACTAATTTAAGAATTTCATTATAATTGACTAATGCATTTAATTTTAAATAATTTATTCTAACAAGTATTGTATTTCCTTAATAATCTAAATATTAAAAATATAGGACCTTTCAACCTATGCATAAATATTTATTCACTCAAATCATTTTTTTTTTTAAATTGAATAAATGCAAGTTCAATCAAGATTTGAATAAATGCATGAAAATGAAACACACACTTTATAGGTTTATCCATAATAGATGGATCCATAATTGAAACTAATTTAGATAAAGGTTCCATATTGTTACATAAGAATTATATCATTACTTGAGTGAGATAGGGAGGTCAATATAGCATATTTAACCAAGCCATCCTTTCAACCATTGTTGGAATTTTTTTTTGGTTACACAATAAATAAAATATCATACATATTTCCTCAACACAAGAATGTCTAAAGAACAACCTAAAACCTCTAATGTGATATATTCAAATGAAACAATACCAATAAACTACATCAACTAAAAAATCATCTAAAGCTAATATGATCTAGATATCATATATACTAAAATCAATAATCATAATAACCATAATGCTAAATTAGATAAAATATAATCATAATAACATATATCATATGGAGTGAAAACAATTAGACTAAAACATTGCTATAGTCTAAACATATATAGTCACAACACATCCACATCCCATAATACATAGTCATACACCATGATGCCAATACAAAACATCATTGATAAATTATATTGTTGGAATATAAAACATTATTGATAGGTATGCTATCAATACCAAAACAAATTCAAACAAAAATACAAGGCACACATAATGCATTACACCAAACATCTTGTATTTGTTGCACAACCTTTGAAAGTAATCTTATCTATTAGGGATAAGGAAAAAATTGGGGTGGCTATTTTGGAGATCACTGGGTAGTCATTCCCTTTGGTGGTTTGTTCCAACCTTAAACAACTTAGCCAATAGAGAATTTGAGTGCTTACAACCTATAGTAAGATGTGCTAAATGAATGTTTATAAAGAATTGTGATAAGAGGAAACCCCAAGGGGTTCACTATGTTATGTTTATGAGGGATATGAAAAATTCCTTAGACTAATTTATAATGGGATGTATGAGATGAAAATAGGGAAAATTATTTGGAAGGGAAATTGGAAATTTGTAGGGAAAAAGGATTAAGGGAAGCAAAAAAATAAAGCATGAAATAATTTTAAGAATTGGTGGAAGAAACCTAATGGTACATAATACCTACAAGGTAGACTTAAAGGTGGCCTCTATCACTTAATAGATTGTTGTAGAAAAATTTGGTGCAACAAAGCTTTTCAAGTAGTCAAGATATGTAAGCTATACACTAATTGATGAAAACAATTTTTTTTATGTTGAATGGTTTTCTAGTTCAACCATTGAAATTAGGTTAAGGTTAGGGCATGTGGGATGTGATATTTTAAATTAAATAAAGTTAAATGGGGCTCCAACATGTGGGCGATTTTTGTCCTACATAAATTTTGGATAATTTGCGATTCACTTTTTAATTGTAGCTCAAAAATCATGGAATATAAAATGAATGTGATCCAAATGGGTTTGAGAGTCCTTGCAAAATAGTGTAGAACATGGTATGATGCTAGAATTTAGGATAAGTGACTCTATAATACACTTAACAAAATGGTTAGTGAAATAGGTGTAGAACATAAGATGAAGATCATAAAGCATTTGATTTCTAACCTTAAACTACATAATGGACTAGGTGGAACACCTTTGATTGGTTAAAAATTTCATGAGTAAGAGCATCTTGTAAGCAGTTTGAATGGACCAAATGAGTTCTTAAGTTTATTAGGTGCACTTTTTATTTAGGAGTTACGTGTATTATTCTCAAGAGGCACCTTTATGAGAAGGATGTTGGAATTTGGACCATAGATTTAGGTGCCTAAATTATGTTCCTTGTTTTGGTCCATGGTATTGAAACCATAAGTCATTTCTTGTATTGCCCTTTCCCTATATATTTGATGCTTGAGATGGATTTCATACACGGTGAGTTTATAGCATGTTTATGCTATCAAATTGATTCTAGAAGCTAGAGTTGAAGATGTCCTATATCTCATGTTGAAAGAACTATGATTGTATTATATTCCTATTATTGTTGATTAATACATTTAAGTGTTCTTTAAAGACTATTTTTCTCAAGAGGGTTTTCTTAGGATATATATTATGTTAAGCATTATTTTTTGTTATTGTCATTGTGTAAATCTGTAATATTGCTTCTCTCATAGAATTACTGTAGGAACTATCTAGTTTCATTTTCACCTAGATATTATGAATCAAGTTAGAAAATATGACATAGATGTATATTCATAAATACATAAAAATAATTAATAAAAAGGTAAGCTCTAGGGATTGAAGCAAAATATTATATGGAAATCCATTCTTTATTTTTTGTGACTAGGTCCCATGATAAAAAAAACTATTAGATGCCAAATGTCAAATTGATAAATTAGTTGTACTTCACTCTTGGTCATTTTTGTGTTATATAAATGATCTTTGTGCTTGTGGATTTGACCACTAATATGTAGATTTGACCCTTATCTATGGATTTGGCCTAGATAATTTTGACCTTCAAACTCAAGTGTTTGCCTTGGGTACTAGAATAATGATGTTTTTGATGAAAATAAATTTATTTAGTTATACTAGGCATGAGAGGAACCCTCCTTCCCTCCTTTTATCTTAATCAAATTCTTGGATCGATTTATAGTTTTGACAAGTTTCAAGATACTTTAAAAGAAGTCATACAAATGCTCAATTTGTTCTTATCTATATAGATATTATACTATGTGCTATTGTAATGTTAATGTTGTGTAATTACTTGACAAGTGCTAGATATCTCCTAGAAGATTTGAATGAATTAGGATATTTCCTTTTATACAACACCCTATCTTGCAATTTAAATGTTTCACACTAAAGCCATCAAGTAATGATTAGTAGGAAAATATTCAACTTGGGTTCATTATTTATATTTGAATTTAAAAGTTTGGGGTTAAACCTATGGCTACAAATTTAACTTGGTTCAAATTTACCCACATGCATTTGATTTAGGGTAGAGAAAGTGAAATTTGTACATTATATTGAGGTTTAGGTTAAGATCATATCACTTAACAATTTTCATGCGAAAACATATAACTTAAACACTAATCATTAAATTTGAAACTAACAAATTAAAATAAATTGAGAAAACAAAAAATATAAAATATACACTTTTCACCTTTATAATAAATAAATCTAAAAATTATAACTTAATGTACAAATTATGAATCAATGTCTTTTTGAAAAAAAAGTGTATACACTGTAGACTCTCAAATAGTCTAATCATTTGATTCTGATTAATTAACATCAATTCCTCCTAAATCATTTCTGCACTAACCAATTAATTAAATAATTGTTATTATTTAGTTAAATTCATCCATTTATACTATTAATCAAGTAATTAATTTATTAGATTAATTCACTTCTTGCTCTCTAATGTTCACCACATTTAATTAAATAAATCAAATTATCTAATTAAAACCCTAAAGTCCTCTCATTTGATTAAATAAATCAAATTATTTAAATCAAATGTCATAAATCCCCTAACCCACTTGAGTTGATTTAATTCTAAATTAATTAACTCTAATCTCCTCCTAATCCTCAGCATTTCTCTAGCTTTTGACTCAACCTTGGTCAACCAAACCCATGATCAACTAACCAACTTGCACATGAAAATAATTTCTTCTAATTAAATAAATAGCCTATTTTCCTTACAATGGCATATTCCTAGGAATATTCCTTTCAACCACCCATTCATAAATTTTCCTCCAAAAGGCTTCTAAAGCCTCTTACAAAGGTCTTAAATGCTCTTACAAGAGCCACCTATTCCCTAAAATGGCCTCTTAAATACAATCTTGTCTCTCTTACATCTCAACCATATTCATTCAATTCCCTTACATCCTCTTACAAATCCACCCACATGCCTTAAATTCTTCACATCTTTTAAAATATGCTCCACACACATCCCCATGGCTTTCATTAGCCTTGTGACAAGTGTCACAATGCTATTGGCTCCCATCTTAGTCCCACCTTCACCAATTTCATCCATTCTTCAACCCTTCACTCCTATAAGTAAAGGCCTCTTCTACTTGAAATGGATCCACAACTTGAATCATTTTTACTCTACACGTATCATTGCTCAATCACTTTCCTTTGTTTTATGTCATTTTAGCTTGGATTTCACTATTTTTGCATCAAATCCATCTTCACAATATTCAAGGGATCAAGAACTTATCATAAGGGATTGGGAAAGGGCCACTTTCCACATCAAATTGGCACCAATCCCCCCATGGGATGATGGTTTGAGTAGTTTAGAATAAGATTTCTAAAAAAACACTTACTTGATTGTTTCATGTTATTTTGATAATTTTTTCATTTTCTTTATGTGCTTAACAATTTCATGAGGAATACTTTTATTTGGCTTGTTTAAAATGACTAATACCTTTATATTTGTTCATGTTTGAGCATAGTGTAGGTTTGGCTTTCACATTCTAGCACCCACCATGTTTGTAAGTTGCAGAGGGAAAGATTTAAATTTAAAATATATGATTATTTCTATGTTCATTCTTCCTAGCTATAGAGTTTATTGCAAGTGGAGGTCGAATAGAGGTTAATAGTAAAAACCCAATTGATCATTTGATTGAAATATGAGAATATAAAGTATTTGTTTTTGTTCATATCGATTAATGCATTAGACATGAATGTAAAGTCTTTATTTCTATTCATATTAACTTCAAGCTTTGGGTGCTCAGTTACTTTCACTCTTACTATGGAAATCTTTACTGGAGTGACATCTTTCTTGAGAAGGGATTTTTATTTTTTTGGCTTAATTTGCATTAATCATAGCTATAGTTTTAGTAGAAACCCAATTGATCATTCAATTGAAATATGAGTATAAAGTCTTTTTTTCTATTAATATCGATTAATGCATTTGGTAGGAATGTAAATTCTTTGTTTTTGTTGATATCAACTTCAAGATTTGGGCACTCAACTACTTTTACTCTTACTATGGAAATATTTGTTGGAGCGACATCTTTCTTGAGGTGGGCTTTTGATTTTATTTTTGGCTTAATTTGCATTAATCACAACTACAATTTTAGCACAATCCCAATTGATCATTCAATTGAAGTTTTAATATCAATTAATGCATTAGATAGGAATTTAAAGTCTTTGTTTCTGTTCATATTAACTCCAAGCTTTGGGTGCTCTATTACTTTTACTCTTACTATAGAAATCTTTGTTGGAGCAACATCTTTCTTGAGGTGGTAATGTTAAACTATTGAGGGAATATTTGCATTTATATTCTAATGCAATCATATACATGATACCCAAATTGAATTTGCCACTTAACATCTATTTTATTTGAGTGTAGAATTAGCGAACTATCACTTCTTAACATCTATTTTCTTTGAGTCATTTGTATTCTTAGATGTTTCTTGAATATTTCGATAAATAATTTATAAATTTCTTGAATATGATGGTGTAGCAAGGTGGAAAAATCCATAAAAATAACAAGCAGATTTGAGTTGGAGAATTACGCATTAGAATTGAATTTTTTTTTTTTTGTAATAGCTTAAGGCATCCATTTGCTGCTTTCATTTTCTATTTTTGACCAACTGGCTTTATTTTGGGTTTAAAAGTAATCATCAATTTGATCTTTTCAGGTTGGTTAAAATTGAACTTAAAAATTTACTAAACATTGCTATGTGTGATAAAATTGGACAAGGAAAACTCACACTCAGTTTGGTGCATTAAAATGAATTCACTATTGCTTTGAAGGATAAAATGAACAAGTACTTATTGAGTGATCTTGGTTTTGACACACTTCAAGTGTATATCCTCTCCCCTCATGCTTCGTATGATCTTGGGTGACGAGAAACACTCAAGTGTAGATTTTTCACTTTTTGTGTAATTCAAGTATATTTCCTCTCCCCTCGTGCCTTTTGGCGATCTTGGGTGATGAAAAAAATCTTGAAATTTTTTCACACATTTTGTTTTCATGTCAAATTGTCACCTTTAGAGGGCTCACCTCCCAACTTGTGAGAGGGAATGATTGAAGCGGCGCTTTCATTTTGGTTTGCTATATAAATTAGTCGATTGTGACTAAAGTCATCAACCAGCTAGTTTTGTTGTCCCATACCGAAAAATTCCACCCCTAGTATCCATGTGATACATTGAAATCCCTTCTTAGGAAGGGACTAGGAGGCCTCTTAATGTTGGAAACTTGCATGCATTTAAAGACAATTTCAACATATAACCCAAAAGAGAAATTTATGCTACTAAGTATTCAAAATCCACATGCAAGAGAATAGACAACATACCCATGAAAATATGACACAAGATATACCCTGGGAAAACCCTCAAGAGGGAAAAAAAACCCAGCCTCCAAAAGCATCCATCTCTCATGTATTATTCAACAATAAATATTACAATACATCTTCAGAGTCTCCATAAACACCATTGAAGCAACAAGCCCTCTCCAAGCAATCCATGTGAATAAGCATGCAACTGCACATATTGTGCCATGTTTCATAACCCTCACAAATGTTAACCAGAGCTAACATGCAAACTTACCATCTAAACAACTACCCATGTGGTTGCTTTTATAGAAGCAAGCTCCCATAAAACCACTAAGTGGTATTACACAAAACCATGTGACTAAAACCATGAGATTAGAAAACCATGTCCCCTTATTTAATATTGGGTACTTTATTTATTTTCATTTTCTCCAATATTAAATAATTACATTTTTACAACTTTAACTTATGTCCCAATGTTAGATACAACATAAAGTGGCCCCAAGAATAATTACATTAAATACATTATGCAAAGTGTACAACACACCTTTTCCTAACATTCTCCCACTTGTTGTATACATTACATAAGGGGAACAAGTAACCTCAATACATGAATCAAGTGAACAATCCATAACATTGCATAAAGGGAACAAGTAACCTCAAAACATGAATCAAATGAACAATCCATATAGCTACATATACCATCATGGAATCAAAGTGCTTCGTGTGCTCCATCAAGATACCTACAACAAGAATCAAATTGACCACCATCCCAAGCATGAATTCTCTCATCCTCCATCATGCCAATGCACAAAGATAAGAAGCCATCCAATAGAGAAGCCACACAATTTGTCACAACATAGTATAAGTCCTGCTCAACTAATATCCCAAACACAAACACTCAATCTAAAGGTAACAATATGCACCAATAGTCATCAAGATACACAAACCAAAAGCTGAAATAACATCCACAACAAGTGCCAACATATCCAATTATCTATATGTTCAAGGTATACAAAATATAGTAAACTCATGCCATAAACATATACACCCATAAACTACAATCATAAAATCCATGTGCAAAACCTGTCAAAGATTTACATACACATCCAAGAGCTCCCACTGCATGGTAATGCAAATTTGAAAAAGATCAAGGCATACCAAGTCTACCAATAGCATCATATAGAAAGTTTAAACAATATCATGTAGAACCAATGAATCATCCACAATGATATGAAAACATGTAAATCAGTAACCTGTAAGAACAACTCTCACCACAAGTCTCCATATCTCTCCCAAGTTCTCCACACCCTACAAAGGAAAAGGATAAAGGAACCTCCATGTCATCACCCAAGAACATAAGTGAAAACACATGACCACAAGCTAGTGATCACAATAGCTCCATCCAAACCTCAAACCAATGTAATGTGAAACCAAACATCTAGGAAGATAACCAAGACCAAAGAGAGAATACTTTGCACATCATATACCTTTAGAAAAATATCCTACATACACCTCTAAATTCCAACTATGTCAAGTATGATCTCCTCCAAAACACCCCAAAATAAAATCCATAACAAAACCCAATTTTTCAATCACCAAGATCAAACATAACATATGTATCATGTAATTCAACAAGAATGTAAGCCTCTCATAACCAAAGAAGATCAAACTAAATCCATTCCCAATTAAAGAAATAAGCCAAAAAAGTCTCCTAAACTCAACATCAATGAATGTAATCACAATTCATAAGGAGATAAATATGCCAAAAATCCTTAAATGAACCCTCCAAAACCATATATCCATAGCTCAAGATCCATACACATGAAAAGATAAAGCATAAACATAATGCACCTGAAAGAAACAATGGTCAATACCTCTCAAGTGAAACTGTTGAGTAGGCCAAAAGTGGGGAATGAGAATGCTCCTCCAAGACATCCAAGTCATCATGACTCATCCAAGAACACTCTCCTCATAGGTCCATGTTGAACTCATGTCCAACTAGGGTGTAGGCTACTTAGACTTCCTAAAGAAATCTCATTAAGAGTAACCATCTCAACACATGTCTCTAATCACAAGAGCTCTCAAACCTCACCTATGTCTCCAAGTATCCATGAGTACCTGTGACCAACCAATCCATGCCAAAGTCCAAATGCAACATAGCATAATCATGAAGTAATCAAGCAAATGATCAATGTACCCAATACCAAGAGAACCACACAAGATTAAAGTCATATATCCATCCTAAGAATTAGAAACATAACCATGACATCATGATCTCACACCTCCTCAAAGAGTATGATATGATCCAAATAACATAACATGCACCTATATCATGCCAAAAATCCAATTCAGAATCAAGAGTGAATCATGACATAATAACATAACCATCATATAAATTTTTTTTGTCACATATTAGGAAAAACAAAGCATGACACCTCAACCATAGACTAAAGAAGTCTTGCATGGAAACCAAAGATGTCAACATATCCAAACCACATGAATATAACCATCCTCTATCAATGAAACCAAAGATGCCAATGAACCCTCACTGTATAGAAGTAGAATCCAAAAGTCCACCCATGACACCAACAAACACTATAGAAGAACATCCACCATCAAAAGGTGAATTCACATCACTACCAACAACTCCCACTAAAACTATGATATTGAGTCACACATGGCATCATGAGAACCATCCTCTCCATAAAGATCATCTAGGTCTACACACACAACTAAAATGTTAGTAACATAACAAGTAGAACCAAAATCTCCAAGCCAAGAAGATACATAAAACAACCAAACCATCATAAACATATCCAATCACCGCTAATCTATCACTGTCAAAAATCTCCCATTGAAAAGTATAACCAAGCTATCCATGACATCATGTTAAACCACATGCTATAAGTCCCAAAAACAACTGTCCAAGTACTATTAAGAAACATCCATCCTCTCATCTCTAAGCACACATACCAATGTAAAAATGACCAAGAACAAGGCCAACTATCAAAGTCTGCAACAACAAGGAATCAAACTTGATGAATAAAGATAATCCACAACCAAGTCATCCCACTACAAGTAAATGGGTAGCTAATCCACAACCTGCATGACTTGTAGATCCAATCATTGAAACATGCAAACTCATCATCACATCAGTAAACTACAAACTAAGATGTCTAAGAGAATAACCACATAGACCAAATGACTCAAACACCAAATCAACCTCTGATCTAATTTTCCAAAGATGTCCATATTCAAGTACCATAGTTAAGGAACCAAACACACCACCAACACACCGCCAAATGTACCAACAACTCAAACCAACCATGTCCACATATCTACATAATAATAGGCAATTGCATAGATCTCATATCATGACTGTACCTGGTAATACCATCTCACCTCCTCAACATGACAACAAGACTAGCAAACCAAGTGACTAGACCAAGCCACCAAAAATTGAACATACATCAACATTGAAATATCAATGGGAAAAGACAACCTGTGTCCAAGTCATAAATGCACAACATTGCACAACTTGTAGATACAACAATGCAACATACAAATTTAAGTATAGACCACCTACAACATTGCACAACTTGTAGATACAACAATGCAACATACAAATCCAACCATATACTGATAACCATGTCAAATGATAGAGAATAATCTAAGATGTACAACTGAGCATACAATGAATCCAACATCAAATCTCCAAGATCTGATAATCCATAAACTCATAATATCACTATAGTCAAAGAAACCCATAAACAACTTAGATGAAGAAAATAGAAAACAAACCATGACAAAATAGCTTCAAACCTGATCCACTATGTAGTGCTCTGAACAAGCTTTCCATTGACTATTCGAAGTCCAAAATTTGACTTTGTATGCACTTGATATCACCTCTCAAATCTAAAAAAAAACACCTAACTTCCAGCTAGAAAAACACTATGAAAACTTTAAAATATCAAAAAATCACCATCACCATAGTGTAGAGCACTGAGTCAACTTTTCAACAAGTCCAAGAAGTCAAAAATCTGGCATACTGGGCAAAAGTTATGCCTCTCTAAAGTAAAACACTAGTTTACACTTGAGGCAAACAAAAATTTAGCCACCCCTGGTGGTTGGGCAGCAGTCCCACCTAGGCGGTGTTGCTCCTTGGGTGGCAGATCCGAAATGAAATTTCAAAAATCATTTAAATTTATTTTAATTCTAATTTTTTATCGGGTCTCTTTTATTAAATTATTAGTGGAGGAATAAATTTATAATAAAAAATTATTTTAAAACCCAATTAGGGTGGCGGGCTCCTCCCGCTGGCCATGCCAAGCACAGGCAGGGCCCTGTGCTGGTAGGATGGTGGTGTTGTCGAACTGTCCTGCCTACTAGTGCAAGTTGATAGCCTCTGCACAAGGGGTACAACGGTGGACAGGGGTGGGGCCCAACCCCCTCCGCCCCCGTCAATTTTTTTTCTCAAACAAACTTTTGTCCCCCCCCTCCGCCCCCACAAGTTTTGATTTTTCATTTTTGCATGGTGATATTTTTTTAATTGATGGGAAAAGAATTCAACTTTTAATTTTCTCTGAATAAAATATTATTCGTATGACCTGCAAATAGGGTCTTTTACAAAAAAAAAAAATGTATTTTTTTTCAGTAACCAAAATAGGGCAAATATATATCAATCGTCATCTCTTGGCCAACCCAGATCTAATTATGAGGTCTATTTTGTTCCAAGAGATCTTTTATAAATTTCCCCCCACAAAACCCCCACTTGAATGCAAAACCAAGAAACCCATTTCAACCAAAATTTCTCACCCCAAATTTGTAGACAACCCATCAAAACAACAAACCCAAAACCCTTAGATCTATAATAAACAACTCACAAAACCCTCATATCTTGTCGTGTATTTGATTCTCTCATGCAATGCATAGATTCAAACTTAAACAAGATTTTTTTCTGATTTTTTCTCTACCAAGAGTTATACAACCACAACCTTGGCTTTGATACCACTTGTTGGAAACTTGTAGCCATTTAAAGACAATTTCCACATAACCCAAAAGAGAAATCTATGCAATTAAGTATTTAGAATCCACATGCAAGAGAATAGACAACATACCCATGAAAATATGACACAAGATATACCCTAGGAAATCCCTCAAGAGGGAAAAAACATAGCCTCCAAAAGAATTCATCTCTCATGTATTATTCAGCAATAAATATTACAATACATCTTTAAAGTCTCCATGAACACCATTGAATCAACAAGCCCTCTCTAAGAAATCCATGTGAACAAGCATGCAACCACACATCCTGTGCCATGCTTCATAACCCTCACAAATGCTAACCAGAAGCTAACATGCAAACTTACCATCTAAACAACTACCCTTGTGGTTGCTTTTATAGAAACAAGCTCCCACAAAACCACCAAGTGGTATTACACAAAACCATGTGACTAAAACCATGTCCCCTTATTTAATATTGGGTACTTTATTTTCATTTTCCCCAATATTAAATAATTACATTTTTACAGCTTTAATTTATGTCCCAATGTTACATAAAACATAATGTGGCCCCAAGAATAATTACATTAAATACATTATGCAAGGTGTACAACACACATTTTCTTGACAGATAATTGATCTAATCTTTCCACATGTATGACACCATTTTTATATTGAAATTTTGAATTAACAACCAACTTGTTGTAGAGACCAAAAACCTTTATGCTTTTTGGTGTAGGAATGGTCATTCTGAAGCCACCCCACTTTCCACTACTAATTTTTGAGATAGAAAATCGACCAGATCTTTGGGGTTTGATATTTGGTGTGCCTGTATCATGTAAGGGGGAGCCAGTGTCACCAAATCTCTAGTTGTTTTCTTTTTCTTAGTGTTTGGAGAAATCCGAGTGGGGACTCAACAAGTAGTATCTCTTGAACCTAGGTTGTACATTATTTACAAGGCAGTTGAACACATTGCTTGGTTCCAAAACATTGAAACAAACATTAAACAATCACCAAATTTCAAACCCTTTGAAAATAGTGAATACCTTTGAAGAGTCCAACATTACTACTTTTCCCTAAGGATCTCATCTTTAGAGGCTTCTAAATACTTGGGAAAACATCTCAATTCACTCTCTTCAAATTCAACCTAGGGAAACTATGGCCTTGGCTCTTTGATTTTCACATAATGGACCTTGTGGAATGAAGATGAGCTTATACATAGGCATTTAGTTTGAAATTTAAGCAAGACTAGTTGACGTGGTAAAAGGAATTCATTAATCAAGATAAAATCATAATTGAACGCCACACATGTTTATCTTCATGATTTCTCGTAAGGTCAAAATTCCAAAATAAAGGTCCACTTTCCAACACTTCAAACTTAGGCATCATAGTCAAAATTCCATCAATAAACACCTTGTGGCACTCTATCGCAATAGGAACATCTTGGTAAGAAATTTTAATAGACACCTCTCAAGGGATGATCCAGACTTGTATGTCTAATATGAGCCCCTCATTTAAGGTATTGATCTTGATTCATTTATAGGGTAAAGCATGTTCTTCAACACCTTGGTCTTGTAAAAAAATTTCTTCTAGGTTCATCTACTCTCAAAACAAACAAGTCCATCCATCCTCAAAACATTTATCAAAATCCATCTCACAAACAACTTTCTAGAACTTTGGAAACATCCTTATGCTAGAATTTTGGTAAATCACTTAGACCAAATCAAAATCATCTTGTTTAGTTAGGTATGTGGGAATGAATCCTTTCTCACACACTTAATTAAATTATCATCCTATTTTGGACAAGTTCATCCTAAGACCACATCTAACATCTTAGGGTTTACAAGTTCATCATCCAAATCACAACTAATAAAAATCAAAACCATAGAGTCTAGCATTGATCCAAACTTCCTAAAACTTCAAACACCCATCATCACCCATCTTTCATACTATATACCTTAGAATTTATCCTATTCTAGTGCATAAAATAACTCAAAATACGAATGACAAAAGACCCAGGACACCTCAAGATTAGCCAAAAGAGAGTGACAAAACAAGAAGGAAAATAGATATCACAAGACACAAATGGTTTTACCTTCCTTGCTGTTGATGTCTCTTTGATTGGCCTTTGCTTGGAATGATATGTGTGCTCCTTGATGGCTCTTGAAGTGGCTAAAATAGAGGATTTTACTATGTGCTTGGATGCAAATGCTAGTGAATGTAATTGAAGGCTAGGTGAGTGCACAAAATGGCAGCATGTAGTTGCAAAGTGACTAAGTGTTCTCCAAATTCCCTTGAGGAGGGGGGATTTATAGAGGAATTTGAATTCGCTAGAGAATTCAATGGTCAAGATTGATCCAACAAGGTCAAGATGAAGGGCTATGGTGGGTTGAGAACCCACAAGCCCTCACATCTTGACATGTGGAGGGTGAAGTGGCTAAGGGGAGATGAGGTGTAAGTGAGGTGTCAAAAGTTTACATGAGGTGGAGGAAGGACAAGTACCTTCCAAGTACATTGGGAGATGGGAAGAATCTGGTGAATAAAAAGTGAATTAAAAATTCACAATGATTGGAAGAATCTGGTGGATAAGACAATGTTCCCAAAAGGTGGGAGTTTGTCACATGTGACTCGATGTGACAAGTCAAATATTCTAGAAGGTGCATGGGAAAAGGGATTCTAGAAGGAATAAAATGTGAATTAAAAATTCACATGGGGAAGAGAGGAGCCTAGGAAGAATAAAAAGGAATTAAAAATTCCTTGGGAGATGGGGGAGAGTTGACCAAGGCACCAATTAGGTTTAACTAATTAGTAATTAGAGGATAATTAGGGGCTAATTAGGATTAGAAGCCAACTTGCAAAAGTTGGAGGATGTGACACATCCTAATCAAGGATTAGGCATGTGCACATCCTTAATGAAGAGATTAGGAGATGGATTAGGATTAGATAAAAATGACATGTGGGGGATTAAATAAATGCAATATTTATTTAATTCATTTGATGAAAAGGGGATTAAGGAGGGTAAGGTAGGGATTTGGCAGAATTAAGGATATTAATTAAATAATAGTAATATTACTTA
This sequence comes from Sequoia sempervirens, assembly GCA_007258455.2. Taxonomy (NCBI): domain Eukaryota; kingdom Viridiplantae; phylum Streptophyta; class Pinopsida; order Cupressales; family Cupressaceae; genus Sequoia; species Sequoia sempervirens. The sequence goes on from VDFB02105785.1 coordinate 465,436,163, forward strand.
ATTAACTCAGATAAGAGGATGTTTAGACAAAAAGTGGTAAATTTGGATAAATTAAGTGTCCAAATTTGGATGTCTACATTTTGCCCCTCTTTGAGATGGTGTTACGAAGTAGCATCATTTCAAAGAATATTAAAATATAGAACTCAAAAGGAGATGGTTAGATTGGAAAAGATGCCCCAGTCATCAAAGGGATGACTAGGAAGAAAGATGATGGGGGTCAAGATGAAGAGTAGGGATTGAGGATGCCCCCTCGAGAGGACATGCGGGTTCAAGAGAACACGGATGTGCTCTCGAAATGGATGAGATGATGAAATGGGAGATGAGGAAGAGGATGTAAAGGGATGGATATGAAAGGATGAAAAGGAGGCAGGAGGTTGGGAAACAAAAATGGATGCAAAGATGAAGATGATGTTGCCCCAATCAAGGTACAAGCTAAAAGGGGTTGAGGATGGATGGAATGTTGTCAATGAGGATAGGGAAGGATACATCCCAATGAGTGGTATTGATGAGGGAAGGATACATCCCAAAACACCACTAAAAGATAGGGAAGAGTACCTCCCGATGAGGATGATGAAAGTGTTGTTGATGAGGGAAGGATACATCCCAAAACAACACCAAAGGGATATGGAAGAATAAAATGGGATGATGATGATGATGAGGATCGGATCCACGCTTGTAACAAGATTGAGAACAAGACCAAGGATATGATTAGATGATTCAGGCTAAATGGAATGGATGGGGATAGGATAGAGATGTGAGATAAGGATGAAGGATGAATGGATGGGGGGATACATGCAAGACAATAGAATGGAAAATGAAATGCAATCCTAATGCAATTTGCCATCTTCGGAGCACTGATTTTTGCTATAGCATAAGACACAAGACACCAAGGTATGAAGAACCAAGGCGAATTAGTGTCTAATGCATAAAACAAACACAACAGACAAGAAGGCTATCCCAACACCCCAAAGTCACAAAGACCTTGGTCGGGCCAGGTATTGAGATAACCACAAGCAAAAAAGGATGCCCCAGCATAACACAAGGCCTCGGGGATCTTGGTGGGTACTATGTGGGACAACCAAGAAGACATAATCAAACAAACGATCAAGATATGCCCCTATGTGGACCAATCAAAACATGCCATAATATGATGGATCATGGTAGCCTTGACAAGTGATGATAGGGAGCTCAAATGATAAACAAAAGCCAAAAGCATCAAAAGATCGCAATCAATTTCAAACGTCCTTTGCCATTAGATCAAGGGGATGGATGGGATTGATGAGGTCTGTTAGGAAGGATTCTATTAGAATCCAAGATCACCTGCATGCAAGATGGATACCTGTCACATGCAAAAGATATGAAGAACCAAAAAGATGCTCTGTAAACCTCTCAGTAAAAATGCATTAAGAGAATCAATTATTACAATGTGATCAATCCTTATGAAGGAGATCAAGAAACCCTAAAAAGGGAAACCCTAAATGAAACCCTAGTGTGCACACTTAATAATTAATAATTAATTATTAATGTGCCTAAGTTTAACTTAAGTAATAAAGAGGAATAAGTGACTTAATTAATTAATCAATGTGATGTAATTAATTAAGCATAATAACTTATTACTCTAACACCCCCCCTTAAGATGAACTTAGGAAGAAGCTAAAACACTAGAATAGGATGCATGAAAGCAAAGATGGGTCCCGGCAACAAGGCCTGATCAGGTACCCATTTACAAATGCAAGAATGAGTAAGAGAAGGAAAAACCCAGTGGGACAAAACCCCCCTTACAATGAGATAACATGCTGCAAAGAAGCACCGGAAGAACTCTGTAGAGTAACACTGGAACTTGATATAGGCAAGCAAGAAAATATTCTTCTGTATACTACTGAAACTGGATGAAAGTCACTGATTGACTCAAGGAATCATGATTAAAGCAACAGAAAACCCAATGCCACAGAACACTCGAAAACTCCAAACTGGAACAACTCTGGAATCTATGAAGCAACAAGCAATTATTGAATGATGTATTACTAAAAATGAAGTTCAAAGATGCAAGATGCACTCTCCCAACTGCCAAAACATCCAAGTAATCACCAAACAACCCATCAGGACAAATCTGGATTAAATAATAAACCTGAGATAGATACAGAAAAATTTCATGGACAACAACCTAGAGCTCCTCAATACCTTTCCGATGCTTCAAACGAGGCGAAAAACGGAGATCGTGGCAAAAAGTTATGAGCTCAGAAGCATAAAAAGTACGTCTGACTTCAAACAGCAATAAATATAGGAAAACAGTAAAATACTGAAAAATAAACAGTACTACTGGAAAGTGCTCGGAACTAGCTTTCCGGCGATATCTCGTTTGCTTGATTTTGATACCGTATGCCCAAGTTATGGCCAAAAGAAAAAAAATGCTCTTTTAGGAAAAACTAGGGTTAGGAAGGGCAAAGAGGGCCGGCTGTACAGATGACGTCATCATGACGTCATGCTGACGTAAACAAAACACGAGCATAAATTTGACGGCCGTCTGGCCATCGCAGCAAAAAATGCCCCCCTGCAGGAAAATTTTTTCGGCGCCGGTATATTCTGGACAGTGCCGGAATATTCGAAATACAGGCCGGAATATTCTAGATTTGCCGGCGGATTTCCCAGAGAATATTCTCTGGTCGGAATCGGAATGCATGGCCCCCGGTCCTCCATATGACTGGGGGTTTTGGCAGAGAAGCCCGCGGGAGCTGAGCAGATGGCCCCCGGTCATAGATGTGACCGGGGCAGAGCAGATGGAGCCCGTGGGGGTTGGCGCAGCCGGTGGAGGAGCGGCGGTGAAGGCCGGCGGCGGTGGGGGATGGGTGGCCGCCCGGTGGCCGCCGGGCGGCGGACCCTTTATACACTGCACGCACCGGCCCAAACCCCGAGAAAATGCTTTTTTTTCATTTTTTTTCATTTTTTGAGTCTCGATCTGCGTGCTGGGGAGGCCGTACGACCCCCAGACAAATTTTTTTTGCCTTCTCGACCAACTTGCACCAAAATAGACAAATTTTATATGAAAATGGGGGTTTTTGGGCGCTGCGGACTCAATGGTGAGGTCTGTTTTGTCCCAAAATGCCCAGAAAATTAGGCTACCCCCAGATTCAATCAAAAAATTGCCTGTGGAAACCCTTGCACCCGAAACTCACAAAGAGGCCATATCTTTAGATCACGAACAAGCAGCTGCAGGTCTGGAGCTCTGATACCATGTTAGAATCCAAGATCACCTACATGCAAGATGGATACCTGTCACATGCAAAAGATATGAAGAACCAAAAAGTTGTTCTATAAACCTCTCAGTAAAAATGCATTAAGAGAATCAATTATTACAAAGTGATCAATCCTTATGAAGGAGATCAAGAAACCCTAAAAGGGAAACCCTAAATGAAACCCTAGTGTGCACACTTAATAATTAATAATTAATTATTAATGTGCCTAAGTTTAGCTTAAGTAATAAAGAGGAATAAGTGACTTAATTAATTAATCAATGTGATGTAATTAATTAAGCATAATAACTTATTACTCTAATAGATTCATCCTGTTGAGACCAATGATGGATACTAAGCTAAAAGATCGATATGTTGTAGGATATTCAAAACTGATTGGATTTTTTGATACAAGTGGATCTTGTTTGTTAAGAACCAGCTAGATAAGGGCATAGCTTGACGACGCGACACAAGAGACATGACACAAGATAGGAGACTAACACATCCTAGTGACCTAGGGGCTCGGGGGCCGATCAAAGATTAGCCTTGCCTATGTGGAAGCACAGAGCCCTCGTAGTTCGATAAAAGGCTGATGACTGACCATGATGGAGATTGCAATGGATGACCAAGATAGGATGGAGAACAGGAGAAAAGTGGACCATATAGATCGATGATGGATGGAACCCCGGGGGCAGATCAAATGATCGACCTTGCCTACGTGAAAGCGCAGGGGCAACGTAGTTCAACAAAAGGCCACAGACAAGTGATGGATGAAAGATGATGAGATAACCCTAGATAAGGGGTTAAAATGATGGAACTGACACGACGAAACAAGATAGACCTGTTGGATTGGATTGGAGGATAGCGACTATATAAAGCTCAGGGATGGGATAGTTATCCAAATCATCAAAGATGAAGCGGGCGAATGACATGCCATATAGATGAATGATGAAGTGACGAACGATGAGATAGAAAAGATGTGCAAAAGAAGCAAAAGTGATGACAATAAGATAGATGACATTGGATTGTGTGGGGAAGAGCCTATAGCTAGATACCAATGATAAGGGATTATGAGATGGGATGAGGGGAGAGGATGGGGGGAGGAAAAGGATTGTTTGGGTGGATTGGATAGAGGGATAAGGATTTGGATGAGGAAAAGGTGACCAGATGGATAGATGACTGATTCTTGGAACTAGAAGGTGAAGGGTGGGAACAGGTGGAAGATTACTCAGAATGAGTAAACGATTGATCAAGATTATGGGATGAGAGTTTGAAATGATAGAAGGAGGTTTGATGAATGTTTGAGATGAAAGAGGTTTGATGAAGTTTTGAGATGATAGATGAAGGTTTGAAATAGATGAATGGTTACATGGAATGAGTGAATGGATTTATTAGAACAGATGAATAGGACAAAATTGAGGAAGATGGAGGGAGGGATCTTAAGACTTTGTTCGGTATCCAAAGACATTGACTGCATATGGATGAATGCCTAGATTAGGGGTTTGGCTAAGCTCAGATTGGGATAAGATTAAAGCTCAGATGAGGATTGGATTGAAGAGTAGAATGATTGAAGGATATGATTGGATTGATTCTACACCGAGTTCCGGGGCCTAAGGGATGTAAGGTGTTGACAAGCAGATTTTTCCAAATTTGGCAATTTTCAAAAATTGTCAAATTTTTCCATTTGAGGAAACCTCACAGATATACTTGCGAGAGTCCAAATTTTTGCCAAGAAATACCCAATATTGAGATAGGATGAATTTCCAACTAACATCCCAAATTCGAGATATGCATTTCGAGTTATGAGCGAAAACAATTTTTTAAAATGCTAGAAAAAACACTAAATTGGGATTTTGAGGGTCAAGATGAAAGTTTGAGGCCCCGAAAATGTGCCAAAACGGATTCCAATGGCTTTCAAAGAGACCAGTTGGAAATCCACTCGTTATCTCATAACACAACCACCCGTCAAATTTCATCTCAAACAGACACCTGAGTCAAAAGTTATGGCCTCCAGAAGTTTCGGTGTAAAAATCAAAAATCAATTTTGAAAATTTCAACACATGGGTTTTATTGGCAGGAGAAAATTAGAAAATGGGTCGGGATTGGTTTTCCGAAAAAGATAGTAAAAATGTGAATTTTTGGCAGGGATAGGGGCACGCCACAGTGGGGCATATGTGCCCTGGGCCGCGGGGCAGACACGCCCCGAGAGGGTGCAGACGCCCCGATGGGGCGCACCCACCCCGCGAGGGCGGAGATGCCTCGATGGGGCACACACGCCCTGACAGGGCGCACACGCCCCGGGAGGGCGGAGACACCCTGGGAGGGAGGGCGCACATGCCCCGGCGGGGCCTCGGGAGGGCGGAGATGCCCTGAAGGGTGCACACGCCCCGGGAGGGAGGGCGCACACGCCCCGGGAGGGTGGAGACGCCCCAAAGGGCGCACACTCCCTGGGAGGGTAGAGACGCCCCGACGGGGCAGACACGCCCTGGAAGGGCGCACACGCACTGGGAGGGCGGAGATGCCCTGAAGGGCGCACACGCCCCGACAGGGCAGACACGCCCCAGGAGGGCGCACACGCCCTGGGAGGGCGGACACGCCCCGGGGAGGAGCGGAGCTACCCTGGGGAAGGGCAGACACACCCCGAGGGGCAGAGCCACTGCGACAAAGAAAAGCAAAAGGAGGGATGAGGCGATAAACATAGAGAAAAGATAAGAGATTGAAAAGATGTGTAAGAGAAGCAAAAGTGAGGGCGATGAGATAAAGGGCATTGGGTTGCATGGAAGGAGGCCTATAGCCAAATACCAATGACAAGGGATTGTGAGATGGGATGAGGATAAAGATGAAAGAATGGATGAAGGATGGGAGGGATTGTTTGGATGGATAGGAATATAAATGGATATGAAGATAAGGATGGGGAGATGGAAGGGATGCTGTGATAGATGGACAGGGATATAAGGATTGGGAGATGAAAGAGATGTCAGGATAGATGGATACGAAGATAAGTATGGGGAGATGGAAGGGATGTTATGATAGATAATGTCTCCAAGGACTATGTCACAAAGGAAGCAGATGCCCCCACTCTAGATATGTCATATATGATGAGGCATGAGGGATGGGAGACGAGTGGATGGGAAGATAAAGGAGATAACTAGAGGTGGATTAGGATGAGTGACCAAGGAATATGATAGAGCATGGAGGAAGGGAATGTATACCAAGAGGTGTCCAAAGCATGTATAGATAGGTTCCCCTGTTTTGATCAAGATCACAAGAAGGATGGAGGGATGCAAGATAAATGGGATATGATGGTAGGATGCAGAAGATAGGTGGGATGGAGGGGTTTTATGAAGGGGACGGGTGCATAGCGGGAAGCATAGCGGGCATGCATATCAAGAAGTTTCCCCCAAGTATAGATGGGGATTTATGCATGATGCCTGTTTGCCAGGTTTTCATCATGGTACTTATCCAAGGCGCTTGTTTGCCAAGTTTTCACCATTGGACAAATGATTTCTCTTTACTATTTACGATTTTTAATGTTTTTTCAATTTTTTGATTTTTCGGATTTTTGGATAGTAGGGGGATGAAAATGGATAAGGATATGGATATGGATGAAGGAATTTAGAAGATACATGATAAGGATATGGATGAAGGACTCAAGCATCAGGTATTAAGAACTCATGTTCGAATTGACTATTGGATGTTGGTACAACCTTAGGATAAATGGATTATGCTAGAGGATGAATTAGGGGAATTTGAGAGGGGAGATACATGGGATAATGGATGGGATGCTGCAAAGGGTATGGATGGAATGACAGGGTGGATATGTGATGGGGAGATGTGTTCGGGACCAACATTGGCACATGTGGTGGTGGATGTGAAAAGATAATAGGATTAAGGGATGGAGAATGTGGGGATAATGGAGGAGATGGAATGGTGAATTTCGGGACATAAGGACCCAAAACAGACTTAGGAGATGAAAGGGGTGTATAATCAACTTTTGGCTTAGCAACTTTGGATGTTCTTATAGATTGTTCATTTGATGGCATTGTATCTTTTTTCTTTGGGATCCACATGGTTTTGATCTTTGCTTTGGTGGGTCTTTGTGGCCTTCGGATTTGATGTAGATTTAGATTTTTCTTTTCTTCACCATGTCTTTTGGAGGGAACATGAGGAGCCTTAGATTCATGTGGATGTTTGAATTTATGCATGTTTTCTTTAACAGCCAAAGTGCATTTAGTAGCAATGGGATGGGTGTGAGGAGATGGATGATGTGGAGCAACAAAGGTAGGAGTATGGGGATTATGTGTAGACGGAGGATGTGCGGTTATGTGCCTTTGTTGATCCTGATTAGGATGTTTATGATGGATGAGGTGGATGGGTGATGAATGGATGAAGGGATGGATAGGATGAGATGGAGGAGGTGATTTTAGGATATAGGAGCCCAAAATAGACGTAGGACCTGGAGGAAACATGGGCACGGTAGATGGAGGATTAGAGATGGTAGATGGAGGGATGTAAGGACCCAAAATGGATGGGGCAGATGAAGGAGGAATATGGAGGGTGGTTTTGAGGTGATATGATAGAGGAGGAGGGATGGCAACATATAATCTAGTGGGGCGATGGGAAGAGCTGACATTTCATTTGGAAAAGGCTCGTTGAGGACGTCTAGAGGTTGTACCAACATCTTTGGATTGCGAGTCGTGGGTAGTACATCCAAGACCTTGTGGATACAAATGTTCTTTAGCTTGGATGGGCTCTATAATACCTTGCTCATGAAGGCCTAAACCTTTTCCTTGGTAGTTCATTCTCTTGAGCATTTGATCTAGGACAAGATTTTTGTTATTCTGGAAGAATAATGCGAGTTCATTATTAGGTGGAAGAGGAGGGTTGGTAAATACACCATGCTTTTCTTCTGCAAGGAGGCCACCATAGAAGAATGTGAGAGTACCAAGGGGATATGCAAGCGGTGTAGATATAGCAGTTTTAGGCGATGATGGGGGATTATGAGAGGGAGATGGTGGAATAGCAGCATGTGGATAGGTGATACCAGGAGAGGGATGAGGGGATATGATAGGATCTGGATTTGTGGTAGCAGGCTCATGCGATGGAGATGAAGATGGAGCGGTGGAGACAAGGGGATCATGGGGTGGAATGGATGGGGGACTGTGATCTTGAGGTGGACTAGATAGGATGGTAGGATCTTGATCTAGAGAAGGGGATATGTTGGCATGCTTTGGATTAGACTCTTGGTATGACTCATCTTGTGTGGATGGCATGATAACGGAGTCTTGTTGGGACTCTTCAAGTGGGGAAGATGGAGGGACGGAAGATCCATGAGGTTCATTGGAATGGGTTTTGGTGCTACTAGGAGTGGGGGGAGTGGATTGGATTTGGGTATCTTCAATGGATTGGGTAGATCTAGGAGTAGGAGTGGATTGGAATTGGGTGTCTTCGATGGATTCGATGGTTCTCATAGTAGGAGATGTGGGTTCAATGGATTTAGTGGGTCCAATGGTTTCAATGGTTTGATCAGTGCTAGGGGTGGTAACAACAATGATAGGTGTGGTATGGAGAAGGCTCTCATCACTAGTTACCGTGGATGATGGATTGGGATGGCATGGTTCCATGACTTCAAGATGTGGAGTTGGGGGTGGCTTCTTTGTAATGAGTCCTTGGAGAACTTTTGAAATGAGAGACTTGCATATGGTTGGCTTGGCTAGGGTGGTAGAAATGGATGAGGGATTATGGATTGGTGGACTAGGGTTAGATGGAGGAATGGGATTGAATGTAGGACTATGAGTAGATGGGGGATTAGATTGGATGGAGGACTAGGAGTAGATGGATGAATGGGATTGGATGGAGGACTAGGAGTAGATGGAGGACTAGGATTGGATGGAGAGTTAAGGTAAGGATATTGGAGTGGTGAATTAAGATAGGGGGACATGGATTGTGGATTAGGACAAGAGGATATAGGTGGTGTAGTGGAACAAGAGGATGTGGGGGATGAATTATAATAAGGGTATTGGGATGGTGGATTAGGATGAGGATATGTGGATGTAGGATTAAGGTAAAAGGGTGTGGACGTAGGACTAAGATAGGAAGGTACAAATGTAGGATTAGAGTGAGTAGATTGGCATGGAAGATTAGGGTAGTGGGTATATGCGGATGAAGGATTTAGATAGGAGGATGTGGATGGGGGATTAGGATAGGGGTATTGAGATGGTAGACTAGGATAAGAGGATGCAGGTGTTGGATAAGAGGATGATGTAGATGAAGGGTATGATGGATATGACGGATATCCCTTGTCAAAGGTAGCAGAAGCAACATGATTAGGCATGGACGAAGACATAATGGGATAACTCAAGGGGGTGATTGGATTTTGGAAAGTGGGTGGAGAAAGCTTACTGCAAATGATAGTGTCAAGGGGATCTATGTCATATTCCTCTTGATCAACAAGACTTTCGTTATCGTCATCAATGCAATTAGGGTTTCCCTTGACCACTATTGATGGAGGATAAGGATTCATGATGATGAAAGCATAAAGAGGATGGATAAAAGATTTTGGATGGAGATGGATGAAAGATCAAATTGGGATTTAATTCAAGCTCAGATGAGGATTGGATTAAAGCTCAGATTAGGATGATTGGATGATGTGATGGGATTGATTTTGATTTTGATGGGATTTGGTAGATGGATGATTGGATAGGGATGTGATTGGATCGGATTGGATAAGATGGATTGATGATTGATCGATTTAAAGCACAAACGGATGATTACGACACCGAATCCACCTTGAGATTGAAAGTGAATTGATAGGGCCGATGGTGATGATTATCTTAGGATGGATGACAATCCTAAGTAGGTGTTGATGATGATTGGATTCGAACACTTAGGTCAATTTGGAAAATAACTTCTGAAATGATGTTCAAGGGATTTGGATGGGGAAAATGATTGATTGGATTGGGTAGACAAATGGTTGGATCAAGTAGATGATTGGATGAATTTGATTAAAGGACTAGATTGGTTTGATTGGAGAGGATCAAATGATTGGATAATGTTGATTAGATAGTTGTGATTGGATGAACCTAATAAGATTGGTGTGCTTGGATTGATTAGATGATTGGATGAATTTTATTAGAATAATGGATTGGATTGATTAGATAAGAAGAAACAAAAGGTACCACTAGATAGAGCTCAAAAAATTAAGCAATTTTGGTTTTTGAACGAAGTTGATCCAATGCACGGCTTGTAAATGATGGCCTCGAGAAGTTAAAGGGGCGTAGTCAGCTTTCTGCAGCAAAACAGGGGCACTTCCACCTTTTTGCAGCAAAATAGGGGCACTTCCGCCTTTCTACAGTAAAATAGGGGTGCTTCTGCCTTTCTGCAACCAAATAGGGGTGCTTCCGCCTTTCTACAGTAAAACAGGGGCGCTTCTGCCTTTCTGCAGCCAAACAGGGTCGCTTTCGCCTTTCTGCGCTGATTATGAGTGGTGTTTGGTGATGTAAATGGTAAAATTATGGTGTTTGTTAGGTGAGGGTATGTACTTTTGAATGGATTAGGGAGAAATTAAAATGAACGGGTGGATTGAAGATAATTTTGGAGAATGTATGGGGATTTAGTCAAATGGGGGGTTTTTAAAGGTTTAAAGTGACAAAATGAAGGCTTGGGATGATGAGGTAATGGTTGGGAATGGTTAAATGGGGGTTTAGAGGCTAAATGGATGCAAATGGGGCAATTTTGGGTGTTCAGGAGGGCAAATTCGCCCCTCTGTAGCAAACCAAGGGTGTAATCGCCTTACTGTAGTAAAAACAGGGGCATAATCACCTTTCTACAGTAAAACAGGGGCATAATCGCCTTTCTGCGATAAAACAGAGGCTTGGTTTGATGCAAATGACTATGGCAAGGACTTTAAAATGACAATGATAAGGCCAAATCGTCAAAAGTTCACTGGTTTCTCACAAGAAAACACTCTCAAGCAAATACAACCCTATGATTAGTGTTAAGGGTATGGCCAAAGTGGTCTTAATCTAGGATGCACAAGGTATCTAGGGAGTCCTCGATATACTCTCGGTATGTGAGGCACAACCGTGAACACCAGCCCGTCACAAGCGTGAGTCAGGAACCCCAGCGAGATACTGAAGGGCTCAGACCAACTCTTCACGTCTATCTAGGTATCACCCTAGCTTCGACGCTCTGCCAATTACAACGTGACTAGATTAGGGTATAGCTTTCGCTCTCCCCCCTTTGTATACCCCGCCGGTATGCGTGGTTGGAATCATCCCTTGGGGTGATGAAATCCCCAAGCAGGTCCCACTATAAAGAAAGTACTAACCATTTCCAACTACTCCCCAGGCTCACACGAAGTGCAAGGGGAAAGCGAAAACAAGCTAATGCTCCCTTTGGGTAACACAAAAAGACAAGTACAGCAAGCAATGAATATTACTCCCACTAATTAAACTATGTTCTTAGATTAATGCAAACAACAAGGATAGTTTTAAAAATCTGAGCAAACGGATAGCCCTGCAAGCAACTGTTAGTTGTTTTATCCCGCTTTCTTCATCAATTTCATGAGAGTATGCTGCAAAAAGTTAGCAAAAACACCAATATCCTTGCAAGAAACAGTGTTAGGGGGTAATACCTGAAAACAGCAAAAAACGAAGCTAAAATGACAGTTTTACCTTCCAAAATGTGTTGCTTTGCGGTGACAAGAGGGCACAATTGCACTTCTGCAGTGAATAGGAGGGCACAATTACACTTCTGCAGTGAACATGAGGGCACAATTGCACTTCTGTAGTGAACAGGAGGGCGCAATTGCACTTCTGCAGTGAACAGGAGGGCGCAATTGCACTTCTGCAGTGAATAGGAGGGCGTAATTGCACTTCTGCAGTGAACATGAGGGCACAATTGCACTTCTGCAGAAAAGTGTTAGTACAAAATTTAACCATACATGAATACCCTTCTACAGAAAATGAGAGGGCGCAATTGCACTTCTGCAGTGAATAGGAGGGCATAATTGCACTTCTGCAGTGACCAGGAGGGCGCAATTGCACTTCTGCAGTGAACAGGAGGGCGCAATTGCACTTCTACAGTGAACAGGAGGGCGCAATTACACTTTTGCAGAAAAGTGTTAGTACAAAAAATTTAACCAAGGGGCGTAGTCGCCCTTCTGTAGAAAATGAGAGGGCGCAGTTGCACTTCTGCAGTGAATAGGAGGGCGCAATTGCACTTCTGCAATGACCAGAAGGGCGCAATTGCACTTCTGCAGTGAACAGGAGGGCACAATTGCACTTTTGTAGAAAAGTGTTAGTACAAAAAAATTAACCAAGGGGCGTAGTCACCCTTCTGCAGAAAATGAGAGGGCGCAGTTGCACTTCTGCAGTGAATTGGAGGGCACAATTGCACTTCTACAGTAACCAGGAGGGCGCAATTGCACTTCTGTAGTGAACAGGAGGGCGCAATTGCACTTCTGCAGAAAAAGTGTTAGTACAAAAAATTTAACCAAGGGGCGTAGTCGCCCTTCTGCAGAAAATGAGAGCAAAAAAGACAAGTTTCAGCCTAGGTGTGCGCACATGCCCTTCTGCAGAAAAGTGAGCAAAAAAGACAAGTTTCAGCCAAGGTGGGCGCACACGCCCTTCTGTAGAAAAGTGTTAGCAAAAAAGACAAGTTTCAACCAAGGTGGGCGCACACGCCCTTCTGCAGAAAAGTGTTAGCAAAAAAGACAAGTTTCAGCCTAGGTGGGCGCACATGCCCTTCTGCAGAAAAGTGAGCAAAAAAAAGACAAGTTTCAGCCAAGGTGGGTGCACACGCCCTTCTGCAGTAAAATGTTAGCAAAAAAATGATTTTCAGCCCAAGAAGGGCGCACACGCCCTTCTGCAGTAAAATGTTAGCAAAAAAGTGATTTTCAACCCAAGAGGGCGCACACGCCCTTCTGCAGAAAAGTGTTAGCAAAAAAGTGATTTTCAACCCAAGAGGGTGCACACGCCCTTCTGCAGTAAAATGTTAGCAAAAAAATGATTTTCAGCCTAAGAGGGCGCACACGCCCTTCTGCAGAAAAGTGTTAGCAAAAAAGTGATTTTCAGCCCAAGAGGGCGCACACGCCCTTCTGCAGTAAAAACAGGGGCGTAATCGCCCCACTGCGGTAAAAATAGGGGCGTAGTCGCCCTTCTGCGACGTGTTCCTACAAAAACCTCAACAACAGCAAACGTAAAGTATAGGAACCCATTTGTGGGTCCCACCGGGCATGCCAGAAATGTATACCTTGGAATTTATCCTATTCTAGTGCATAAAATAACTCAAAATACGAATGATAAAAGACCAAGGACACCTCAAGATTAGCCAAAAGAGAGTGATATAACGAAAAGGAAAATAAATAAAATGAAATACAAATAGTTTCACCTTCTTTGCTGTTGATGTCTCTTTGATTGACCCTTACTTCGAATGATATGTGTGCTCCTTGATGGCTCTTGATGTAGCTAAAATGGAGGATTTTACTATGTGCTTGGATGTAAATGCAAGTGAATGTAATTGAAGGCTAGATGGGTGCACAAAATGGCAGCATGTAGTTGCAAAATGACTAAATTTTATTTTTTTTTGCCTTAGAGGAGGGGGTATTTATAGGAGAATTTGAATTCTCTAGAGAATTCAACGGTCAAGATTGATCCAACAAGGTCAAGATGAAGGGCTATGGTGGGTTGAGAACCCACAAGCCCTCACATCTTGACATGTGGAGGTAAGTAAGGGGATATGAGATAGAGGTGAGGTGTCAAAAAGGTACATGAGGTGGAGGAAGGACAAGTACCTTCCAAGTACATTGGGAGATGAGAAGAATCTTGGGTGAATAAAAGTGAATTAAAAATTCACAATGATTGGAAGAATCTGGTGGATAAGACAATGTTCCTAAAAGGTGGGAGTTTGTCACATGTGACTTGATGTGACAAGTCAAATATTCTAGAAGGTGCATGGGAAAAGGGGATTCTAGAAGGAATAAAATGTGAATTAAAAATTCACATGGGGAAGAGAGGAGCCTAGGGTGAATAAAAAGGAATTAAAAATTCCTTGGGAGATGGGGAGAGTTGACCAAGGTACTAATTAGGTTTAACTAATTAGTAATTAGAGGATAATTAGGGGTTAATATGGATTAGAAGCCAACTTGCAAAAGTTGGAGGATGTGACACATCCTAATCAAGGATTAGGCATGTGCACATCTTAATGAAGAGATTAGGAAATGGATTAGGATTAGATGAAAATGACATGTGAGGAATTAAATAAATGTAATATTTATTTAAATTATTTGATGAAAAGAGGATTAAGGAGGGTAAGGTATTTAATTATTACTTAAATACCTTAGGGATTTGGCAGAATTAAAGGTATTAATTAAATAATAGTAATATTACTTAATTAACCCGGATAAAAGGATGTTTAGATGAAAAGTGATAAATTTGGATAAATTAAGTGTCCAAATTTGGATGTCTACTAATAATATTAAAAAAATGAATTTCATGAAGTTTGACCAAGTTAAGGTGGTCAAACATATGAGTTTTATATTTTTAAAATTTATAATAAAATTCATAATTAATTATTTACTTGGAAAAATTACAAAAATATGCATCACATTGGTACATGAGTCCTCTAGTTATATCTAAAATCTTATAAAAATATTATCATTTCTTGTGGTTAGGGTGGTCAGGATAGACACCTACTTCTTATTTTTTCCACGAAATTTAAGTACTACAAATTTTCACCAAATATATATATTTTTAAACAAACCTAGTAGTTTAGAAAGTACATTCAATTTATTATAGATTCTATTCTTACATATTTTTGAAATAATATAGATAACTTGTTAAAAATTTTGTCAAGTTTCCTAACTTTGATTTTTTCTGATTTTTGCCACTTAAGGCCTGTTTTTTCCATGATGATCCCGCACATACCCATATATATATATATATATATATATATATATACATGTATGTACACATATATATATGTATATAAAAATTGAAAACTCACATGTCCATTTCCAATAGTATCATACACTGAATCACACCGACGTACACAATCTAAACCCAAGCTAGGAGTAACATGAGGTATGTCCATCTACAATATACATATATTATGAATAGTTAAAACTAAAATTTAAATAATTTAAAAAAAAAAATTGAATTGAACATGCACATGTACACATACATATAGATCTACACATGCACCTGCACATCAACTGGCATTAGATGATCTGATCCCTTTGCAATGGCCACCTCCACCAAATCGACCAAATGAGTTGTCTCAGTCAACGTGCTAGGATCTACATTTGTTTGAGCCATCGCATGTTGTGCTAGAAATGATGAGTGAAGTGGTCTAACTAGCTTATATGGCATCAATGATGATGAATCTATACCAACCAACATGTCCATATAACCCATGGTTTGCAACCTCTCTAGGTCAACTAAATGATCAGTAGCCTATGTTCCAACAACTGAATGATCCATAGGTGGATCTTGATGTACACTGGTGATGGGATAAGAGTGATGAGAATGATGGGATGGTGGATTTCAATGTGATTCTACACCCAAATAACCTCTAACTTGGTCTATAAAGATCCCATGGTCTAATGCGATGTAGGCATATGCCTCCAAGAGGTCCTCACCCAAACAATGCAAAGTATTATGTGACATCTCTCTTGTAAGTTCATCCAATTGTGTGTATGTAGGGATTCCTATTGCTGTAAAAGGATCACTGATGTTGTGTTGTGCTACAAATGGTGTGGATCATGAACATTTAGACATAAAATACTGACCCACATGATTAGTAGATATCCTAGTGGTCACAGATGCAATATCACCTACACTGTCAATTACTTCCTTTTGGGAAGCAATGCCAACTTGATCCGCTAAGGGGGATAGAGCTGGGGTGAGAGAAGTAGACCTCTCGCCAACCCATACCCTAAACACCAGGGCTGGTTGACCTACTCGACAATAGGTGGGCCTATCAGCAATCCTACCACGCCCTTGACCAACATATGGTGGAATGTCCAGGTAGTTGACTTTGAGGCCCAAATGGGCCTTAGCATATAACCGCTGAACAAAATATAATGGAAGTTGATCATTGTTTGGATATTGACCATGCGTTACAAGAAATTACGGGTAGATCAAAGTGGCCATAACAACATCCACACATCTGGTGACCTGGTATGCCCTCACCTTAGGTTTATTTGGATAGAATGGAAAACATTGGTTTTTAATCATATCTTTGGTCACAACATCTTTTATTTGAGAAAAGGGAACCTCACCACATACTTCTTCTCGCATATGGGAAAGAATAGTAGCTATTTTCTTAGGGGAAACTACACTAGTATCCAAAATTTTATCTCTAATTTATTCTAGGCTATGTAATATGGACATGCAAGTGTCTGCATATATGACTGTATTTGTACCATCAGTTAATGAATCTCTCAATATCTTAATCTAACTATTAATACTTGCAAATAGTGCAGGCAGAGGTGGAACAGGTGCATTTTCCATGATGTTTACACCTAAAGGAGCAATGGGACCTTGCTTTAATATATCTAGATCTAGAGAATAAAAATAACATGAAACATGTACATGTTCAATTTAAATTTAAAATAGTTCTAAATTTACAAGTGCACATGATATAGAATGTATTACATTCACTAGATATCTAGATAATAGTTCTCAAGTGCATACATGTGCAATAAATTTAATGTAGCTTCTAGAAATTACTAAACACTTGTGAAACAAGTAAATTAATTTGAAATATTAATAAATCTTTAAATTTACATAATTCAAAGTCATGCAAAAACTCATTTCACCAAAATGTAGAAACTTCTAACTATACATTTAAATATATAAAATGATCTTAAATATATGATCCACATGAGTAAATCACAAGGGCCAACAAGTGCTTTTAGCTTGAGATTTGAAAGGATGCATAGATTAGGGATAAGGTATAGTGAACTATTTAATAAAATATGTTTCACATTTCTTATAGAAGTTTCTAGCTAACACATGTAAATTGCAATTATCTATGTTCAACAAAACTATATTTGAACTTCATAAAATCAAAAGGCATATCAAATTTAGAAAAGAAATTTATCAAATATAAAACTTTCATGTCTGATGCCTTAAGAGAGTTATTGGTCAATCCACACTAGAGTTTCAACAAAACTTCCTATACTAGGTGAGGAGGGGTCCATTTTTTTGGAACTAAATGTGAAATTAAATAAGTGCATGCAAAGTAACATTATTTAAGTGATGGCAAGCAGAGGGACAATGAAGGAGCAGTTGAGGAATATTAAAAGCTCTCTCCACAAAGTGTTGATTATGAACCATAAAATTTAAAAATCCACTGCATAGACCATGAATACCATGGTGGAAAACCTAGAAAAATCCCATCAAGTAAAAACTGCTATGTTTCTGGACTTAGACAATGAGGATGGGCAGCCGGATAGTGTGCGGCCGAGTAACAGGACCAAAGCAAACTTGAAAAGGAAGGCAGATCAAGCGCTTGTCAACATCTAGGAAATCAAGAAGTCTACTATCAACATGAACAGTCTGGAGCAGGAAGTGGCAGAGATCCTTCGGAACTCGGCCTAAACGCTGGTTGTCTTGTGGATTTTTGTCAGTTTTTTGTCAGTTCTGCCCTGGTGATACTGTGTGTTCTTCTTTGTGGGAAGTGTCCTATTTTTTGTCTGTGCTCTGTTAATGTTTTATCTCACGCTTTGTTACTGTTAACGGTTTCGGGTTCCCTCTAAAACCTATTTGTTCCTTAATCAAAAAAATTATTTAATTGTGTCATTAAGGAGTTTTGGTGCAATGGAAAGGAATGAAACCTAAATATACAAGGTGGGATATCTCCAACATTCTATCCAAGCTTACACATTTCAAGCTTTGAGGATAAATATTTTTTATCCAGAGGAAGCAATTGTAAGAACCCTCATTCTAATATATGTAATTTATGACATACTAGTTATTATTTACTTGGGAACATATGTCTTGAAATCCAAGTGCTCAATCTACTAAATTAGAGTAAAATTATTTAGATCTCATATGTATGGGTACCTAGTAGTAGTTGAATTAGACTCTATATGAACTATAATGATATAGTAAGTGTAAAGAATCTCAAGAATATATTATATTTGGATTTTTTCTTCTATTGGATGATTTCCCCCTCAAAGTGGCGCCAAAACGTTAATACAAATTCTAATTTTATTTTTATATGTGTGCAATTATTTTCCTTTTTAATTGAGATCTATTATAACATATTATATACTCTAGATAGGGTCTTATTTATATTGCACATGTTCCTTGCAGATTTTAATTATATGAAAGTTATAAGGATATCACCAATGATATGATTTTGTATTTCAATGAAAAAATACAATAAACCATGTAATGATTATTTTTTAGGATCAATTCATATAAAAATATGATCAATGGACTAGAAGGAGAAAACCAAGTTTCTCTAAATTGTATCAAGTACCCACAAAAGTATCCCTACATGTGCATGTGTACATATATGAGAATCAACATATAAAAATCATTTGTACTTGATATCTCCATCAACATGTGTGTATCCCATATGAAAAGTGAAATGAATAGTCAAATGAATAGCAGTTTGGGAATTAGAGTCACAAAGAACCCCTCACCTAGAGGAGAGTGGTGAATCTCTTTTAGTTAACCAAGAATTAGTTGAGTGGTGACTCTCTTTTAGTTAACCAAGAATTAGTTTGCAAATCATAAGAATTGAAGATGGAGAGATGAATTTAGCTTGAATTCAAGCAATGAAAAGAAGAAGCTTTATCACATTCAAGGAGACAAAGAACAATGATGGAACCTCAAAAATAGTGGTAGGTCAATTCTAGACCTACTTATCAATATTTAGTTTCAAAAATATTGGGTAAATAGATTATGTACAAGTGTCAGATAAAAATACTTATATAATTCTTAATACATAACCAATAATATAAATAAATTTGTGATGGTCTAATTATGAGGTGAAGATAGAAAATATGCTTATCAAGAGAAGAAAGGTGCATAAAATGATTGATGTATATATAAAAAGTTGTCTTGTAGTACATCAATATTTGATAACATATTTTGATGGCCACCTTCCCACCTCTCTAGAATATATGAAATGTAGATATACAATTGATTAGGACAACTTGCTATGCTACCTTAAAGAGGAGGTAATGGATCTTTTGATAGTAGTTGATTCTTAGAAAGTTCATATACAAGATTATGATATGGTTATTAGTAGGATAAATATGGATAAGATCCTTGATATAAATCTACAATATTATCACATGTCTATCTATATCAAGAAATCGCTAGCCAATACCCCAATTCTCCAAGTATGTCATTTAGATCGAAGATTAAACATGATGAGATGTTATATCACATGGAATAAGAGAAGTAGTTCAACAAGTCTAACAAAGATCAAATTGTAGGAAGCTTAACTTTCTAAATTAAAATGTTCAAAATCCCTCTTAATGAGTGAAAGAAAGAGCTTCCTAATGAGGAAGATTATGCTCAATACTATGAGGATGAGATGAGTAGTATGATGGATCTATATATGAATTCATGGAAGAAGATGAATCTAATGATTATGATGCATTTGATCTAGTTTTTGGATTCACTCTTTTTAGGTAATTTATTAAGTGTTCTAAAACTACCAAATATAAAAGAGAACATATTCTTGTTGGGTTCCACCTAGAACTCCTTAATCATTGATTCACTTACACTATTTACTAGGTAAGAGGAATCACCAAGTTATAAGACAATAAATACTTTCAATATGAGTAAAAGTGTGAATATTCCCTTAACAAGATAAGTTAGGAAAAGATAGATGTTTGAATATAGGTCACAAATAAAAAGGGTATAGAAAATATCCTTTTCTATTTGTATGAAAAGGTAAGGAATATTTAAACTAATTTAGAAATAAACTATTGATCTTTAAGGATATAAATCTATTTGATTTATAAATTTAACTAAGGTAGAGGAATGATTGATTCATTTGAACTCCAAAGTATTATTATTGTAGACACGTAAAATGTATTGATTGGCATTACACACTTGATCCTGATTACTAACACTGTTTCAACCTAAATCATCCTCTTAGCTTGTCATTACTCTTTGTCCCTTAATTAAATAAATAATCATTTATCTAATTAAGTCATTCTCTCTTGTTAATTAAATCAATCAATCTGATTTAATTAACCCTATATCTCTATTTAATTAAATAATTCATTTTATTTGATTAAATCTCTAAAGTCACCCTATTAAATTAAATAAATTAAAAATTATTTGATTTAATCTAACATCATCCCCTTTAATTAAATAAAACAAAATATTTATTTAATTAGTCTCTAAATCACATTCTTCTCATCTTTTGATTTAAATCAACCCATAAATCTAAATCAATTAGTCACATCATCAAATCCCTCATTAAATTAATTAACTCTTGATTAATTTAATCTTAATCCATGTTCCATCCTCTAGATTTTGCAACTTTCACATGAAAATACATTTAATTCATTTATTAAATCTCTATTTTCTCTCAACTTGGCATCTTTTAGAGAATATTCTTCCAAAATTGAAATCCATCCAAGTGGATTTATCCTTCCAACAAGATATTTATTACTTCTTTCATGTCCTTATGCATTGAGCCAAGTGGCATTTAAGTCATTCTTTTTCCCTCTTACATGTCATTTCACTATTTTCAAATTCCACCTAATTGTATTTATGGGCACATTCATCAAAATGTGCACATCCTTTTCCCATTCACATCTTGATAAGTGGCACCTTCTCATTGGGTGTTGAATGATCCCACATTGCTTCATTTTGGGAATTTTTCCATCTTGTCTTTCTATAAATAAGAGACTTCTCTCCTCATTTTGATCATCCACAATTTGAGAAAACTTATTATACTCAATTTCATACTCAAGCATATCCATTTTCATCTATTTCATCAAGTTTATAGCTAGGTTATGTAGATTTTTCATCATGGAGCTCAAGTGAATCTTCAACAAAGTGGATCAACTTTCATCACTCATCAACATTGCATCATAGGAGTTGGGAAAGGGCCAATTTTCACATCAAATTGGCACCAATTCCCCCATGGGTTCAAGAGTTTGCATGCTTAATTAAGATTTCATTGCTTTCTTATTGTGTTTTGCAATTTATTTCCTATTTTGAGCATTGCTAATGGATTTTATGGGGAATCTTTATTCTCACTTGCATATGATCTAACTATGTGTTTGTTTCTTGTGTTTTGTAGGTGCTAGGATTGGGGTTATACATTTGGCATTAGAAGGATGGTACAACAAATGTGAGTATTCCCAGTCAAAAGTTTGGAACACCTTTTCCTATGGTAGATTTAAATCAAAGTCCAAACATACAAATCTATCAATTGAACAATCAATGCATGAGTCTTCAAACGAAAAAAATTATCCCACCAAATCCATACATGCCAAATGTCAATATACCAAGTACAAGTTTACCAAACATGAACATTTTAAATCCACACTTGGAAAACTTTGGGATAGATATGTTTGTAAATCATACAAATGTTGTTCAAAGTCCAAAAAAGATGTTAACAACTCCATGTATTAATCCAAGTCAAGGTAACACCATGCAAAATCAAGGCAATGTGATTCCCAAAAACAACAATGTTCAATTTCAACCTATCATGCCAAATCCAAGCATCACCCCAAGTCAGAACATTGTCCAAAATCAAATTGTCCATGATCCCATGAAAACACCACAAGTGTACATTCCAAATCTGCTTGAACAAAATCCAAATCAACTATATCAAGGGTTTCCAAATCAAAATCAAGATCAAATTTATTCACTTGCCAAACTAATTGAATTATTGAGCCAAGAGACATTTTCACTCCAAAATCAATACACTCTACCATTGGTTGAACCATGCCATCAAAGCATTGAGTTGTGTCCACAACCGCATCAAGAAAAATATCTCCAATGTCAAGAAGTTAGATATCAAGATCAATAACATCAACAACAAACCCAATAACCACATCTCAAAGATAAATCACCACATCTCCAAAATCAATCACCACAAGGTCAATTTAAAGTGCGAATATCACAAGGTAGCAAACAAAAATACACACCACTGGGGAGACCAATCGAATCGGTCATGCAACAATTGGTACAAAAAAAATTCATCAAAATACCCATCTATGAGAACTATCAAGAACCCCTAGTTAAACCACCAGGGTATAACGAGAAGCACTTGTGTGACTTTCAAAAAGTAAAGGGACACACAACATCAAGTTGTATTCGACTCAAAAATCTCATCCAAGACCTCATCGATAAAAAAATAATAACTATTGGGGACAATGATGAAGATTCAACCACTAGTGATAGCATTGACAATCTCCCCACCACAATTGTTGAAAACAATAATCACAATCTATCCATCAACGAGCAAATTGAAGATGTTTCTACCTCATCTGAAGATCAAATCAACATATATCAAGAGTCACTTTTCAATCATGATCAAAATCCACCAACAATACCCAACAATGATCCAATTCAAGAAATGTCAACATCACTTGAACCTATGGCTGAAGACATTAACAATATCTCTGCCACAATTGTTGAAAACAATGTTCAAGATCTCTCCATTAATGAGCACATTAAAGACGTTTCTACCCCATCCGATGATCAACTCACCGTACATCAAGAGCCACGTTTTAGTGATCTATTTCAAGGAGTGTTAGAATTATTTGATCCCATTGACATAATCTACAATCCATCAACCAATGACCATATTGAAAATGTATCTACATCACCTTATGAGTTAGAGGACATATCTCAAGAATTCATTCCAAAGCATGATCAACATCTTTCACCAAAGTCTAGAAATGGTCCTTTCCAAGACATATTGACATCATTTGACCTCATGGTTATAGATACTGAAGGAATCCTCAACTCAACATTTGACCTAAGTCCACCCAAAGATCAAGAGGATATTGAGCCACTTCCCATGTCTAATGATGACATCCAAGAACCCTTTATAAACAATCCATTGCCTCCAAGCACTTGTTCATTACTTTTTTCTGATGCTATTTTTTATTAGTGAAGTGTTGATTATTTGCAACTAGGTGAGTGGTTTTTATTAGACAAATAAATCACTCATCATTCCAGTAAGTGGATGGTGTTGGATCAAGTTATCAAGGAAGATATTTTATGGTTCATCTCCTTAGTTGTAAAATCATTAAGGTGGAGGAATGTTGTGATAATTAATATCCACCTTAGTTTCCCAACATGAGGAAAATCCAGGGCAAGAGGACTAATCTAAGCTCCAAGAAAACAATCACAGAGATTGAATGAAATTGAACATGAGTTTTGGGGGTTGATTAAACATGGAAAATTAACACTTTAATTGTTTCCAATCAACTTTATTTTGTTTGACATTATAGAAGATGGGAAAATATATAGTGAATTCCATGATTGAAAGATATGCACAAAATGGATTTGTTGAAAATGATTAATTAGAAACTTTCAAGAAAATACAATTCATTTTGAAAAATGTATGCAAAATGTGGAAGCATTAACCAATCTAGAAGTTGTCGCACTAGAGGGTGATGCTCATCGTTGATGGGGTGGTGAGCTTTTCGCCTTGCAAAGTTGGAGTTCACGCAAGAGTTTCAAATGTGGGTTCGCTCCTGCAACACTTCTCATAAAAATGACAGTTGAAAGTGAACGACAGTGAAATGTTTTTGATTAGGTAAGCATGGAAGGGCCCTAATCCCTTGCAAACTGAAAAAAAAATCCAAAAATATCAGCAAAACAAATAGGCCAAACATAGCCAACTAGAGAGAAACAACAAAACAAGAACTACAAAACCAACTAGTAGCAAAGAAGGAGCTACCAACAAAAGACCAGTCAAAAACAACAAACAAAAAGAAATAGAGCTTGAACCTAGCAAAGCCTTTGAGGGAATGTTAAAAAATTCATGACTTTCTTAGAAGAATGTTTCTTCTTTCTATGAATTGTTGTCTAAGGAGAATCATAAACTGAATTGAGAAATTTTGATTAGAAGGGGTAGACTCCCCTCTGGAGTAGCAGGCAAGAGGAACAACTGATACTTCAGGTGAAGCATCCAAAACAAGGCCTGAAGTAGAAATATTTACAATAAAATTTTCCAATATAGGGGCCTCAGGGGAGGCAACACAAATAGCATTAGGAACAACCATATCCAAAGATTGCACAATAGTATCCATAGGAGGATCAACAACCACCACAACCAAATAAGGTGGAACAGAATGAACCTACACTGAAGGAGCAACAACCACCTCAGTACTCTTATTACACCTTATAGAAGGAGAAGGAGGCCTAGAATCATCATCAAAAGAATCAAAGTCAACAGTAGGGAAAATTGTTAAGTGTTCACGGAGTGAATTCTTCCACTAGGTAGAGGAAGAAACAGGGCGGGAGCCTCTAGAACAGTCACGAGCCAAGTGACCAATAGAAAAATAGTTCCTTCATCAAAAATGAATACCCTCATAATCCACAAGCTGATACCAAGATCAACCATTAATTTGTAGCACAACCTCACTAGGTAAATCCTTCAACAGATCAACCTCCATCAAAATCCTAGCAAAGGAGGTATGAGTAAAATTCTCAGAAGCCTTCTCCACTTTCAAGATTCTACCAATAACATTTCCAATGCCCTCATAGGTAGAGGGACACTAGAAACATAAGGGAGGATAGGGAAATCTTACCCAAACAAGCACCACATCTAAAGGTTCCTTCAAAGGGTTAAAAAATGAACCCAAGGCCTATGGAGAGGGGATGAGAATCCCAAACCCAAAAATCATGATCTAAAAAAACTTTTCTGTCCTCAAGAGAACTGAAACCTACAACAACAAAAAACCCTTGTAGAAGGGTAAATTTCCATTGAACCATCAACCAAAGGAGACCAATGGTTGGTGATCCAAAGATGTAAATCTAGAAGAGAAGGCCACAAGCAAAAAAAATTGAAAATAAGAGCAGTCTTGGAATAAAAATCAATATTATCAGCAACTTCCTTACCAAGAGAAATAACAGAAGCAACCACTACACAGCATAAAGGATGCACAACACCATCTCCAAGTCTCTTAGACTTCACAACATCAACAAAAGGTAGATGGAAGACATTCTGCCCCACACGAGAGAAAGGGGAAACCCTGAACACACCCACAACAGCTCCAACAATAGTTCCAACTGTAGGAGCCTTTGAAGCAACAACCAGCACCACACGAGGGTCTCCATACACACATGAAACAACTTGAGGCATCCACTGTAGTAGAACCCACAACACAATCATCCGTAAAAAGGTC
Source organism: Sequoia sempervirens (assembly GCA_007258455.2). Classification (NCBI taxonomy): domain Eukaryota; kingdom Viridiplantae; phylum Streptophyta; class Pinopsida; order Cupressales; family Cupressaceae; genus Sequoia; species Sequoia sempervirens. Next base: position 465,461,750 of record VDFB02105785.1, read on the forward strand.
AATGACTAAATCATACCTAGGTGGAGATGGAGGTGACACCTTAGAGTAGCAACAATTCAAAATTTCATTTGGGTGGGAGGGGGCATGGGTACGACCAATAATCGAAGTAATGATAGTGAAATTTTTTATTAAAAAAAAAACCCTAATTTAGGGGTTCGAGTGAACCCATATTCGCTCAAACCCCATTTTTTAATTAAAAATAATCTACGTCCAAGGGTTCAAGCGAACTAGGGGGTTTGCTCGAACTAGGGGGTTTGAGAAAACCCTAAAATTTTGCTCAAACCCATTAGTTTGAGAACCCCCTAAAATTCTTCAAACTCTAAAAATGCCTTTTTCCTTCCTCAATGGAATTGTAAACCAATTTTGTGGGTTTACCTTATTAAAACCCTAATTTTTCTTTATGTGAAACAAAATCATGTATGAAATTTTATATTTTTAAAGTAATATAATATAGTAAAAAGATAATTTCCAAAATTTAAATTATGTAATTAACTAAATTTTCTTGAAAATGCGATAAAAGTAACACTTTTTGATCTTTTGAAATGAAAAACACTATGGAGATCTTTACTTTTTCAATGCTTTTCACTAAAATATACATGCACTTTTTCCAAATGAGAATAACTTAAGATTACACTTAGATTTCAAAATGAAAAAAATTAGATTTCAAAAGCTTTGTAATGTAACAAGCATCAGGTTCACCAAAATGTGATGTGGGAAAAAGGGATCTAGGGTCTAAATCACAGTTTCTCCTACATTACATTAGAGTGAATGAAAATTGATCACATAAACCCACTTTTCTACTAACCTCAATGAAAGAGCTAGAATGATGGATTAGGGTTTTAGTTCTTTCTTTGGAAGGGATTGACATTGATTTAACTAATTAGAAGTTAAATTTATTTTATTGGACAAATGTATTTCTAGTTCAACTATATAATTATAAAAAACTAATGTAAATATAAACAATTGTAGAATTGGAACACAAAAATGACTTACAAAAAAAGAGAGTGTAGAGGAAGATGAACCTCACATATAAATTAGGACTCAAATTGGATGGATAGGGGTAATAGTGCCCTAGTCCAAAGAATGCATAAATCTCAAGAATCACTGAATACATCTCAATAGATCTCAGTTTATAGGCTCTTCCTTCTTGGACTCAGCTTTGAAATTCGTATGTTGATGATTAATTCCACTTTCCTTAATTTTTTGAAGTAGGAGGCTTGAATGCTTGATCTTGAAATTAGTTCTTTAATATTCACCCAAATCCACATCAGATCTATCACTTTTACACAAGAGAGGGAAAAAAGGTTTGTGTCATATAAGGACTTACCTAATTCAAACCTTATTTAGTGTTTCCACCTTTACAATGACTATGATGATGTAGAGAGTGTTTATCCTCAATTGGGAAAAGGAGAAATAGATAAAACCAATGATAAATTCACAAGTACTACAACTCACCACTCATATCTACTTTCGTTGATGGATTGAAGTCATTGCTTATCTCATGCAAGGATAATTTATTTCTTGATAAAAAGTCTTAAATGTGTTAGTACTCATAAGATAAATGAACACAAAAAACATGGACAATATTACTCCAATGATAACTTTAAGAAATCCCCCTCAAGAAAAGATATGAAATCTTGACGAATCTTATATTTTTTATGAAAAAAAATTCTATTGGCAAATTTTTTATTTTTTTTCAAAAAAATATTAATTTTATTGGCAAAGTTTTTACATCACTAATATTTTGTAGAAAAAATTCCATGGAAAATTAGGCGCTTAAGGGTGGAAATTATCGATGGGTTTAAGGGGTATACTCTATAATGTTTAATTACCACCATTGATTTAAAATATAATCTAATGTACCTCATTGTATTCTACAAGGTAAAATTTACCTACGATATGTAATGTTCATGGGTCTCGAAATTTCTTTTATTTCAGGCCCCATAAGTATTATAGATTGTAGGTACATTTTACCTCACAAAATACAACAAGGTTCATCAGATTATATTTTAAATAGTGAAGAAAACTAAAGATTTGAAATATGGTGCCCTAAAAGAAAGTAATAATTATGATATACTATTGGTGAATTATTTTAGATTTCTAAGTTATAACTTATAAAATTTAGGCTAATCTAATCATAAATTGAATATTGTGGATAATTTTTTAGTTAAATTTTTTAATAAAATAAATTCTTTGGCAATTTAAATAAGACAAAAACAAATTTTGTAAAAATATGGTGAATTAGGTCCTACTACAACTTCAACTATTAGCCAAGTTTGGATTCCTAAATTTCAACTATTAGCCATTTGGCGAATATTAGCCACTAAAAAAATCACTATCTTACTCATAAAATTGATGCATTGTTAATAATGAAACTTGACTAAAATAATGATGTAATAATTTTGCTTATTTTGTTCTTGACTTCTTTTTACAATGCTCAATTTCTTAATTATTTCTTAAATGACTAATGAAAAAGACTTGTATTTTATATGCATTAATTTTTTTCCACAAAATTAATTATCAAAATCTAACAAATGAATTTAAATTTATAAATGTTAAAATTTTGACAATAACACATTTTAAATTGGTCCATGATAGGCTGGACAAAGGTGGCAGTTCCCTAGGCTAGACCTAATTTATATATTTTTCTATTGTAAATGTATTAAATTTTAATTTCCAATCTTATTCTAATTTCTCAAAAATAACCATAAAAATAGGAAAAACTAAGAGAATAATTAGGTCTAGGCACATAGGGGGGACTTAAACCTAGTGTAAAATTAACAAGGGTAACAATTTATGTTGATACAAAAATTGAAGCATATATTATAATGTATGCCCCCACCTTAAAGTAATTGCTAACACTAACTAGGAGAAATTGCCTTTAAGGTAAAATAAAAATGATATTTGATAAGCTATGAGAGCTTGTTGGGATACCCTATGCAAAATGATGTGTTCCTAACAAATATGACTCATGACAAGGGGTTTCCCCTATGAACATGGAAAATAATCAAGTCAAATATGTTAGGAATCAACTAAGAAACAAATAAATTAACCTAGTTAAGCCACATTCCCAATGAAATTCTTGCAATTCCTTTTTAAGAAGCCATTAACATGAGATAACATTACAAATTGAATGAAACAACCTAATTAAGAAAGCAAACCTCATCCCAATGGGAGATTAGTGCTGAATTGATGTGGAATGCTTAGCCCTTCCTAATCCATGATGAATTTTTAAAGCTTTGATGTTCTTCAATGATGAAATTGATGGAAAATGGGATAATTGATCCACAAATGGATAAATGCTCTCAAAAGGTGAGTATGAAATTGGCTATAATCTAATTTCTCAATACTTGTGAATAATATTCACATAGAAATGAGGACTATTTATAAGATTTTTAGATGGATAAATGGCTAGGATCAAATTAGCTAATCAATGGATAAAATTCAAATTTAGAAGGTGGCATGGATCAAGGATCAAATCCATGGATGAGATCGAATATTGAGATGGATCAATGATTCTAATCAAGGGCTCAAATTTCTTGAGACAATTGTAATCCCATGATTTTAGGGTGATGGAGAAGATATTTCCATTTGGAGGTAAATGTTAGAATTCAAATTAGAGAAATATTCCATGAGAATATTATTTCAATGACTAGAGGAATTAGAAGATATTAGTCAATTAAATAATTAAGAAACTATTTAATTGTGCAAGTGGAGATAATTTAGAACTTTAATTAAAAAAATAAGAAATCATTTAATCAAAGTGGGATTTAGGACATTTAATTAAATAATTTGGATTATCTAATCAAATAAGAGGACTTGAGAGATTTAATTAGATAATTTGGATTATTTAATCAAATAGGATGAAAATTAGCATGAAAGGGGTGAATTAATCAAATAAAATTAATTACCTGACTAATAGAGGAAAATGGTGAATTTAATTAAACAATTGACATTATTTAATTAAATAGATGAAAATGGCCAAATCAGGGTAGAAATGGTGTTAGTAACTCAAATCAAGTTAACAATGTTGATCAAGACATTTTTGGATGTCTACATTTTTCCCATCTTTGAAGCGAGGTACCTTCTACATTACTTCAAAGAGCTAATACTTCTTGGATTGACGATGCTGCTCATATCAAAAATTAAATATTTCTTGCTTTCTTCAGATGCCCCACTATGCCCCAACTGAAGGAATGAATGTTGGTATGTTTCCCCCTTGAGAGATCAAGCGAAAATTCTAATTTTTAGGTTGAGCTCATGAAAAAGATGAGAGATTTGTTTTGTTGTGACAAGGACAAAAAAAAGCCCTAGGACACAAAGAAAATGACCATGACAAGTTTCCAAGTGAGAAAATGGAGATTTAGGGCCAAAACCTAGGTCTAGCAATGCATCTAGGATAAAAAACCTAGGTTTACCATGCATATATAGGAGTTCGAGTCACTTTCAAGCTCATTTGCACACTTGGATTTAAGAAATTTGAGATCTCCTAGAGTGTTTTCATTAGAGAACCTATAGAGCACTCGACAAAATTGTAAACCATGTGCTTCCCTTGCATCATGCAGATCGAGTCTGAGAGTTCCAATGACCAGCTGGCATAGGACCACTGGTATGTACCTCGAGAAACTTTCCTTTCATGCTTTCCTATATAGAAAAGTGTAGGCTAGAGTAGGAAAAAAAAAGGTGTCAATATTTTAGCAACACTATTGTCATAATCGATGATACATTTGCCAGCTACAATGGTGCCTTTGCCACAGGGCATCGCTCTTGAACATTTATGTTGGGGTTTATAATACTTTGAAACTTTTGTAGACACACCCACGCTTTTGCATGTGATATATCAATGCATTTGCATAGTTTCAGAGCCACACTTTTTCCAAATAGATTCATTTATGCATTACCACCATGCCTTTAAATTTTGGAGACACAGTTATCAAATAGTGATGTATATGCTGATAATATAGAGTGACGCAATAACGTAAAGGCTCACTTTTTCATTTTAAGGTTTTGAAGATAGAAGTTTTTCTCAATTTTTAGAAAATCGACATTGTATGCATTGTGTGTGTAGGAGTTTTTTTTTTCATTGCTTTCATGTGAGAGAAGGCTAGGGATTCTAAAATGGATGGTCGGTTTCGATGATGAGGAGGACAAGCTCCTGGGTGTCATCAACCTTTACCATATATGTTATATTCCAAAGATTAGGACTAACTTAGGTATGATGACTACGCTCGTAAAATGATGGCATTCAGAGACTTCTTCATTTCACCTCCTAATAAGCAAGGTGATTGTTACACTTCAAGATGTGTGGCACATCCTCCAAGTACCCATTCATGGAGCTAGAGTGATCTATGATGTAGACCTCGGCATTGATGCCATGTTTAGAGTATTAGAAGTAGATGAGCTTGAGGTAGAGGGTAGTCAGATTGAATTAAGGAGGTATCATGGTTAGGTTAGTAATTTGACCTTAATGATTGCAAGACTCATCATGGAGTCCTAATGTTGGATAGAAACATCCAAGGATTTAGTGTTGGCTAGGGTGTTGTACTAGAGGGAATTATAGAGGATGTCTAACTTATACCTAGGTACCTTGCATTTTGGCTACCTTATACCACGATATGCATCAAGCGGTACACATGAGGGGTGCAAGATTTTCAATTGGAGTTACACTACTTCATATCTAGGCTTGGAAGCACATTGTGGTGCTCAGACTGATTATTGTGTTGCTAGACATTGATGAGGAGGACCCTATGGTTTAAAGATATATAGGCATGACCATACTCCACCATAATAGCATGAAAGATATAGCTTATTGGAGGAAAGCCATCGATAATATGGTAGTTTACAAGGGGAGACCCTAGCTTTAGGCACAACCATAGGATGATGAATAGGACCAACTATTCTATGCACAACAGACACAGTGGCTCAACAGTCACCAAATCTATATCGTTGAGAGGTACCTCCCTAAATATGTTGCAGGGTAGTTTGGAAACTAGAAGGATGTCCCAAGAATATATTACAAGGGGTTATGTGTAGACATATAGGGAGATCATAGCTTGGAGACCTCAAATAGTCATTAGGTTGCAATCAATGACTGTATAAAGCTTGTTCCTCTTTCGTGGGATTACACAGGAGGCCATTATGATCCTGGTATGACATTGACTTATGATGTGTGGTTTGCACAACATTGCTCCATCATATTGATAGAAATTGCAAGGGTTGAAAGAGGATGTTGTGGGAAGGGGGAGAGGGAGGGGATAGGTTCAATAGGTCAAAAAGGTTCTAGGGTAGGTGGGCCAGGTCCTAGGGTAGATTCCAAGTAGCTACCATAGGGTCCACCACCCCATGTATAGGTTCCATAGGTGGCAGTAGATCTAGGAGTTCTAGATCCTTAGGTTTTACTTCATTCGAGGAAAACTAAGAGAGACACAATCATTCAGGAGAGGGACAGGTCACTCCTCAGGAGTGAGATAGGTATAGACAAGAGTGGGACTAGGAGAAACAACAACGGTAACACCTATAGTTGTAGTTGGCACAAGACACTGCCCACCCATATTAGTTAGAGGTGGCAATACAGACACATGCTCAAGGATAGAGTACCATCATCACTACTACACTATATGGACAAGCCATGGTAGAGGCCTCATATTATAGGAATTTGTACCATCACTCAACTCCTCAACATTGATGATAGGTTTTTCACACATGAGTTCCCTTTCACTGAGTGGATCAGTAGGTGGGCCTTCTATAAGCCAATTAGATGGAAGGGGTCCATCGGGTGGACATCAGTTACCACCACAAGAGGAATATAGTCGGAGCAAAGGATAGCTCTGATATATATACATTTTCACATAGCTTGATTATATGATATATATTCATTCATTGGCTCATTTTTGTAGCCTCATGTATATTTGATGGATATTGCACACAATTTGATATGTATAATGATAATCATTTTTTGATATATATGAGATGATCAGATACAACATTTATACTTATGATGTCTTATTTCATGCTTGATGTATTCTCATGTGATGTACATGTATGGATGCATTATGATTATGTATGGATGTAGATGTTATGAGATGCTTATATGATAGATGATGATTCTTTCCTTTATTATGCTCATGATATATATGATTATGCTTATGATGTGATATGGATGTATGTGTATGTGATATGATGTGATGCAATATGGATGCAAATACAATAAATAATTTCTTTTCATCTCTTTTCCCATATGATGTGCGATGATTATGCAAGATGTACATATGCTATATGAGATGTATATGTTGATATTTTATGGATTCAGGATGAATGCATTTATGTTTTTTTTGTATGACTATCATGATACCAAGTTAGAAATGTTAGTATGGAGAGTAGATAGATAGAAGAATGAGATGGATATTGATTAGCCTTTATTTTTTTGATTGATTCATAAATCTAACAAATCTATGATTATTCGAAACTTTATTGGATATGTGATGAGATATGGTAGATGATACTGATTTTCTTCTTAGATTAAGATAAATTCATCATAGAATTCCTTATTTTTGATATAGAAAATAGACACGATGCACCAAGGTATTGAAATTTAGAATGACATTGTATCTAATGTGATGGACTTTGACTCTACAAACAGACATGAGTATCCTTGTTCATACCTGACATAAAAAAACCTTGTTTAATCATGGAAGAGAATGAATTAATTGAAGTAAAGAGAGTAACACACAAAAGGTATGAAGAACCTGATATTTCCTAGCCATTGTTTTACTTGAGACTATCCCTACACATGCAAGACAAGTATTCACCTTGAAGTCATATTACAAGAATATCCAACAAGCACAACAAATGAAAGTAATGATCAATGCCCCATTCCTTTCTCCCTAAATCTCTCTGGTAGACATCATCAAGAGATCATCATAATGGACCAATAAGATAAATCATAAGAAAAGATCAAAATGAACAAATAATAATTGTTATTCATATCTCTTGCCAAAGTGATGTGATTAAGGTGATTTCCAATGTTTTTTTCCATTGTAGGAAACATGTATCCATAAAACATGTTATCAGACATTTGACTAATTCTAACTATTTTATAGGTCATTGATATAAATGTTAACTGTCATACTTATCCATGATCAAGAATTAAGACTTTTACATTTCAACTCACCTAGTGAATATTGAGCTTCACTAGCCCATTTTATTTCTTATGAATATCACCTAGTGAATACTTGACTTCACTAGCCTATGATTCCTTTTATCTATTCGTGGTCACCTATAATATATTAGACTTTTCTAGTCTATGATTCACAAATATCTTGGGTATGGATCCTGGTAAGTAATCTAAAGATATTGCTAGTCCATGGTATCATACCCCATTTTTGTATGTTTGCATTGTGTTTGCATCATTTTTGCATTATATTTTGTATTTTTATCTGTGTCTACATAGTGGATGCTTCATGTTTGTTTCATTGCATCTCATGTGTGTGTTCCTTTGTATTTACATTTTTTTTTGTAGGATATTGAGCCTAGGGGCTAATGCATACCCTAGATTTGGTGTTATCCTATAGTTCCAATATTTTGATACGTGAAATCTTCTTGGTTTATTCTTACTTTAATATGAGCATGAGCATAAGTTCATACTCTCACTAAAGTCGGGGCTAAATATGCCATCATTAATTATCACCATTGACAATTTTGCACTAAGTTTAGCTCCCCTTATGTTCTTGAACATAATTGTATAATTTTCTTGTTTTATGGTCATTTTTAGAAAATCAAGATAAAAATGGGAATTAATATTAAATATTCATTTAATGACATCAAAATCCCTAAAATAGGTCTAGTCTAGGGCGACCATGCCTTCGATCAAACTATTTTGGCCAAATTTAAATATTTTATTGTCTTCATTTTCATATTTATGTATTTAAATTTATTTTTTGCCTCTTCATAATTAATTATGTCGGAAATAAATAAATGATGCATATAAGTAAGTCTTTTGAACATTTAAACATCTAGCAATTGGAATTCAAAGTTGGAGCATCTTAAAATTATTCAAGACTAGAATAAACAACATTATTACAACATTATCTTAGTCAAGCATCATGTTAGCAATTCATTGAAAGTTTATGAGTAAGATTGTTCATATTTTGTGTTCATATATATTTTGTGAGTACTAACACTTGCAAGACCTTTAGTCAAGCATCTAATTCTCCTTGAATGAGATGTGCCCATGACATCAATCCATCAAAGAGCTCAAATATAAGTGGTAATTTGCAACACATCAATTTATCACTTATTTTATCCATTTTTCCTTTGGTTGAGGGTGATCCCACAATAATGGATTACACTTTTTGGCCAAACTTGACATTTAAATCGGCATTTTTCCCCAGATCTTCACTTTCTTACACCTAGAGCAGCTAAACAATTAAGAATTTGAAGATGAATCAAACTAGTGATTTTTGAGAATTTTTGTGTAGATTCTAATTATAATTTAAAAAAAAAATTTAAAAAAAAATTGTGAATCCTTTTATGTAATTTTTAATAACTTATTTTTCTACTAAACAACATTTTTAAAAAGTGATGTTTACTTTGGACTGAATAACTTTTATTATAGAAAGGATACAATTCTAATTTTTAAAATACAGATTTGTCACACCAATATTTAGTGCATGGATATTTTTTCATATTTTTTTATTACATATATTTTTTTAATTAATTTTCCAAGTCAAGGTAATTATAATTTGGATAGAGGTGTACTTCGAACCGCATAACTCTTTTTATATGCATTTAATTAACTTACATTTTGTCTCTTCATGTGAGGATAGTATCCAAGTCGTATTTTATGATCATTTTTATGCTCATAATTGCTAAGTGGGAGAAGGTGTGATTTAGACCCTAGATCCCCTTTTCCCCAATCATATATACAAATACAAATAACTGAAAAAAGCACAAATATGGAATATAAAAAGAAAGAAAATAAGAAGAAGAAATATAAAGCCATATGAGGAAAAAGCTTAGGCTCTATCTTGGGATAATGATGACGTATTAGACCTTTTGAATAAAAAATACAAGTTACCGAAATAGGCTAATTTATATATGATCTAAACTCGTATTTTTTCTCTCATTTATGTCTACCAAATCTTTTACCTTGTTTTTTTTGACATCCAACTTTATTTGTTACATCCCCCACTTGAGGTTCATGTTTGGTCACATTGATCCGCACAGATATTTCATCTCTTTTTTCCCACTTGGGGGATATGTTGATTTTATTGATATTCATATCTATTTCATATTTATTTCCCCCACTTGGGGGGCATGTGTGGTTATATTGATACTTCATTTATAAATATATTGTCTTTAGATCTTACTATAAGTGCTATCCTAGACTTATGTACTTTTGTGATTCTCAAGATTCTTTTGATCCTTTGGTCCTTGTCCTTTATTGAGTCTTTTGATCCTTTGGTCCTTTTCCTTTATTCATCATATTTATGCCTTTGATCCATAACATTATCTACTTGATTTGATCTTATATTATTATTTCATGCTTCTTAGAGAATTAATCTATCAATCTTACAAGGCTATATCTTTCTATATCTTCAAGCCCTTATATCATGATCCTATATTGACATGCCTTATTTCAAAAGTTTTATATGATCTTATTTATAAACCTTGCTTCACAAATCATTCATATCTCAATCTTACAAATTGATATATCCTACTTTTATATTCTATTATTGGTCTTTCATTAATATATCTAACTTTTTTATTCCATTGATGATTGCACATTGCCATATTATTTATATCATGATCATGCTATCTTGAGTATTATGTTAATTTATATTGTAATGTCTTACATGAGGAGACATTGATCATTCCTCACTTATTTTTTACATGTCTTTTACCTTTCATGCATGATACTTGTGAAGGGTTTTTTTTGTTATATATGAAATTCATATTCACTTATTTTTATCATAATCTACAACAACTGGAATAGTTTTGTTTACCACCATTGATAAATTTGATCATTTCTTACACTTACATGAGTTTTTCCTCTATTGAGGTCTATCTCACCATTATCTTCTATATATTGTGAGAAACCCTCTCTTTCATTGATGAGTTTATCATGACTTATCATTCATATATATATTCATGTTTCTATCACAATGCATTTTAACTATGCATTTATTGGCTTGTCTTAATCTTATGTGCACATGTCCCTATACATAAAAACTATCTATTTGATTAGTATGCCTATCAATACATTGTTCAAATAGTGATTTCCTATCATGATTTTTTTGATTTTCTTATTCTAGGTTTGGTTTATGGTTGCAAGGTCATCTTCACAAGGGAAAAATTGACCCTTTTTAAATCAAATTCAAATTTTAAAATTTTGGCCAACCAATTCCACTTACCTTTAATACCCAAGGTTGACTAAACTCATATTTTTGTAATTTGGGACATCATGTGCTAGTATAATTTAAATACATTGAAATAGCATTCCTTCTAATCATTGAATAAGGAACTCTCAATTCACATGGCTTATATCATCCTTCAAGACTAAAGTAGCAACCAATAGTTCAAAAAACTTGGATATGGTGCACTAAAAGGAGTAAAAAATCTACATTCTAGACAATAGTTTTTTCTCTTCAATCTTGTGTATTCTCAAGTGCTTGTATTGCCCAAAAAAATTCAATATTACAACCACCTATCAAATGTATTTTTCAATACCATATTTCCTACATATTGATAGAATAAGTAGAGTAGAGAAATGAATATCAAGCAAGTAGAAGGGGAAGATTCCAGGATTAGGATACAATGAATCCAAAACTAGAGAACTATTCTTTGTCATGATTATCTACCAAGCTTGTAAATTTATCCTTTGATAGAGCATATATCAAACACAAAACTAGAGACTAACACCAAATATGGAGGTCACATTCCTTAAGACAAATGAGTTGAATATTTAGTCTTCATTAAACTAATATCATTCTTGGGTTACAAAACTAAATACTCTTATTCCTCTCATCTCATTTCTAGACACTAAAAAATGTCCTAAGCCTACGAACGCCATTTTTCACATTAATTCTTTCTCCTCCTTGCATAATTAAAGAATTTTAATTATTTGATTATCCCCTAAGGTCATATTCTCCTATATTAATTAAATAATTCTTAATTATTTAATTAATACATTTTCTCCTTATTCCTCCTTGATTAATTAAATAAATTATATTTATTTAATTGCATCACTAATCAATCCTTTTCCCCCTATAATTAAATAAATTCCTATTTATTTAATTATTCATGTTCCTATTTTCTGTCTATAATTAAATAATTATTATTAATTGTTTGATTATTCATTAGCTTTTTCTTTCACAATTAAATAGATTCTATTTATTTAATTATTTTCCACCTTTCCCTTCTATTAAATAATTATTTTAATTATTCCTCTCATCTCATTTCTAGACACTAAAAATGTCCTTAAATTTTATTAATTGCATAATTAAGAATTTTAATTATTTGATTAATTCTCCTATATTAATTAAATAATTCATTTTCTCCTTATTCCTCCTTGATTAATTAAATAAATTATATTTATTTAATTGCATCACTAATCAATCCTTTTCCCCCTAAATAATTAAATTAAATTCACTATTTATCCTTAATTATTCATGTCCTCCTATGATTATCTGTCTATTAATTAAATAATTATTATTTAATTGTTTGATTATTCATTAGCTTTATTCTTTCTACAATTAAATAATTGTTTGATTCTATTTATTTAATTATTTTCCACCTTTCCCTTCACTATTAAATAATTATTTTAATTATTTATTATTTTTTCCTTTTCCTCCACTTTTAATTAAATTTTTATTTTCATTAAAAGTCAACCTTTTTCCTTTCTTCTATAATTAAATAATCATTATTATTTAATTATTTACTTTCCCTCCTAAATTAAATAATATTATAATTATTTAATTTACTCCAACAACCTCTTTTTCCATGCCATTCTTATCTCTTCATCTCATTTAATTTTCACCCTTGATCATGTGACATTACCTTTTAATCTCCACCGTCCATCCTTAACTAAACCCTATTTTTTCCCTAACCCAATTTCTCTTTGCTTTTAAGCAATCTCATTCATTGATCAACATCATTCTTCTTCTTTCAATCCTATCCCTTCATTTGAAATTGGCTTTCTATAAAGAAGAGGCCTCCCATTCCATTTTAGATATCAACATCTTCTAGGCTATTGCCATTCTATTAGATTCATGAGAAACAACATTCAAATCTGTAACAATTCAACATACTACATTCAATCTTTTGAGGTTTGCATGTATTTGATTTGATTTAAGTTAGATTTATGCATATTTTTATTATATATTCATTTTACATGCATACATTTTGGTGAACCTGATGTGAACCCCCTAATTGATTTTTGGCCAAGTATTTTTGAGAAATTTTGAGGAAGTTTGGAGTTGGATCCACTTCACTTGATCTATCTTGATTTTTTGCAAGTTTTGCTAGCTTTTTGTTGCAGGTTTTGCATCATTTTTGGACAAAACCCTAGTTTCAAATATTTCACCATAACTTTCAAATGGACACGAATTTTTCTATGAAACTTTAGGTGAGGTTTATGGATCATCTAAGGAGGCCTCAAAAGAAAAATTAAGGTCATATCATTATTTTTTGGGAAATTTATGATGATTTTAGTGTTTTTCATAAATCCACATTTTTTGAGGAAAATTAAATTTTGTTATCAATTTTTTAATATTTTCATAATTCTCTTAACATTTTAGGTGGGTTTGTTCTTTGCATATTTATTTTTGAGCTTAAAATAATTATAAAAAATAAATCTTTGTTAATTAGGATTTTTTCATAAATCTACATTTCTAGGTGTAAATCAATAATTTTTTAGGATTTATTTGCATTTTTAGAAAGCTCTTGAAATTTTAGTGGGGGTCTATTCTTTTTGTTTTTGTTTTTGGTGCCAAAAACATTTCCAAAAATCAGATTTATCTTGACTAGGTAAAAATTAAAAAAAATGGAATTACAATCTAGTGATCAACATATTTTTCATATACATCTATTTTGTTGCATCATAAATTATTTTCTAATTTTTTGTAGGAGTTTTATTGTCATTATCAGATCTAATTTCTTTTATTTTTTGTTTTAATCTAAACCTCTAATATTAGTGATCAATTATCTTGGTAGGGTTTTGCTTTGTTGTTGGTTTTGTTAATGTACAAAAAAGTAAACTTTTCAAAGGGAAAATTGGATCAAGTGGACAAAAATTTGGAGCTAAAGAAAATATAGGTGCACACTTTTCAATTCATATCTTTATCTTAATCTTTTTTACAACATACCATTTCAATTTGGATCTAAAAATAATAAGTTTCTTCTCAAAATCACACTTTCAATTTGGGCTAAAAAAGAACAAGTGTCTTCTCAAAATCATACTTTCAATTTGGGCTTAAAAAGAACAAGTTTTTGCATTGCTTGGTGATCTTGTTTGTGTTTGGAGGTTGTATGCTCTTCCCTCGCATTTTCATATGATCTTGGGAATCAAAAGAACTCTTCAACACTCTCATTTTCACATCACACATTTTAATTTATAAGGTTAATGAACATTAGTTGTGTGATCAAATACATGTGTATGCTCTCTCCTCTCATTATCATATGATCTTGGAGATCAAAAGAATTATTTGTGTCACTTTTGTGTAACCTTCTTAGGGTCCCTTCCTAGAGCAGTGATCACTCTAGGGGTGACATCAACTCCAGTGTTCTGGTAGAGTATAAATAGCAGGGGGTGAAAGTAGAATCTTGTCAATCTTGGATAAGCCAAAAATAACTTTATTCCTTTTGGAAGTGAAGGTGGAGAGTGGGTTACCCTCTCCTCTCAATTGTTTGGCATTATTCTCCTTTCAAATTCATGGAATTGGGCCTCACATACCTTCAAGATATATAGAAGACATCCATAGATCCTTTTGCATCCTAGTTTAACACTGTTGTTCAATCTACCCACTTGAATAATTGCTAGGTTGTTCTTGTGCTTGGAAGTGTCTTCTTATCATAATCATTTGCATTACATCTTGCATCAAATATTGTCGTGCGTGTGTGAATGTGTATTCGAGATTTAAATATTAATCAAGAAATAAAAAACCATAAACCAAAAAAATAGAAAACTCAAGAAACCAAAAAGATTGAAAAAAAATAAAAATTCAAAAACATTAGAAAAATTTCAAAAACAAACAAATCTAGGTTCCCTCCAAGTTAAGCTATTCACATCATCTCCAATTCAAATTTCCAATCCTAATTCTCCATCATAATCATCCTATCCTAGTCATCCAAGTCAAATCAATTATCTCATCCTAGTCATCATAACCCTCCATCATCTCAACCTAATCACCTCATCCTAACAAATCATTTCATCATAATCATTCCTCCTCATCCTAACCATATCATTCTATCATAATCATCCCTTCTCATCTTAATCCTTATTAATAATTTTAATCACCTTCGTAATAATTCACCTTTCACAATCATCCTAATTATCCCTTATAATCCTATTCATCCTTCATCTTATCTTAATCATTTATTTCCATCTCAATATTACATACCTAATCATCATAGAACTATCCTTTCAATCATTCCATCCTAACCATCCCCTTCCAACATTATCATCATTCCTCATCCTAATTATCCCCCTAATCATTTCAATCATCCGTTTTCATCCTAATTATTCCCCCCTTCATCCTAATCATTTTGTCCTAATCACCCTTCATTATAATCATGTCTTCTAGTCCTAATCATTCCTTTTCATCCTAACCATATCTCTTCATTCTAATCATCCTTATCCATCATAATCATTCATTTTCATCTTAATCACCTTGTCCTAATCATCCATAACCATTCTATTCCTAATCACCCCATTATAGTTATTTATAATCATCATTATCCTAATCATTCATAATCATGCTAATTATCTCGGGCCTAATCTTTCTAATCTTCCATCTTATCCTAATCATACCTAATCATCTAATCCACATCATCCCAAGTATCTCAATCATCCACATCCATTCTTAATCCATCATTTAGGACCCTAAGATTAATTTTTTTTCCTAATACAATTGAGGTCCTAATCATATCATAACCACTCTCTATAATCTACATCAAAATCCTTCTTTCCTAATCCATTTTCAATTTCTATCTATTATCATCCTTAATCTTCATCCTTTATTATCTCCATAATCTCCATCATCATCCTTAATCCACATCCTTCATTATCATCATCCTTCATCATAATTTTAATCTAATGACATTATCAACCTAACACCATTCCAACCATAATCATCCCATCAAATCAATCCTTAATCGTCAACATGAACAAACCATGGATCAAGATGAGCCTAACATATCCTCCCTCTTCCATCTCATACCTCAAGATCTTGTTGAATTTCTTCTTCCCAACTACTTTAACAAATCATTTAGCAACCATGATCATGTGTCTTGTAAGTAGATTCCAAGAGATTCTAAATGCCATCCAATATTCCATGTCATCCTTTCCTTCCATTGACAAGGGAAACCAAAATGTCTTCCATGTTCAACCAACACCCATCCATAATTATATCTCATGCACTTCACATCCTAGACAACCCATCATCAACCCAAAAGTCACCATCCAAGGAGCACCAAAAGTCACCATCCGAGTAGCACCAAAATTCACCATTCAAGGAGCACCAAAATTCACCATCAAACGAATACAAGAACCCGCGCAAAATCCCATTTCACAAAATGTAGGTCCTAGTCTTCTAGTTTCACCCATTTCCACCTCATCCATCTCAACCACCTCATCCATTTCATGTTTTTCCACCTTCATAGCACCTATACAAAGTCAACCATGTCACTCACTTGACCTCGTTGATCCAAAGCATGACATCATAGATCCCCCAATATGTCAAGATTAAAGTATTCCTTGTGATCACATTCCATCTCATGATCCTATCCTTAAGTCCAGGAAAAACCTATCTTTGATCGAGATCCTATCTTTGATCAAGATCCTACCATTGATCAAGAAATCCAAAATTATCCCCTTTCATATCAAGATCAAGCCATCCCTTCCATACCCCCACATGATCCCATTTCGTATTAGGAGAAAAGTATCCATTCCATACCATCTCATGATCCCTCTCTAAATCAAGATTAAAGTCCACCTTCCACCCCATTTAATGATACCCCTCCCAATAAAGATCAAGATGTTTCATCCACTCCATCACATGATACCTCTCCACCTCATAATCCCCTTCCATATCAAGAGCAATATATACCTTCTACCCCATCCAATGATCCTACCCCAAGTCAAGATCAAATTTTTTCTCCATCTCCATATCATGATCCATGTATCCCTTCATTTTCATGTCATGATCTTAATCCTCCACAAGATCCCATCACCCCTATCCAAACTACTCATGAACCCTCTACTTATCAATTGGGTTCCTCAACTTTCATCCAAGTTGGTCTACTCCAAAAGCCTATCATTCACTCCATGCCATATCCCCCTCAAAATGGACTAGCATCTTGCTTCCAAAATAATAAGTATCCCATTGGAAAAAGTATTTTTCAAACTATGCATTATCAAGGCAAAGGTTTATCCCTTTATGAGCAAGGTATCTTAGAACCCCTTAATATCATTTAGAAAATCCAAAATACCATGGCCTTGAATACCAAGCTCAAGACATTAGCACTCCTTCCACCCATCATAAATCCAAAATCCATCTACTTAAACCCAAATGTCCATATTCCCCATTCTCAAAATCTATCTTGGGCCCTTATGTGGACCAAAAACCAATCCATCTTCCCTTCCATCCATTTTGGGTCCTCATGTCCCAAAACAACGTCCTTCATCCCATCCATCCATCATGGGTCCTTACATTCCACCACCTATCACTCCTATTTCAAGATCCCATTATCCTCTCTATCCATCACCTTATATCCCTAATCAAGATCAACAAAGGCACACACCCTTGAACCCTTTCCAACATACCTACACCAATCCATTCATAAGACCTCCATATCATTCATTTCCATCCACCAATCCCATTTCTCTTGGAAGCAATTTGGATGCTAAATCTCAAATGCATAAAGCCAAAAATCAACAAAAATTAAAGGATCAACATGTCCCATAAAAAAGACATGAAAAAACAAAGAAAAGTATGATCCAAAATTAAAAAAATTAATTCCCAAAGGCCACAAATTCTTGTGAAGCAAAAATAAAAGTAAAAAACCACGTGGATTCTAAAAATACTCATAGAATCAATGCATCCCAAAGAAAAATCAAAATTGGTCTCGCTATGTTTACACTTCTCAATCTTTACCGGTTGCATGGAAAATGAGCATCTTTTTGAAAGGTCAGATGAAGTCCATGATGAATACAACCAATTAGATCCTATGGATATTGAGATATTATGAAATTTAATATCTGATAGAATTTGTCTAAACATAATATGCCTAAGGACGCGGGTAATGGAGAGCAAAGATGGATTTCACTGGTAATCATGCAAATTGAAGTAGAATCTGAAGGATTTTTTTGGTATATTTTTGAGGTGATGATACCGTAATGTTTTAGCAAATTTTCACTCTTGGTTTCAAAAGGTGCAAAAAATGAAAAATGTATCATGACAAAAAATTGTAAATAGGCATAAAATTTTGTTATATCAAAGCATAGAGGGATGATATGTGTTGTAATTATGTAATTATTTGGGCTTTGTACTGAAATTATGTAACTTTTTGGGATATAACCGGAGGTTTTCTTCTTGATTCTTTCCTGCCGATATACCCTATTGAGTCAAGGTTTTGTATAACTTATTTAAAAATAGTATAATATAGTGGCTTGCCACTTTTGATTAAAAAAAAAAAATTGTATCAAAACTTGCTTATCCAAAAGCTTCATCCAAATCTATGTCCTCTATCCATTTTGGGACCTTATATGCCAAAATTCACATCCACTCCTCCATCTAAACCTCAAAATTCAAAAACCACTTCTCTTTCACAACTCCACCATCCTTCAAGGTGTGTGCCAATGTTGATCTTGTAAAAATTTCCATCCACTCATCTACAAGTCATCCATCAACCCATCCATTATCCAACATCCATTTTTCACACTTCCATCCCTCTTATTCGATCCTTTGCATAAATTCATATCCCTCACCTTCTTCCCATCCATTTCATTCCTCTTATCATCATTCTACCAATGTTTATGAGCATAATTCCAATTGTCCATGGTCTAATGGAGCACATATTCAAGGGATACCATCCATGAAACTAGATTCTTTAGTCCTCCCTTCATCTCCCTATCATGCATCCACTATCTTCCAAATCCCCTTATCCATATCTTTATCCTTCTCCATCCATCCTATTCTCAAAAAAATAAAAAATAAAAAATAACTAAGTAAAGAGAAATCATTTGTCTAATAATGAAAACCACTTTTTGTGGCACCTTGAATAGGTACCATGATGAAAACCTGGCAAATAGATGTCATGTGTAATCTATTATTCTCTAGCATTCTACACTTGGGGACAAGTTTCATCCATGCTATCCTACCTACTACACCCCCCTTTATTCCTCATTTCCAATCCATTATCCTATCTAAATCCATCCCTCCTTTTCCCTCCTTTGATCTTGACAAGGCTTAGGATCTTCATATACATCATGCATTATATCCTTCCATACTTTTTATCCTTCCATATCATTCATTTCATATCCCTCATCCTATACAAATCCATCTTCCCTTCCCATATTTGATCTTGATGAAGATCAAATATCAATGCATCCATATCTTATCCACTTGATATTAATCATCTTATGCATATCACCCATCCTATATCCCCTATCCTACTTCCATCCTCATATCCTATCTAATTCCTCCCCCTTTTTTAACCCTTGATCTTGATAAAACTAGGGGTCAAATATCAATGCATTCATATCCTTTATGCACTATCCTTCCATATCATACATCACTTATCATCTTCCATTCATGATTTCACTACCTCTAGTGTGGGGCATCTTAGCCCTTTGCAACTAGTCCTTGGAGCTTCATCTTCCTATCCTTTATCCACCATCATCCTATCTCCTATCACCATCCATTATCCAAAGTCCTCTCTCCTATCTATGGAATTCCTCCATCCTTCCATCCTTTACCATGTCTTGGTTCTCCCTTGTCATTGGAACTCTTTCAATCCTCCATCTAATCTTATCATATCTAATCCATTTATCCTCTATCCTTCTAATCCAACCATCCCAATTGTGTCCATCCAAATACAATCAAGGCTAATCAATGCAATCCAATCTTGCAATCTAGTGCATCATCCATAAGCACTTCATGATCTTAATCCAAATCAGTTGATAATCTATTGATCCACTTTAATCCATTATCATTACATGGATATGTCTTTCCCAATCCTCACGTTGTTTCGAGATGTGTCCTTCCCATGCCAAAAAATGTTGTCATCATCATCAATCATCTATCAATCATTTTTCAGCTTAACTTGAAGCATAGTCCTTGTTTTCTTTTGGTTTGTTCTGCATGCTTGTTTGTTGCTTGTGTTTTTTATCATTATTTGCATTTCTCATGGTTTTTTGCATTATATTGTCACAAGGGCATCATGGTCTTCCATATTATGGTGTTATGTGGAATATATTTGCACTTGACCTTTTTTTTATCATGTACTTGGCACATTGTCATCATGGTTCCTTATACCTTGGTGCATAATGTCAAGTAAAATATCAAATCTAGGTTGCTCATATCATTGTAGCATGATGATCTTCCATCCTCCTCGATCCATTTTTTCATCATCTTTATCTATTTCCTCTATGCTTTTATCCTTCATCCTTTAGTCCTCTCATCCATTTCGAGAGCACACTCGTGTTCTTTGAACCTGCATGTCCTCTTGAGGGTACATACCACTATCTCCTCATCATCCTTCCTCATCCTCCTAGTGACTGGGGCATCATGAATCTAGTCCTAATCCCTTTCCTACCCACTATCTTGTATTATTTAAAATGATGTTACTTCTCTTAGTTGCAACATCATCTCAAAAAGGGGAAAAATGTAGACATTGAAAAATGTCCTAAGCCTGCGAACACCATTTTTCACATTAATTCTTTCTCCTCCTTGCATAATTAAATAATTTTAATTATTTGATTATCTGCTAAGGTCATATTGTCCTATTAATTAAATAATTCTTAACCATTTAATTTTCACCCTTGATCATGTGACATTACCTTTAAATAAATTCCTATTTATTTAATTATTCATGTTCCTATTTTCTATCTATTATTAAATAATAATTATTAATTATTTAATTAGTCATTAGCTTTTTCTTCCATAAATTTTCCACCTTTTCCTCCACTATTAAATAATTATATTTTGTCATTTTCCTTCATTTATAATTGAATTGTTATTTTAATTAAAAGTCAAGATTTTCTCTTTCTTCTATAATTAAATAATCATTTTTATTTAATTATTCACTTTCCCTCCTAAATTAAATAATTTTATAATTATTTAATTTACTCCACAACCTCTTTTTTCAATCCATTCTTATCTCTTCATCTCATTTAATTTTCACCCTTGATCATGTGACATTACCTTTTAATCTCCGCCGTCCATCCTTAACTTAACCCCATTTTTTCCCTAACCCTATTTCTCTTTGCTTCTAAACAATCTCATTCATTGATCAACATAATTCTTCATCTTTCAATCCTATCCCTTCATTTGAAATCGGCTTTCTATAAAAAAGATGCCTCTCATCCCATTTTGGATATCAACATCTTCTAGCTACTGTCATGTTTCTGGATTCACAAGCAACCATATTCAAATCTTCAACAACTCAACATACTACATTCAATCTTTTGAAGTTTGCAAGTATTTGATTTGATTTAAGTTAGATTTATGCATATTTCAATTATATATCTATTTTGCATGCATACATCATTCTAACAAATATACATATACATGCCAATTGATCTCACAATAGATAAATTGCTGAAGACTTCCAACTCCGAGTTTCTGTGTGAGCTGTTTACCGATTTCCTATTCGAGGAAGCCTCGAGAAGTCTGGCATAAGCATTTTGGTCATTCTTAATGGAAATTGCAGCCTTTCGGAGGTGAGTCAGTTTTTCTCATAAATGAGCTTAAAAGCAGAAATGAAGTGACTGCTTATTCGTATGAGAGGTTTCTGAAAGCTATATAATACAAATAGGTTTTCATAATTATGTCTTTGTTTTATTGCAATGTATGGTTTATATCTGATATTTTTGGTTTTGTTTCAGCAAGGATTTGATATTTTTATTGAAATAATTGTGTGTTTTCAAGTCTCTTATACATGTTTTGAATATTATTCTTTAAATGTTGGAGAATTGCAGTAAGAAAGGTTTAATTCAATAGTGATTTGCCTATGACAATATTGTTTTATTATAAAAGGAATTTCTTAATTAATTTGTTAAGAATAGTTTTCAATGAGTCAATTAAGGATCAAATCTTATGCGGTGGAAAGTTCCTGTAATAAGAAATGTGGATGAGGTTGGGATCTACCCAGTGTGATTTTAGTGGAATGAATACCCATTAGGCATACATAGAAATATCAGCTTATGCACACCTCCCTATACAAATAGAATGCAAAATATCAAACTAATGATGGTTAGAAATCTTAAATAGAAAAAGAAAATTTAATTTAATTGAAAAGCAATATATCACACACAAATTACTGTTCATAGCCTTGAAGCATCAATTTTTAAATAAATGACACAACTTTATGGTTTTTAAAATTTTTAAGGTTGAACTAATTTTATGTAAAGCATTCCTAATACTTTAATAATTTGAACTACGCCATGATACTAGTAAGAGTTTAAACAACTATAATATTGTTCTTTTAGTGAGAGAAAACTTGCATAAATTGTTTTAAGAATAAAATGATAAACAGTTTGCATTTTATGCTTTTAATTGAGAGAACTCGTGTAAATAATCATACCAAGATCTTAAACAGCTAATACATTGCATTTTTAAAGGGAAAAAGAGGGTATAAATAATATTAAGAAATATATAATAAACAATGAGGACTTTGTCCTTTTAGTTGAGACAAAAACTAGCATAAATATTCCTAAGAATAATTTAAATAGCTAATACATTAAGCTTTTAGTGAGAAAAATAGTGCATAAATAAACTCAAGGAAAGTTTAATAAGTAGTCAAAACTTTAAACTTGAGTGGAAAAAAGGTTATTGAGGTAAGACTATGGGACATTTTGAATAATTGTCAATGTTGGGTAATTGAGAGATTGTCGTCTAAATGTTATCAAGTTATATTTAATTTTAATATTACTATTTATATTCAATCTTGTGCTGACATCATTTTTAATGATTTTCATAGAAAAATATTTTTTATTTTCTAACAATTAAAATATTTAAAAATATTTATTTATAAGAGTAATAGTTAAAATATTATTACATTTTTTATTACTCCTATAGATATTAATTACCATTTATAAGCACTTTTGAATAAAAGGTCAAAATGCTTAGAGGTGGTCCACAAAGATTTTTAAATACTAAGGATTGTTAATAAAGTTGGAAGGATAAAAAACTAAGAAGGTTTTTCACAAACCCATAATTTTGAGGAAATAAAGGAATCAAAAACTAAAAGAACACAAAATCCTAATGAAAAGGGATTAGAATGATCAAACCAAATCATTGTGAAGGAGCTAAAGAAACCCTGAAGATTGATTTGAAGAGAAAAAATCTAAATCTGTGGCATTCCAAATACAATTAACATCAAAGGTGATGACCCCCACCTCCTCGTAGACACCTAAAACCCAACAAAACTGAAGCTAACAGGTGGAGAGTGAGGTTGTGTTGTTGGAAGAAAATCACACCACCTCTAAAGAGGTTTAAACACTAACTACAAGTTGATTCAACTTTGAGAGGACACAAAATAAACTTAAGGAACAAATAACTATAGTGCTGCCCAAACCAGAAAAGATTGCTGTAGGTAATAGACGCATATGTTGTAGGGTTTAACTACATAATACAAAAATCATAAACACCCAAATGTTCACATTGAGAACAACTCTTTTAGAGCAGTCATTTCATAACATTTATCACTCACAAACACACAATTTCAGAAGTCAATAGCTTTTGAAATAAGTGACATTTTATTTCATTAATTCAAAAAAGATAAACATTTACTAACATTTTACACATTTATAAATGTTGGAATAAATTTGGGAATCTTTTGTCCTCTTTCTTCTTCCTATCTTCTCTTCTCTTCTTTTCCCTTCTATCCTCCTCTTTTGTCTATTCTATTTCATCTTCCTCAAAATCTTCCCAAAATTTTTGGAACCTTCACCAAAATCTTGCTTAAATCTATTGGAGTGTTCAAAAAATGCTCTATAAGTTCCCAACTACATGTTTGAGATCAAATTTCCCACTCAATCTTGGTTTGTGTCATTTCCTTTGCACTTTTCATTAAATGAGCATGTTGGTAGATGTTTGCTCCCCAAAAAATACAAACAAAAAAATTTAAAATTTAACGGTTCAACATAGGGTGGTGTTTGAGGAAAGCAATGAGAAAAACTTGAAGTGTGATGCCCCTGCATCAAAAGGATCTTTGATCAAACAATCTACAACAATGTATTCCATTGTTTAAAAATATGAAGGAAAAA
Source organism: Sequoia sempervirens (assembly GCA_007258455.2). Classification (NCBI taxonomy): domain Eukaryota; kingdom Viridiplantae; phylum Streptophyta; class Pinopsida; order Cupressales; family Cupressaceae; genus Sequoia; species Sequoia sempervirens. The sequence continues at coordinate 465,486,456 of VDFB02105785.1, forward strand.
GATGGAATCCTAATTTCGTGAAAGATAGAATCTACTCCATAAAAGATGCGAACCTTCAAAAATTATTACTTATTTATATACTAAGATAAATTACAATCTTATCAGCTTAATACAATTATACCTTGACTACACATTGTTAAAAACTATATATTTTAATGTTTATTTCCTAAACATGTTTGTTTCTAACTAAACTTCAAAACCCTGAATTGATTAAGATGTTAAAGTCAGCGGCACCTTACCATTCCATATTAGAATTAGGAGATCTTGGAGATGAAATGACAAGCACAAATGAACAAGCATGAAATTGTATTAGTTGACCCATTAGATAATGAGAACAATACCTTGCTTATATAGGCAAGGATGAGGCAATCCACCTATGAGGTGTATTGACAAGTGTTCCATAAGGTGGCACAAAGGAGTAGACAAGTGTCCTATAGGTTGAACACTTAGAGTGTGCAAATCAACAACCTCCATGACTAAGTCATCAACCTTGTGTGCCAAGTGTTGAGTGACCTACCTCCATGACCAAGTCATCAACCTTGTGTGCCAAGTGTTGAGTGACCTTTGAGGTGAGATGGAAATGCTTCCAACCTCAAAGAGGTAGCTCATAAGGTTTACCAAATAACTTGGTAACCTCTAGAGGTCTTAATGGTTGCACATTTAGTTAGACAAGTTGTCTAACCTCATATTGACCTAAGTGAGCTTAAGTATAGTGTAAATAGTAATTTTACACTAACACCCCCCCTTAAGTGATGCTTTGGGAGTAAGCTAAACACTAAAAATATGAGTCCCGACAACAAGGCCTGATAAGGTACTCATTTACAATGTAATCTCTCATGAAATGGAGAAAAGTAGAAAACCCTGTGGGAAAAAACTACCCCTCAAAAGAGAGAAAAGATGCATGAAAATTATACACATGAAGAAGTACTACTTCTTTCACTAAGTACAATATATGATTTCCTCCATAAGAGAGAAAATGATAGAAGGTCTATAAGACCCCCCCATAATACATGTCCTGCTACATTAAAGTTGGATAGTTGACAGAGGATGCAGATGTAGATCCAAGAACGTGTCACAATGTTCCTTCCCTTGGGAAGAAATGAAACCAACTGAAGATGCAGGATATCTTCCCATGTGAGAAGATGTATGTATGATCTTGAATAGAGTTGAAGTTCATCCAAGAATGATGATGAAGGTGCCCATGATGTCTTCGAAGTGTGCTCATGTGTTCCCATGTCGATGCCGAAGGATCTCATAATCAAATTAGGTGCATGCCTAATAGATGAAGATGATGAAAATCCAGAACCATGTGAAGACAAATGTAGAGCATGAATATCCAAAGAGACCAATGGTGATGCAGCTTCATTGAAACTGTCATCAAATAGAAGAATGATGTCCTCTATGTGTGCTTCCAAGTCAGTAATACGAGACTCTACAAATAGACAAGAAATGTCAAGTAGGATTGTGTCCCAATCAGCAATGCTAGGAAGACTAATATCTTGTTGCAAAGAAGTGCTGGAAGTTCTCGAAGAAACGACTCTGAAATTTGATGAAGCAACAAGAGGAGGTGGAATGAACACTTCCACTATGTCAACATGACATTCTTCATGATGTGGGATATCATTTGTGATCATTGCAAGATCATGTGGGAATGGAGAAACATTTGAGTCTCCATACATCTCCCAAAGTTTGATCCATAAAGCATGTGGACCCACAATATCCATAATGATAATCAAAGTGTCATGTGGTATATGTAAGTTGATTAATCCAACAATATGATCATTTTTATTGACCCATTTATCCTTCTGAAATTGCTAAGCAGGTTCAGGGATAAGTCCATACAAATGGGGTAGAAGATTGTGATACCTAAGATGTTTTAGGATGCCTTCACACCAAGACTTATAGTTTCCCTTGTTTAGCTTAATTACAGGAGAATGAGTTTCATATCCCATGATTAGAAGTAGGTTAATTCCCTAAGACAATAGAAAATCAATAGATTAAAACCCCCCCAGATTAGATAACCCCCCTTTTGGCACTTTATTAGTTAGTGTGTTTTACAAATGTCACATTCATTGCAAAAGAATAATACTCTTTTACAAATTTTTAACTATGACAACAAAAATTCTAACTCCCCTCCCTTCTCTTTGCAAATTTTGATGTATACCCAAGTGGTCAATCAAAAAATTACTTTGAAAGTAAATTACGACAGCTAGCAAACAAATTAACACAAGTAATTTAAATGCCAATTGTTATTGCCGTTGAGATTTGACCGGGTCTTTGCAAGATTTAGTGGAGACATTGGAGGAGTTGAAACCTCCAAGGAGGCCGCCAATGAAGGAGTTCCTGCTGCGTGGATTTCCCTATGCCTTTATGCTGGATCTTCACGCCTCTGTTGAACTTCACTTGATCTCCCAACTGAGTGGGATATCACTGCACTTCAAGGCTGCAAAAAACAACTACAATTGCTTTAAAACCACAACCATGTCTGGCTTGTGGCCACAATCGTTGGGTCATTAGCAAATATAGCTCATTTTTCCTGCATCATAATTTTAGGCAGTAGAGAGTTTAGTGCAGGCTCGCTAAGCATTTTGAGGTCGCAGATCCTCAATGTTGCTAGTTGTTACAAATATGAGAGAAGAGAGGGCCGAGTGAATTTGAATGGTGTGAGGGCAGCAAAGATTTCATGTGCATCCAGTGTGGATGCTAAATCACACCCAATGGCTGGGCACGACCTGCCAAGAACAGGAAATCCCAAGCTCAAATATGCCAAGCTCCATGCACGCCAAGAGATCATCCACGTATGACAAGGAGAATTCACGAGTTTCAAATTGAATAAGGCACCCCCAAATTAAATCGCGATGGTATGAGCATTGATCAACGCTTTCACAAGGGGTCCAAAATGTAATCATGGCCTATTGCACTACACTTTGCAAACTGTGGAAGCCGAATTGTAGATTGGGTTTTAGGATTGGGCTACCAGATAAAATCATGCCAAGAATAGGCTATTGCGTGGCTTTTTTCAAAATCGAAGCTTCTGCCTTTCAAGCAAAAATCACGGCCTTGCGGGCCTCAGAAATCATAGCCACCGATCGCCTGTCAAATTCTTCCAAAGTCGCCCATCTCCACCTTGTTGGGTGTGTATGTTGAGTACCACAAACCTCAACAATCTGCAAAAATTGGGCCTCTATGAGCTAGAGGTGTCCCAATTTCTTTTTTTAGCAGATTATGCCACATGGGTGGAGTTGTTTCTTTCTTGTTGTGTGTGTAGTTTGACTCCAAACGACACCTGAAAATTTTGTTTACAGACATCTAATTGTCTTCCTACACTTGCACACAGTAATATAAACAAACAAAATACATTTTTGTTCAACTATGACTTGCTCAATCTCAACCTAATGCTCTGATACCATATTAGAATTAGGAGATCTTGGAGATGAAATGACAAGCACAAATGAACAAGCATGAAATTGTATTAGTTGACCCATTAGATAATGAGAACAATACCTTGCTTATATAGGCAAGGATGAGGCAATCCACCTATGAGGTGCATTGACAAGTGTTCCATAAGGTGGCACAAAGGAGTAGACAAGTGTCCTATAGGTTGACCACTTGGAGTGTGCAAATCAACAACCTCCATGCCTAAGTCATCAACCTTGTGTGCCAAGTGTTGAGTGACCTACCTCCATGACCAAGTCATCAACCTTATGTGCCAAGTGTTGAGTGACCTTTGAGGTGAGATGGAAATGCTTCCAACCTCAAAGAGGTAGCTCATAAGGTTTACCAAATAACTTGGTAACCTCTAGAGGTCTTAATGGTTGCACATTTAGTTAGACAAGAAGTTGTCTAACCTCATATTGACCTAAGTGAGCTTAAGTATAGTGTAAATAGTAATTTTACACTAACATTCCATTGTCTTTCCTAACTCTGCTCAAGGAAGATGTTAAAGTCAGTGGCCCCTTCACATTGCATTCTCTCGGCTGGCTCTAAATTATGGAATCTTTCATTTAAAATTCTTTCATTTATTTTTATAATTTTTCCTTTCTTTTTAATTTGTAAAAAATAGTCTACAATTAACACTTTTTACTCCTTATACTCTTTGAATATGAGAACTTCAAGTGTTTTAAAGATGATAATTATTAAATCTTTACAATGCTCAAATGATTTATCCAATTTGCATTTTGTAGGAAACCTTTAATATACTGTTATGGATTTTTAATCTTCATTTCTATGTGATTTACTAGTCCTATATTATAATTTTTATCTATTCAATTATTGCACAGGTTACACTTCAGAAAATGAAGATCTTCATTAAGACTTTGAAAGGAGGGATCATGTTTAGATGTGAAAGCTAAACTAAAGAAATTCCTCCTGATGAACAAAGAGTGATATTAACTGAAAAAATGGAAGAAGGGTTTAAACATTCAACATGGAAATTAGAACATAAATATTAAAAGCAATTTAACATCATACATAAAGAATTTTAAGCTATGCAATATTGGACCAAAAGTTTTTAGGTCTCATCCCTTATGATGTTAGGATCTTATAATCAGCAATACTTATCCCTTTTCAGTTCATTTAGAACCATCCAACTTCACCAACAAATCAAAATCCCATTGACTAATATTTATATTAATCAAGTATTCAAAAAAATATAGATGATCCTAAATAGTAGCAGTCGTCACTAAAGGTCAAAGGATAAAAATCTAATGAAGTTTTCCACAAACCCACAATTTCTAGGAAGCAAAAAAATTAATAAAATTAAGAAAATACAAAATATTAATAAAGAAAGACTAAAATGATCAAACCAAATCATTGTGAAAGAGTTAAAGAAGCTATAAAGATTGAATTGAAGAAAAGGATTCCAACTCTATGATATTCCAAATACTATTAGCATCAAAAGACTATTTGATTAAAGAGTCTACAACAACATTCCATTCTCTAAAAATATCAAGAAAAAAGAATGGAAACAAAATTTTAAAAAGATAAAAAAATCTACTGTATTAAAGCTACCAACCACCAAAAATTATTACTTAATTATATCATTCACTGTCTAATCGAAATGTAAAATTTAAATCAGATTCTCTATAAAGCTCATATACGAATGGTAAATTAGATTATTGTCAGCTTAACACAATTATCGGAGAGGAAAATATCATATAACTATACTATGAATCCACAAATTATTATAATTTTTATTTCCTATACAAGTTTTTTTCTGACTAAACTTTAAAACCCAAAATTGCTTAAGACAAAAGGTCAGCCACGCCTTCACATTGCATTCTCTTACCTGGCTTTAAATTATGGAGTCTTTCATTTGGATTTTTTTTTTTTCTTTAAATTTCTTTTAATTTGTAAAATTTACACTTTTTACTCCTTTACTCCTTTACTCTTTGAACTTGAAAATGAGAAAGATGAAAAATATTAAATCTTTTATAAAGTTCAAATGATTTAACCAAATTGCGTTCTCTAGGAAAATTTTAATATATTATTACTGTTTACATAATTTTTTAGCCCTATTATTGCACATGTTACACTTCAAAAAATTATATGTGGATTTTAGCCCTAAATTATAATTTTTATCCAATCAATTATATCACTGGTTATAGTTTAGAAAATAAAACTTTGAAAAGAGAGATTGTGGTATTCCATGTCTACAGTTCTGATATAAATCATATGATTAGTCATGGGAAACAATCAACATTATACTTTTAATCGAAAACAAAACCCACATGAACAATCTTAAGAAGACTTAAAACAATCAACACTGAAAGTAAAACATAAATAATCCATTATTTACTTTCATTCATGAGTTTCAATTACCATGAAAATTTTAAACAGTCAATATTGTAAATAAAATATAAATAGTTCCCATTATTTTTATGGAGGATTTCATATCATTCACAAAGAATTTATAGCAACACAATATGAGAGAAAAATATTTTAGGATGAAACATGTTCATGGTCTCATCCTTTATAATGTTAGCATCTTGTAATCAGCAAGACTTGATCCATGATGCATTTAGAACCATTCAACTTCATTAACAGACCAAGAATCTATTGGCTAATATTTATATTAATTAAGTATTCAACAAAATACAAAGGTTTCTAAATAGTAGCTATTGTCACTAAAGTTCAAAAGATAAAAATCTAAGGAAGTTATGAAAAACAAAAAAAATAGTAAAACTAAGAAAATACAAAATCCTAATAAAAAAAATAGCATGATCAAATCAAATCATTGTGAAAGAGCTAAAGAAACTGGAAAGATGAGTTGAAAATAATGACTCCAAATCTTTGATATTTCAAATATAATTAACATCAAAAGACTATTTGATCAAATAGTCTACAACATCATTACATTCTCTACAAATATGATGAAGAAAGCTGAAATTAAAATTTTACAAAAGACAAAAATATCTACTCCGCTGAAAATACCAGCCTCCATAAATTATTACTTATTTATATCATTCACCGTCTAACCGAAATGTAAAATTTAAATCAGGTTCTCTATAAAGCTCATATACTAACGGTAAATTGAAGTATGGTTAGCTAAAGGAAAATACCATATAAATTAATGACGAATTCACACATTATTAAAATTATATAATTTAAAAATTTATTTCCTAAACAAGTTTGTTTCTAAATATATTTGAAAACCCATTGCATTCTATTGCTTGGCTCTAAATTATGGAATCTTTCATTTGGAATTTTTTTCATTTATTTATTTTTTTAATTTCTTTTTAACTGTAACAAGAGCCTGCACAGTTTCACACTTTTTACTCCTACATGAAGGAGAGTGCACAATTTCACACTTTTTACTCCTACATGAAGGAGAGAGGCAGAGTAGTATAAAAAAAAAATAGAAAAACCAGAGACAGAAACAGGGGGAAACAAATAACAGATTATGAACTACAAATAAACACCAAAAACTTAACTATTGCATTAATGATTTAACTTCTTTCCAATTTCACTCGAATGCATACAGAGCTGATGCTCTTCCATACTCAGAATATTAAAAAACCCTTGTTTTTTACAACTGTTGCTACAACCATATATATATTGTTTTCTCATACACACACTTTTTTAATATATCTGCCTTCCTTTTAACCACCGTATAACCCAACAAAGAGGAGGGTAAAAAAACATTAAATGCAATTAATTATACACTGTATGAGGATCAAAACTTGGAGATTTGGAAATCAAAATTTTAATTTAAAATTGTCCTGAATGCTGAAGAATGAAGGCATGAAGAGTTGGAGATAGAAGGATGAAAATACAGTAGGCGGTCGAGGAGTAGAGAATGATACAGAAGAAATAAAAGTTGCAGATGTAGATTAATTCCAACACTCCCCCTTAATCACAGCTGTTGCATTCTATGATGCCCAATCGATCTCTTTGATAGATAAAACTTTATTTCCCCAATGTCTTGGTGAAAATATCAACACATTGATCTTCAAACCTACAAAATTCCAAAAAGATTTCTCCATTATTGATTAGTTCTCTAATGAAGTGATATCTTGTTTCTATATGTTTGCTTCTCTTGTGGAAAATTGGATTTTTTGACAATGCTATAGCTAAGTTGTTGTCACAATAGATCTTTGTTGCCTCTTCTTGTTCTTGTTTCAACTCTTTCAACACTCTTCTCATCCAAACTACTTGGCATGGTGCATTTGTGGCTGCTACATACTCTACTTCAGCTAATGAAAGAGTAATAATTGGTTGTTTCTTTGAAGCCCATGAAACTACACCAGTACCAAAGTGAAAAACATAATCAGAAGTGATCTTCCTATCATCTATACTCCTTGCATAATCATTGCCAGTGTATCCTATCAGCTTGAAATCACTTGTCTTTGAGTAAAGAATTTCATATTTCCTTGTTCCACTAACATATTTCAAAATCCTCTTTCCTGCTTGCCGGTGACAAACTTTTGGAGACTCCATGAACCTTGAAAAGAGACTAATTGCAAACATTATGTCTAGCCTTGTGGCTGTTAAGTACATAAGGCTGCCAATAAGTTTTTTGTACAAGGTTAGATTTACATTTACTCCTTTGTCATCATTGCTCAATTTCAAACCTGTGACAATAGGTGTTGGGGCTGCTTTGCAATTCATCATATTAAACCTTTTCAAAATGTCATTTGTATACTTAGATTGTGAAATGAATATACCATTACCATTTTGATTCACCTCAATGCCAATAAAGTACTTCATTAAACCCAAATCAGTCATCTCAAATTCTTTCTTCATAGCTGATTTGAACATGTCAATTGATAAATCACCCATGAATATCAAATCATCAACATATAAGCATACAATTAAAATTTCACCTTTTTCATTCATCTTTATGTACAATGTAGGCTCATTGTTGCACCTATTGAAGCCATTTTGTAGAAGATATGAATCAATTCTACTGTACCAAGCTCTTGGGGCTTGTTTGAGTCCATAAAGTGCATTTTTTAGCTTGTAGACTTTATCTTCTTGACCCAAAATCTCATACTCAGGTGGCTGCTCCACATAGACCTCTTCTTCTAAAATGCCATTTAAGAATGTTGATTTCACATCCATTTGATAAACTGGCCACTTGTTTTGAACTACTATGGCAAGTATCATTCTAATGGTGTATAAACATGCTACAGGAGCAAATGTCTCATTGTAATCAACCCCAGGTTGTCGTGAATAACCCTTAGCAACTAGCCTTGCCTTATGTTTTTGTACATCACCATTTGCATTCAACTTGGTTTTGTAAACCCACATCACTCCAATCACCTCTTTTCCTTGTGGAAGATTCACTAACTCCCATGTTTGATTTTTTTCAATTGCATCAATTTCTTCATCCATTGCATTTACCCATTTTTCATGTTTGATTGCATCTTCAAAACGAATTGGATCATCTACATGTGAATATAAAGCAAAAAAAGAAGTCCGATCTACATTGATTTCACCTTCATTTTGTTCATAAATCTCTCTTAAACTTCTAATTTTTTTTGTCTCTTCAAGCTTGCTAGTGTGGGGTTTGACATATCACTTGAACTTGTAGAATTGGACTTGATGGGCCCACACTATGAGTGCCTATTGTTGATGGTGTTTTTTGTCCACTTGTATGAGTGTTTGTTTGAATGTGTGAGGCTTGCCTTACACTTGATGATGGTGTCACTTGTGGACCACTTTGTTGAGCTTGAATGGGTGTGGAAGGAGTCACATTAGGAGTACCTGCTGGTATAGAAACTTCATTTTCTTCTTGTGGTAAGCTTGCTAATATGTTGACTATTTTTTCTACACTTCCATCCCATGCTTCCTCTTCTATGAATTGCACATCCTTGTTGATTATAACATTTTTGCTGATTGGATTATATAATTTGTAAGCTTTGTATTTATCACTATAACAAAAAAATAAGCATTTTTCTCCTTTTTTTATCTAATTTCCTTCTCAATTAATCCGACACATGTGCATATACCACACATCCAAATACCCTCATATGAGAAACATTGTGTTTTCTTCCACTCCAAGCTTCTTCCAAAATCATATTCTTGACACTTTTTTTTTTAACATCTATTCATTATATAGGTTGCACATGATATGGCTTCAACCCAATATTCATTTGACAAATGTTTTGCTTTCAACATGCTTCTTTCCATTTCCATGATTGCTCTATTTTTTCTTTCAGCTACCCCATTTTGTTGAGGGGTGTATCTAGTGGAAAATTGCTTGTGAATTCCATGGTCTTTGCAAAATCTTATGAAGTCATTTGTAATGTATTCACCACCTCTATCCATTCTCAATGCTTTGATATAATGCCCACTTTTCTTTTCGACAAGAGCTTTGAATTGACAAAAATATTCAAACACCTCACTCTTATACTTTAGAAAGTAAACTCGTGTTTTCCTTGAGTAATCATCAATGAAAGTCAAGAAATAGTAGCTTCCACCAATTGAATGTGTTTGCATAGGTCCACAAAAATCCGAATGAACAATCTCCAATAATGTGTTTGCTCGAATTGATTTTCCTACTGGAAATGATTCTATATGTTGTTTTCCCAAAATACAACCTTCACATATGCTTTCCAATTTTTCTATTAAAGGCAATCCCTTGACCATGCTTTTCCTATGAAGCAAATTTAGACCTTTAAAGTTTAAATGCCCAAATCATAGATGCCAAATCCAATTTGCATCTTTAATTTCTGCTTGAAAGATCACTTGAGTGATTGATGTAGTTTTATCTTCATCCTCTTGTGAGTTTGTTGAGGAGGGTCCTTGAGAAAATTCAACTTTCAAATCTGGTTTTATCCTTAAGGGAAACATCCTATTGTTGCTCATTTGGACTTTTTCTATAAGCTGATTGCTTGGATATTTTTTTTAAATTGTGCATTCTTTGTTTTTGAAAAATACTCTATAACCCTTTTGAACAAGTTTCCCAATACTCATTAGATTATGTTTAAACCTAGGAAAAAAATACACATTAGAAATAAACTTTTTCTCCCCCTTCTTAGTTAGAATATTGATGTTCCCTTTTCCTTTAACTTCTACTTTGTTGTCATTTCCCAATGTGACATCTGATTTTACACTTTTATCCAAACTAGAAAACATTTCTAAATTCCATGTCATATGATTGTTGCAACCTGAGTCTAAGAACCATATATCTTTTTTATTTGCTTGTGCAACATTGTATGCCAAAAACATAGTTCTTTGTTTTGATTTTTTTTTTGGTTTTCTTTTGTGAAATTTGCATTTTGTTGTCTAGAATCATATTGTTTCTTTCTACATTGATTTAAATAATGCCCATATTTTTTGCAATAGTGACATTGGACTTGAGATTTGTCA
>VDFB02105785.1:465497370-465691072 GCA_007258455.2 Sequoia sempervirens
GAAGTGCAATTAAGCCCTCCTGTTCACTACAGAAGTGCAATTGTGCCCTCATGTTCACTGCAGAAGTGTAATTGTGCCCTCCTATTCACTGCAGAAGTGCAATTGTGCCCTCTTGTCACCGCAAAGCAACACATTTTGGAAGGTAAAACTGTCATTTTAGCTTCGTTTTTTGCTGTTTTCAGGTATTACCCCCTAACACTGTTTCTTGCAAGGATATTGGTGTTTTTGCTAACTTTTTGCAGCATACTCTCATGAAATTGATGAAGAAAGCGGGATAAAACAACTAATAGTTGCTTGCAGGGCTATCCGTTTGCTCAGATTTTTAAAACTATCCTTGTTGTTTGCATTAATCTAAGAACATAGTTTAATTAGTGGGAGTAATATTCATTGCTTGCTGTACTTGTCTTTTTGTGTTACCCAAAGGGAGCATTAGCTTGTTTTCGCTTTCCCCTTGCACTTCGTGTGAGCCTGGGGAGTAGTTGGAAATGGTTAGTACTTTCTTTATAGTGGGACCTGCTTGGGGATTTCATCACCCCAAGGGATGATTCCAACCACGCGTACCGGCGGGGTATACAAAGGGGGAAGCTGTACTGAAATCGATCAGGTGACAGTGGCGGAGTGTCCGAAGCTAAGTGATACCTAGATAGGCGTGAAGAGTTGGTCTGAGCCCTTCAGTATCTCGCTGGGGTTCCCGACTCACGCTTGTGACGGGCTGGTGTTCACGGTTGTGCCTCACGTACTGAGAGTATATCGAGGACTCCCTAGATACCTTGTGCATCCTAGATTAAGACCACTTTGGCCATACCCTTAACACTAATCATAGGGTTGTATTTGCTTGAGAGTGTTTTCTTGTGAGAAACTAGTGAACTTTTGATGATTTGGCCTTATCATTGTCATTTTAAAGTCCTTGCCATAGTCATTTGCATCAAACCAAGCCTCTTTTTTACCGCAAAAAGGCGATTACGCCCCTGTTTTACCGCAGAAAGGCGATTACGCCCCTGTTTTACCACAGAAAGGTGATTACGCCCCTATTTTTACTGTAGTAAGGTGATTACGCCCCTGGTTTGCTGCAGAGGGGCGAATTTGCCCTCCTGAACACCCAAAATTGCCCCATTTGCATCCATTTAGCCTCTAAACCCCTATTTAACCATTCCCAACCATTACCTCATCATCCCAAGCCTTCGTTTTGTCACTCTAAACCTCCAAAAACCTCCATTTGACCATTTTAAACCTCCATCTCATCATTCCAAACTTTCGTTAACCATTCTAAATCCCCATTCATTCTCCACAATTATCTTCAATCCACCCGTTCATTTTAATTTCTCCCTAATCCATTCAAAAGTCCATACCCTCACCTAACAAATACCATAATTTTACCATTTACATCACCAAACACCACTCATAATCAGCGTAGAAAGGCAGAAGCGCCCTCTGTTTTGCTGCAGAAAGGCGGAAGCACCCCTGTTTTGCTGCAGAAAGGCAGAAGTGCCCCTATTTTTGCTGCAAAAAGGTGAAAGCGCCCATGTTTTGCTACAGAAAGGCGGAAGCGCCCTTGTTTTGCTGTAGAAAGGCAGAAGCGCCCCTAATTTACTGCAGAAAGCTGACTACGCCCCTTTAACTTCCCGAGGCCATCATTTACAAACCGTGGATCAAATCGACTTCATCCAAAAACCAAAGTTGCTTAGTTTTTCAAGCTCTATCTATTGGTACCTTCCATTTCCTCCTATCAAGAATTTGACCATCCTGGGGTGGCCACGCCCCGCATCATGGGGTGGATATGCCCCTAACTTCCCGGGGCTGTCATTTACAAACCGTGCATCGGATCGACTTCATCCAAAAACCAAAGTTTCTTAGTTTTTCAAGATCTATCTAGTGGTACCTTTGATTTCCTCCTATCAAGAATTTGACCATCCTGGGGCGGCCACGCCCCGCATCGCGGGGTGGATACGCCCCTAACTTCCCGGGGCTGTCATTTACAAACCGTGCATCGGATCAACTTCATTCAAAAACCAAAATTGATTATTTTTTTGAGCTCTATCTAGTGGTACCTTTTGTTTCTCCCTATATAATCAAACCAATCCATTCCTCTAATCAAATTCATCCAATCATCTAATTAATCCAATCACACCAATCCTATCGAATTCATCCAATCATCCAATCAATCCAAGCACACCAATCCTATTAGGTTCATCCAATCACAACTATACAATCAACATCATCTAATCATCTAATCCTATCCAATCAAACCAATCTAGTCCTTTAATCAAATTCATCCAATCATCTACCTAATCCAACCATTCATCTACTCAATCCAATCAATCATTTCCCCCATCCAAATCCCTTGAACTTCATCTCGGGTTATTATCCAAATTGACCTAAGTGTCATCGATTGATCCAATCCAATCACATCACCTTCGACCTAATCAATCCGCTTCCATCTCGAAGCAGATTCAGTGTCGATCATCCAAATCAATCCCATCACATTAGCCAATCATCCTAATCTGAGCTTCAATCCAATCCAAGTCTGAGCTTAATCTAAATCCTGATTTGAGCTTTAGTCCACTTCCATCCCAAATCGTTGACCCATCCTCTTTATCCTTTCACCATCATGAATCCTTATCCTCCATCAATAGTGGTCAAGGGAAACCCTAATTACATTGACAACGATGACGAAAGTCTTGTCGATCAAGAGGAATATGACATAGATTCCCTTGACACTATCATTGCTAGTAAAGCACCTCACCCGTTTCCATCCATCCACCCCAGTTATCCGTTATATCTTTCCTTCCTTCCATCCATATTCCACCTTTATCTGTCCATATCCATCATACCCTTCATCTACATCATCCTCTTATCCAACACCCGAATCCTCTTATCCTAGTCCACCATCTCAATACCCCTATCCTAATCCCCCATCCACATCCTCCTATCTAAATCCTTCATCCGCATATAACCACTACCCTAATCTTCCATGCCAATCTATGCAGTCTAATCCTACATTCGTACCTTCCTATCTTATTCACATCCACACCCCTTTTACCTTAATCCCTACATCCACATATCCTCATCCTAATCCATCATCCAGTACCCTTATTATAATCCATCCCCACCTCATTCCCCTCTTGTCCATCCATGTCCCCATCTTATTCCACCAATATCCACCCTGCTGTTTCCCTTCGTCCATCCCCTCCATCTCCCTCCATCCATCCATCTACTCCTAGTCCTCCATCCAATTATGATCCCCCATCTACTCATAGTCCTACATTCAATCCCATTCCTCCATCTAACCCCAGTCCACCAATCCGTAATCCCTCATCCATTTCTACCACCCTAGCTGACCAGCCATGTGCCGTCTCATTTCAGAAGTTCTCCAAGGACTCACTACAAAGAAGCCACCCCCAACTCCACATCTTGAAGTCATGGAACCATGCCATCCCAATCCATCATCCATGGTAACTAGTGATGAGAGCCTTCTCCATACCACACCTATCATTGTTGTTACCACCCCTAGCACTGATCAAACCATTGAAACCGTTGAACCCGCTAAATCCATTGAACCCACATCTCCTACTATGAGAACCACCGAATCCATCAAAGACACCCAATTCCAATCCACTCCCTCTACTCCTAGATCCACCCAAATCCAATCCATTCCTCCCACTCCTAGTAGCACCAAAACCCATTCCCATGAATGTTTTGAATCCTCCATCCCTCCATCTTCCCCACTTGAAGAGCCCCACCAAGATTCCCTTATCATGCCTCTTGCACACGATGAGTCATGCCAAGAACCTAATCCAAAGCATGTCAACATATCCCCTTCTCTAGATCAAGATCCTACCATCTCATCTAGTCCACCTCAAGATCACCGTCCCCCATCCGTTCCATCCCATGATCCCCTTGTCATTCAATCTTCCACCACTCCATCTCCATCTCCATTGCATGATCCCACTACCACAAATCCAAATCCTATCATATCCCCTAATCCCTCTCCTGATATCACCTATCCACATGCTGCTATCCCTTCATCTCCCTCTCATGATCCCCCATCATCACCTAAAACTACTATCCCTACACCGCTTGCATATCCCCTTGGTACTCTCACATTCTTCCATGGTGGTCTCCTTCCAAAAGAAAAACACAGTGTATTTACCACCCATCATCCTCCACCTAATGATGGACTCGCATCATGTTTCCAGCAAAACATAAATCCTATCATGGATCGCATGCTCAAGAAAATGAACTATCAAGGAAAAGGTCTAGGCCTTCATGAGCAAGGTATTTTAGAGCCCATCCAAGTCAAAGAACAAGTCTGCATGCAAGGTCTTGGACCTATTTCCCAAAACTCACAATCTAAAGATGTTGGTACAACCTCTAGACGTCCTCAACGAGCCTTTCCCAAAAGAAATGTCGGTTCTTCCCATCGCCCCACTAGATCATATGTTGCCATCCCTCCTCCTCTATCATATCACCTCAAAACCACCGTCCATATCCCTCCTTCATCTGCTCCATCCATTTTGGGTCCTTACATCCCTCCATCCACCATATCCCATCCTTCATTCACTCCATCCATCTTGGGTCCATATATCCCAAGATCACCTCCTCCATCTCATCCTTTCATCCATTCATCACCTATCCATTTCATCCATCATAAACATCCCTCTCACATGTCCCCTAATCAGGATCAACAAAGGCACATACCCGCACATCCTCCGTCTACACATAATCCCCATACTCCTACCTCCATCACTCCACATCATCCATCTCCTCACACCCATCCCATTGCTACTAAAAGAACTTTGGTTGTTAAAGAAAAAATGCATAAATCCAAACATCCACATGAATCTAAGGCTCCCCATGTCCCTCCTAAAGACATGGTGAAGAGAAGAAAAATTTAAATCTAAATCCAATCCGTAGGCCACAAAGGCCCACCAAAGCAAAGATCAAAACCATGTGGATCCCAAAGAAAAAAGATGCAATGCCATCACATGAAAAATCTGTTAGAACATCCAAAGTCGCTAATCTAAAAGCTAGTCATACACCCCTTTCATCTCCTAAGTCTGTTTTGGGTTCTTATGTCCCGAAAGTCACCATTCCATCTCCTCCATTATCCCCACATTCTCCATCCCTTAATCCTATTATCTTTTCACATCCATCACCACATGTGCCAATGTTGGTCCTGAACACATCTCCCCATCACATATCCACCCCATCATTTTATCCATACCCTTTCCAGCATCCCATCCATTATCCCATGTATCAACCCCATCAAATCCCTCTAATTCATCCTCATGCATAAGGTTGTACCAACATCCAACAGTCAGTTCGAACATGGGCTCTTACTACCTCATATAGAACCTGATGCTTGAGTCCTTTATCCATATCCTTATCATGTAAATTCCCTTATCCACATTCCCATCCCTATCCATTTTCATCCCCCTACTATCCAAAGACCCGAAAAATCAAAAAAACATCAAAAAATAAATAGTAAAGAGAAATAATTCGTCCAATGGTGAAAACTTGGCAAACAAGCGCCTTGGATAAGTACCATGATGAAAACCTGGCGAACAGGCATCATGCGTAAATCCCCATCTACACTTGGGGGCAACTTCCTAATATGCATTCCCACTATGCTTCCTGCTATGCTTCCCGCTATGCACCCATCTTCCTGTTATCCGTCCTCTTCATAAAGCCCCTCCATCCCACCTATCTTTCACATCCTACCATCATATCCCATTTATCTCCCATCCCTCCATCCTTCTTGTGATCTTGATCAAAACATGGGCACCTATCTATACATGCTTTGGCCACCTCTTGGTTTACATTCCCTTCATCCATGCTCTGTTGTATTCCTTGGTCACCCATCCTATCCTCCTCTCGTTATCTCCTCTTCCCATCCACTTGTCTCCCATCCCTCATGCCTCATCATATATGACATATCTAGAGTGGGGGCATCTGCTTCCTTTGTGACATAGTCCTTGGAGACATTATCTATCATAACATCCCTTCCATCTCCCCATCCTTATCTTCGTATCCATCTATCCTAGCATCTCTTTCATCTCTCAATCCTTATATCCCTATCCATCTATCATAACACCCCTTCTATCTCCCCATCCTTATCTTCATATCCATCTATCCTAGCATCTCTTTCATCTCCCAATCCTTATATCCCTATCCATCTATCACAGCATCCCTTCCATCTCCCCATCCTTGTCTCCATATCCATTTATACTAGCATCCCTTTCATCTCCCAATCCTTATATTCCTATCCATCCAAACAATCCCTCCCATCCTTCATCTATTATTTCATCTTTATCCTCATCCCATCTCACAATCCCTTGTCATTGGTATTTGGCTATAAGCCTCCTTCCATGCAACCCAATGCCCTCTATCTTATCGTCATCACTTCTGCTTCTTTTGCACATCTTTTCTATCTCATCGTTCATCACTTCATCATTCATCTATATGGCATGTCATTCGCCCACTTCATCTTTGATGATTTGGATAACTATCCCATCCCTGAGCTTTATATAGTCACTATCCTTCAATCTAATCCAATCCAATCCAATCCAATCCAATCCAATAGGTCTATCTTGTTCCGTCGTGTCAGTTCCGTCATTTTAACCCCTTATCTAGGGTTATCTCATCATCTTTCATCCATCACTTGTCTGTGGCCTTTTGTCAAACTACGTTGCCCCTGCGCTTTCACGTAGGCAAGGTCGATCATTTGATCCGCCCCCGGGGTTCCATCCATCATTGATCTATATTGTCCACTTTTCTCCTGTTCTCCATCCTATCTTGGTCATCCATCGAAATCTCCATCATGGTCAGTCGTCAGCCTTTTATAGAACTACGAGGGCTCTGCGCTTCCACGTAGGCAAGGATAATCTTTGATTGGCCCCCGAGCCCCTAGGTCGCTAGGATGTGTTAGTCTCCTATCTTGTGTCATGTCTCTTGTGTCGCGTCGTCAAGCTATGCCCTTATCTAGTTGGTTCTTAACAAACAAGATCCACTTGTATCAACAAATCCAATCAGTTTTGAATATCCTACAAATATATCGATCTTTTAGCTTAGTATCCATCATTGGTCTCACAGGGATGAATCCTCCTAACAGACCTCATCAATCCCATCCATCCCCTTGATCCTATGGCAAAGGATGTTTGAAATTGATTGCGATCTTTTGATGCTTTTGGCTTTTGTTTATCATTTGAGCTCCCTATCATCACTTGTCAAGGCTGCCATGATCCATCATATTATGGTGTGTTTTGATTGGTCAACATAGGGGCATATCTTGATCATTTGTTTGATTGTGTCTTCTTGGTTGTCCCACATAGTACCCACCAAGATCCCCAAGGTCTTGTGTTATACTGGGGCATCCTTTTGTGCTTGTGGTTATCTCAATACCTGACCCGACCAAGGTCTTTGTGACTTTGGGGTGTTGGGATAGCCTTCTTGTCTATTGTGTTTGTTTTATGCATTAGACACTAATTCGCCTTGGTTCTTCATACCCTGGTGTCTTGTGTCTTATGCTATAGCAAAAATCAGTGCTCCGAAGATGGCAAATTGCATTAGGATTGCATTTCATTTTCCATTCTATTGTCTTGCATGTATCCCCCCATCCATTCATCCTTCATCCTTATCTCACATCTCTATCCTATCCCCATCCATTCCATTTAGCCTGAATCATCTAATCATATCCTTGGTCTTGTTCTCAGTCTTGTTACAAGCGTGGATCCGATCCTCATCATCATCATCATCATCCCATTTTATTCTTCCATATCCCTTTGGTGTTGTTTTGGGATGTATCCTTCCCTCATCAACAACACTTTCATCATCCTCATCGGGAGGTACTCTTCCCTATCTTTTAGTGGTGTTTTGGGATGTATCCTTCCCTCATCAATACCACTCATTGAGATGTATCCTTCCCTATCCTCATTGACAACATTCCATCCATCCTCAACCCCTTTTAGCTTGTACCTTGACTGGGGCAACATCATCTTCATCTTTGCATCCATTTTTGTTTCCCAACCTCCTGGCGCCTTTTCATCCTCTCTTACCCATCACCTTGCATCATCTTCCTCATCTCCCCTTGCATCACATCATCTATTTTGAGAGCACACACGTGTTCTCTTCAACCCGCATGTCCTCTCGAAGGGGCATCCTCACTCCCTACTCTTCATCTTGACCCCTATCATCTTTCTTCCTAGTCATCCGTTTGATGACTGGGGCATCTTCCCAATCTAACCATCTTCTTCGGGTTCTATGTTTTAATATTCTTTGAAATGATGCTACTTCATAACACCATCTCAAAGAGGGGAAAATGTAGACATCCAAATTTGACACTTAATTTATCCAAATTTATCACTTTTCATCTAAACATCCTTTTATCCGGGTTAATTAAGTAATATTACTATTATTTAATTAATACCTTTAATTCTGCCAAATCCCTAAGGTATTTAAGTAATAATTAAATACCTTACCCTCCTTAATCCTCTTTTCATCAAATAAATTAAATAAATATTACATTTATTTAATTCCTCACATGTCATTTTCATCTAATCCTAATCCATTTCCTAATCTCTTCATTAAGGATGTGCACATGCCTAATCCTTGATTAGGATGTGTCACATCCTCCAACTTTTGCAAGTTGGCTTCTAATCCTATTAACCCCTAATTATCCTCTAATTACTAATTAGTTAAACCTAATTAGTACCTTGGTCAACTCTCCCCATCTCCCAAGGAATTTTTAATTCCTTTTTATTCACCCTAGGCTCCTCTCTTCCCCATGTGAATTTTTAATTCACATTTTATTCCTTCTAGAATCCCCTTTTCCCATGCACCTTCTAGAATATTTGACTTGTCACATCAAGTCACATGTGACAAACTCCCCACCTTTTGGGAACATTGTCTTATCCACCAGATTCTTCCAATCATTGTGAATTTTTAATTCACTTTTATTCACCCAAGATTCTTCTCATCTCCCAATGTACTTGGAAGGTACTTGTCCTTCCTCCACCTCATGTACCTTTTTGACACCTCACCTCCATCTCATATCCCCTTGGCCACTTCACCCTCCACATGTCAAGATGTGAGGGCTTGTGGGTTCTCAACCCACCATATCCCTTCATCTTGACCTTGTTGGATCAATCTTGACCATTGAATTCTCTAGAGAATTCAAATTCTCCTATAAATACCCCCTCCTCTAAGGCAAAAAAAAAAAAAAAACTTAGTCATTTTGCAACTACATGCTTCCATTTTGTGCACCCATCTAGCCTTCAATTACATTCACTTGCATTTGCATCCAAGCACATAGTAAAATCCTCCATTTTAGCCACATCAAGAGCCATCAAGGAGCACACATATCATTCCAAGCAAGGGCCAATCAAAGAGACATCAATAGCAAGGAAGGTGAAACTATGTGTATTTCATTTTATTCATTTTCCTTTTCGTTATATCACTCTCTTTTGGCTAATCTTGAGGTGTCCTTGGTCTTTTATCATTCATATTTTGAGTTATTTTATGCACTAGAATAGGATAAATTCCAAGGTATACACTTATATTATGCAAAGCATAGAATGTGATGCATGTTTTGGATTCAAAAAATGTGATACCGTTTGAAATCTATAGATGTTTTTCAATCAATCTATCAATCAGGACTTTAGTCGTAATTTGAATAGAAAATGAATAATAATTACTTATTAAATTCAAAGTAAATCATAATTTATATTGGTGGAAAACTGAGAATCTCCTTTAAAAACCCTTTTCGTTTCATCAATTTTGGATAATAAAAAAATTTGTCAGCCACATACCCATCATATTGCCACTTTTTGGCCCATCATGATCCTGCACATACCCAGATATTTAAAAATAAAACATACATTCTTAAAGAAATTTCATTATATATATATTATATGTATTTAACACATTGTGTAAAATTTTATCTCCAAGGCTCGACACATCCATCGGAGCATGATTCTCATTCAGAGGGTCGTTTGACTAGGAGTCAACATGACTATTCAGTTGCAATAGATCTATGAGTTGTTGAACATTATATATGACAAACTACATTTGATGATATCTAGTACATGTTTTTTAGGTTGTTGATACAGGTTATTACCTACATTTGATGATCTCTAGTACATTTGTTAGGTTGTTGATACATTATTACCTCCATTTGATGATTTCTAGTACATTTGTTAGGTTGTTGATACATGTTATTACCTACATTTCATGATCTCTAGTACATTTGTTAGGTTGATGATACATTATTACCTATATTTCATGATCTCTAGTACTTGCTTATATGATATACATACATGTGTTTGAGCTTAAAAATATTCATTTTCTTATGTTTATATGTTTATTTTCATTCAATCTACGTGCATGCACCTCTTTTGTTATAATGTTTATATGTTTATACATTCATTTATCTACATGTACATGTGTTTTCTTATCTTTAAATGTTTATATATTAATCTACATGTGTACATGTACATGTTTACACTCAATCTAGTGTTTATACATTATTTCTAGATTTAGAGAACTTGTGCTCACATATTTATGATTCATATATGTTAAACATGTACATTAAATACATTATGTATGTACAAATGTTTGTAGTTCTACACATGTACACACACATGTAATGTTATCAAATTTGAATAAAATTCATATACGAAACTAGTTATTGTCTAATCTAAGCATAAGAATAATCTAGTTTGAAAAGAATAAATTTAAGTATTGAATCCTTGCTTAGGATAGAAATACCTGGAAAAGGTTAAGAGAGTGTACAATTTTTTTAGGAAAACAACATAATTCATACTTCATAATACAAAATACTAGGCATGTGAATACTTCATAATTCAATTAGCTAGAAATAATGGTAGAAGAGAAAGATTAGAAAAACAACAAAGTAAAATAAGGCATAAGATAGTTAAGGACAAGATAAAGAGATCCAATACAGTAATCACATTAGGTGGAAGGATAATCCCTAGAAAGTAAATAAATAAATCAAATATCACACTTAAATGGGCTACAATGATGGTTACAAATAGGAATAGAAGTTCCCTATATGTTTGGTAAATACACCAAGAATTCAAATCATTTAAAATATATTTGTCAAGTGGAATATCATTAGAATATAGTAAATTAAAAAAATATTCTCTAAACTTAATAAGACATAGATGAGATAAGAGTTTTATCAAGATGAGGCCCTAATCACACAAGAGAATACTTATTCAAATGGTAAAATAATATGAATAATTATTTAAAAGTGGTTTATAGTTTATATGAATCACAATCATAAAAATAGATTCTAAAGATACCCCATCAAAAGTACTACAAGACCTAATATGTACCCCATCAGAAGTAATACAAGTAAGATAACTAGATGATGCTATAAGTGGAGTTGAACTTTCAAATGAAATCAAATATTCTTGAACTTAAGAATTCCATGGAACAAATATATATAATTGGAAATAGACTCAATTTAAGGAAATGGAAAAATAAATTTTCAAATTTTGTATTAAATAGATAAATACAAACTTTTCAATTGTTGACATGTAGTGTGCACAAACTAAATAAATATAAAATTAAGCATCAATCAAATCAATTTAGTTAACTTATGTGCCAATGTGTTTAATCAGTAATTTGTGAACTTCCATGGAACAAATGCAGTTGGAAATATATGATATAAGGAATTTAGGTAAAATGGTTTTAAAAACTTCACTAGGTTTCAAACAAGTATTGCATATATGAGTTTACATGCAAGAAAAAATAGTGAGAGAGGATGCTATAGGTGGATTTGAACTTTCAAATGAAATCAAGATTCTTGAACTTAAGAATTCCATGGAACAAACATGTAATTGGAAATATCTACTCAATTTAAGGAAATGGAAAAATGAATTTTCAAAGTTTGTTAAATAGATCTACAAACTTTTCAATTGTTGACATATTGCACGAACTAAATACATACAAAATAAAGCATCAATCAAATCAATTTAATTAACTTATGTACCAATGTGTTTCAATCAGTAATTTTTGAACTTCCATGGAACAAATGCAATTGGAAATAGATGATATACGAAATTTAGGAAAAATGATTTTAAAAAACTTCACTAGGTTTTAAAAAAAGTATTGCATATACGAGTTTACATGCAAGCTAAAAAAGTAAGAGATGATGCTATAAGTGGAGTTGAACTTTCAAATGAAATCAAAGATTCTTGAACTTAAGAATTTCATGGAACAAATATGTAATTGTAAATATCTACTCAATTTAAGGAAATGGCAAAACATGAATTTTCAAAGTTTGTAACATCAATTTAAGTTCATGTGCGTACACTTCAAGTTTCTAAGTTTACATAAATAGATCCTAAGTTCACAAATGAAATTGGAGGATTGAACAAGTATTGCATATGAGTTTACATGCAAGCAAAAAAGTGAGAGATGATGCTATAAGTGGAGTTGAACTTTCAAATGAAATCAAAGATTCTTGAACAAGTAAGAATTCCATGGAACACATATGTAATTGGAAATATCTACTCAATTTAAGGACCAATGTGTTTCAACCACTAATTTGTGTCCAACCAAATTTAAAATACTTGTCATCAACATATATTATAAGTAACTAAAACAATCTAGATTTCAAACAAGTTACTATAAGTTCTCACTTGAACATGTATACATGTACAAATGAACTTGAAAATCATGGATATAATCTAACTCAAACGTTTTGGTTCAGCCCACTCTTCAATAACATGTAAACTTTTTTGATGATCATCGCTAGATCCAGTCTCCATTTTTTTCGTCCACGTGCATATGGAACTACATGAAGATGTAGGGTGGTAGCAATTATTAGGTGACTATATTGATATACCTTGTTATCAGGTTGATAGTCAATAAAATGAATCCTATGTTGAACAATTTTTACTTGTTTGAGATATATCCCTTGCACTACAACAAAACCTACACAGTAAACATGAACCTGAGGTAAGACATGTGCACATGTACAACATTTTCACTCAAGGTTTCTACAATATATTTAATATTTTTAAGGTAATGTACATGTACACAATATATATATAATTTTAAATTCAAACTCACTTGTGGGAAACAACATTCCATCACTTGTTTAAGGTTTTGTTAGCTTATTCCTCTCTTTTTTGCAACACAGTAAATAATAGCTAACACCTTCTATGTTTCCAAGCCCTATTATGACTGCTAAAACATCCCTTGTACACCAAACTTACACATACAAAATTTCTTAAAAAATTAGAATTGTCTAGACTTTAAAGATTATTAAATTTATATAATAAATTATTAAAAACTTACACATGTACCTTTTCTAGCCAATCCTGAAATATGGTCATAATCAATTGAAATCAAAGGAATGTCTTCAAATCTTTCATCCTCATTTTTGTCGTATGTGTCTAAAACAAATAGTGCCACCGTATCCCATCTACTAACATATCCAAGTTCTTGGTTGTTGCATGCATTAGAGTTTCCCACAATGCACTCAGTACAGAAACAAGAGTAATCCCTCGTGTATAATGTCCATCTAGGGTGATTATCTGAACTCATAACATAATGCAAAGATCTTGTTTTGTCTACCCCCTTGCATCCATGCATCAATATTTTTTCCACACCTAGATACGTGTAAAAACAAAAATTATGTGAAAAAACATGTATATATAAATTAAATTTAAATTTTCAAATTTTCAAATGTAATTTATACATACTCGATATCTCCCAAAACACTCTATGTGGAATGTTTCAGTTCATTCTTGAAGATGTGCCGACCTCATTTAATAAAAATTATTTCTTACACCATTCAACAACATCATGTGCATCATCTATACGATCTCCCGAATAACTCATTTGATGCTTTCTTAGAGCATGTTTGATGCAAGCTCCTGCGCCATCATGCTCACCCTTTCGATGCCCACTCTCAAAGAAACTCCAAACATGTGGTATTTTGTAATTTTTATGATATCTAGATAGTGCATAAAATGGCTGTGATGATTTGAATTGTGTCACACATCCATCTGACCATACAAAATGCTTTTCGATTTTTACACCCCTGCTTCTCAAATTCTCAAAAAAAATTGTAAAGCAATGTTGTACAAAAAGTGTGCCATGCTCTTTATCATCACTAATATAAAAGTGATATTCTTTCGTAATGACTCATTCATTTGTACTCTCAACACCATCCAATTCCAATTGTACATGTTGATAACACACATGAACCATAATAGTGATATGCTTTGAAAAGTAATATTCTAATTGAATCTATTTTTGATGTACAAAAGAGTATTTTTTTGTAAAGTCACTACTAATAGAACTATTCCAAGTGGGAAAGTATCTCTTAATGTTTGAAATTTTTGTACTTTCCACTTAGAAAAAAAGTCATGTTGTATGTATGGTTGTATTAATTTTCAAAAATCTTCAATAAATTTTCCAATAGGTATCTCCTCTTCTACATAGTTTAAAACCTTGTGGATTCTTTCCCAAAATTTATTTGAAATTTTACATACTTGTAACTCTTGCTATTTATTGTCTTTGTTAGGTCAGTATCTTCGTTTCTCAAAGGAAATTTAGCCAAATTTCCACATGTTTCACAAATTTGACCTATTTAGGAGGTGCATTTTGAAAACCATAACTTTCTTCTCTCATCTTTCTAAAAACTTGATAGTAGAGATCAAATTCAATATGATAACAACAACAAGAAGTTTCAAAAAACTTGTTTATCTTCACATAATATGGCTTTAACCTTTCAAACATTGTTTTCCTAATCTTTATATGAGGATACATTTTACAAAAGTTCATATACATCTCAAGTTTTGTTATGTCTAGAGCCAATGTTTAATATGATTTTCATAAATATTGGGCCTAATCATGTGTCTCATAACATCTATAGTATTTGATGATGGATGGGTCTGATCATTCCAAAAACTTGAGATCAAGTTCCTAACATCTTCAATCCTATCAGAATGGGGAGCTCTACAAATAATTTCCCAATTTCCTTCTAAACTATCATCCAAAACCTTTCTCTTTTTCTCATATTTTATTAGTGTGGTTCTACTATAACCAATTTCAGCTGAAAGTGCAGACATTTTTCTTTTTATTGATATATCTTGATTTAAAATAGATGTCAACATCACCCTTCTTGTAATGGCCTTATCCACTAATCAAGATCCTTTCCCAATGGAATCTAAACCTTTTTAACATTTTCAACAATATCTTTTTGTAGTCTCATGTGTTCCCTCTTATTCGATGTTGAATGTACACCCAACAATTGTAATGACTCTTTCAACTCATTATGAAGAAGTAAATGTGATAACAGTTGGGTTTTTTCAAGTGTTTCAAGATTATTGAAATGATCATTGATTATTTCCTTTGTAGATTTAGTCATTGACCTTCTACTAGTATTTGTAGGTTGGTTGGCATAACATTTCAGTTTCTCCATATCCATTTCAAGTAAATGATCTAAATTTCTATAAGAAATTTGTTTCCTCGCCTTTTTAGCTAGCTTTATATGTTCATCCATACCAATAGAAGGAAGTGATCTTGACCCCTCTCCAATATGCATTGTTTGAACTTGGACCTTCTCCCTATCTTCAACCATATGTTCTTCAGCCTCGTTTGATCCAATATCTAAATTTGGCTAGACTTCTACTTGAGAACTTCCTTTTTGTTTACCCCCTTCTACATGTCACAAAATATTACAAAGAAAGTGAGAGATGATGCTATATAAACTATGGAGTTGAACATATGAAATAAAAGATTAGAACTTGAACTTAAGAATTTCATGGAACAAATATTCAATTTATGAAATCAAAGATTAGAACTTGAACTTAAGAATTCCATGGAATAAATGCATAATTGGAAATAGACTCAATTTAAGGAAATTTGGTAAAACATGAATTTTCAAAGTCACCAGGTTTTGTATTTAAATTGCATATGAATTTACATGCAAGAAAAGAAAGTGAGAGATGATGTCAAGCTATAAGTGGAGTTGAAAAATTGAAATCAAAGATTCTTGAACTTAAGAATTCCATGGAATGTAAATGCAATTGGAAATAGATGATAAGGAGTTTAGGAAAAATGAATTTAAAACTTCACTAGGTCAAGAACAAGTATTGCATGCAAGTTTACACATGCAAGCAAAAAAAGTGAGAGATGATGCTATAAGTGGAGTTGAACTTTCAAATTAATTCAAAGATTCTTGAACTTAAGAATTCCATGGAACAAATATAATTGGAAATGGATTCAATTTAAGGAAATGGTACAATAAATTTTCAATTTCACTAGGTTTTGTAAATTGGATATGTATTTACATGCAAGCAAAGAAAGGTGAGAAATGTTGTCAAGCTATTTAAGTGGATTTGAACAAATGAAATCAAAAATTCTTGAACTTAATAATTCCATGGAATGTAAATGCAATTGGAAATAGATGATAAGGAATTTAGGAAAAATGAGTTTAAAACTTTGAACTAGGTCAAGAACAAGTATTGCATATGAGTTTACATGTGCAAGCAAAAAAAGTGAGAGATGATGCTATAATTGGAGTTGAACTTTCAAATGAAATCAATGATTATTGAACTTAATAATTCCATGGAACAAATACAATTGGAAATAGATTCAATTTAAGGAAATGGAAAAATGGATTTTCAAAGTCACTAGGTTTTGTAAATTGGATATGAATTTACACGTGCAAGAAAAGAAAGTGGGAGATGATGTCAAGCTATAAGTGGAGTTGAACAAATGAAAACAAAGATTATTGAACTTAAGAATTTCGTGGAATGTAAATGCAATTAGAAATAGATGATAAGGAATTTAGGAAAAATGAGTTTAAAACTTTGAACTAGGTCAAGAACTTGAGTATTGCATATGAGTTTACATATGTAAGCAAAAAAAGTGAGAGATGATGTTGTTGGTGTAAATAAAGTCTTGTACCTAGTTAATTCATTACTAGGGGACTTATTTACACATGTTAAGTTTACTTAGGTCCTAGGAAGGAATCTTTCTAGAAGGTTTTAGTTGTCATTAGTTGTTATCTTATCTTTTGACTTGTAACACATGTGAACCTAGGTAAGTGTGATTAGTTGTGTCATATCATATGATTAAGACACTTGTCATAATCCTATGACATCTTGCATCTCACATTGCCTATATAAGCAAGGGGTCTCTCTCATTGTACAATCACAATCATATCATTGAATCATATTTATAAGAATACAGTTTATTCTTGTCACATTCTATTCTCTCTTTTTGTGCTTTCCATTTGGTCTCAAGATCTTGGAAACCATAGCCAATTCTAACATGGTATCAGAGATATGTCTCAGTTCTAACACGGTATCAGAGCGGGTTGGGTGCCATTGGAGAGTCTTTTTCTAAAGAAAGATACCAGATTTGGGGGTGTTCCATTTTGTGGATCTTTATTGTAGGTTTAAATCGGAGCTTGCTAGTGCAAATCTAAGCTCACCATTTCATCTGAAAGGTTTGAGAAAGTCAATTTTTCCTTTTATTTCATCCAAATCGGACATACAAGGCCAAATCTATGAGGGTTTGAAGTTGAAAAGTGGTTGCTAGATCTAGAAGGTAGCTGCATTTTTGGAGCATTTTGGGTCAAATCCAATCCTGTCATCACATCCAGAAGGACCAAAAACCCTAAGATCGACTGCCAAATCATCCCAATTGGAGCAGTTGTTCGGCGAGGCAAAAACAAATTTCCTAGGAGTCATGCAGCCCCTAGGTCGTCATTATTACCAAGGTACAATTTTTTCAAAAACAAAATAAAATAAAATTTTCAGTTGAAAACTTTTGAATTTTTTTTTTTGCAAAAATTAAATCTCGGTGATTAAATTTTGTTGTAAGTCTTTTAAAAATTCAAAAAAATATAGTACAGTCCGCAGACCAAAGTCTGTAGACCCGCACTGTACTAGCAAGGGTATGCGGGGAGCCTATGGGGGCTCCACATGGGATGGACCCCACAGGTCCTACCCCCTTCCTAGCAAGTGTCAGCTTTATAGATCTCGGTGCCTATTTTCTTCCACCAACAGGAGCTCATTTCAAATCTACGGGCAGTCAAATCGGTGACTTATAATCAACCGATTGGGAAAAATCACCTGGCGTTCCTTTTAAAATCCAGTGTTGGAGAAAATTTCTAGGCAGCTCAACAAAAGAACGAGCATATTCCTTTATTCAATGCAGTTCCCTCCACAAGATTCTAGCAAAATATTCTAAGCGGCGGTCAAAGATTCTGGAGGACTTGTGATGCCTTAATAGACGTCAAATTTAAGCTCACATTATGGGAGATTCTATAGCTGGAGGGAATATTCGATTTTGATGGTCACTTGGACATCAATTTTAATCATGGAGTTTTCCGACATCAGCACTTCGTAAGAAAAAAATTTCCCCCTCACCGTTTGCATTTTGGTTTTCATAGGCCAACTTTAGAAGGCCATAACTTGCTCATTTTGACTCCTTTTTTTGAGAAAATTTTCTTTATTTGGGCTAATTTTTTGCGCTCTTCATAGTGGTGCAATCAGTTTTTTATTTTGGTGTCTAGTTTTTCCAGAAATTACAATTTTTTATAGGTGTTGCCGCTTCGTCCTCATTTTGAGAACTTTGGGAGCTCATATCTTGCTCCTACGGTAACATTTTTGGGTGTAGTTTTTTTAAAAAAGTGCATAATTTTTTGTGTGCTTTTCAATGGTATGATCAGATTGATCTCATTTTATACCAAAAATTATACTTGATTTTGTGGCCTATTTTTGGCATTTGCATGTACCAATATCAAAGTCCACTTTGTTTTTTTTGGCAAGTGGCAACTGTAAATGCACTAAATATAAAGTACCAAATCAAATATTGCTTGGGGGGTTTCTTGATTGAGTAATTTGGGGGGGTAATCTTGCAGTGATTGGTTGCATTTTTTTGCTTGGTTTCTTGCAATGGGGAAATCTCAAATTGAACTCCTAACTCCACATAATTATGCTACATGGAGAAAAATAGTATGGCACTATCTCATGATGAAAGGTCTAATAGGTCATCTAAAGGAAACCATTTCTCAACCTACTAATGCTTCAGAATTAGCAAGATGGGAGATTAATCGTGAGAAAACACTTGGATGCATATGTTCATTAGTCTCATTTGGTTTGCAATTTTATATTGAATCATGTAAAACAACTAAAGAGGCATGAGAGAATTTTGAAAAATTGTATGGTAAAACAGATAAGATTAGGGGATATCAAATTGATAATGATTTGATGAGCCTTGATCCTAAGAACTTTGACAACATCCAAGACTACATCAGTAAGGTTAATGATCTTAGAGAGCAATGTAAAGCATGTGGAATTGATAAGAAGGACATTCAGTTGGTCTACAACACAATGAACAAACTTGGTCCTAATTACGCTTCTTTTGTTTCTATCTTTCATACTCATAGATTGAATATGGGATCTGCATATACTACACCTTCATTTGCATCATTTTCTGAGATGTTGATACATGAGCAACAAAATCTTATCTCAATGGGTCTCATCAATACTTCTAAATCTAGGCATTATTGGTTAGTCAGGTGAAAGAATCAGAATCAAATAAGAAACAAAAGAAAGCAAAGAATAATCCACATTCAGATCAAGCAAAGAAAAAATATTCTTCCAAAGGAGAATCATCCAAGAAGGAGAGCCCTTTTTGTGCATATTACAAGAAGGATGGACATGAAGAACACTATTGTTACAAGAAGGATATTGATGAGTTGAAACATCTTCTCAAAAAGAATCAAATTGATTTTCCTTCTAGAATGTCTAAATCTCCTCCTTCAAAACAATCTAAAAAGGACAAAGGTCAAGATTCTACATCAGGAAATAAAGGTCAAGCTCTTTGTACTTTTTCAATTCCAAGATTAGGGAGATGGCTTCTAGATTCAGGAGCATCTCATCATATGGCATCTTCACAGTCTATCTTCTCTTCATTTCAGCCTTGTACTATGTCTCCTATTTTGATGGGAAACAATACATACATGAGTGTAATTGGGAAGGGATCTATTATTTTTGGGGACACCAATTTTTAGGATGTCTTGTGTGTTCCTCATTTGACGAACAGTCTTCTTTCCATATATAAAATTACACATGGTGGAGATGGGAGAACTGTGGAGTTCACACCTAATTCAGTCATCAATTGAGACTTGGAGAGTAGAGATATCATTGCTACTAGGGTGGTTGATCACTCATCTCGGTTGTATACCTTTGCACATTTTGCTTCTAATGGTGGCATTGTTCCTTTGGTTGTTGATCATATGAACCATGATTCAAAGGAGACATTTGGATTCTTGAACTTGGGAGTTCTCACATTAGATCCAGTTCTTG
The DNA here is from genome assembly GCA_007258455.2 of Sequoia sempervirens. Lineage (NCBI taxonomy): Eukaryota > Viridiplantae > Streptophyta > Pinopsida > Cupressales > Cupressaceae > Sequoia > Sequoia sempervirens. The sequence continues at coordinate 465,517,734 of VDFB02105785.1, forward strand.
ATTCATGCATTTCATCTCCTCCATCTAGTGTTACAACTGATGATGCTTGTGTTTCAACAGTTTGGGTTCGTTGTGATTTAGTGCAGCGGGATCTTGATTATCTTTCAAAGATGGATACTTGTGATGGCTTCTTGACAGGTATTTTATACTTGTTTGTGGAGTCTCATATTGCATATTTGGGGGACATCATCGATAGAATTCATCTTCTCTTTGATGAAGATGATCCTTCTTCAGTTGCTATGAGGGAACACTCTAAACCTCTTGTTCATTCTCTACATGATCATTCTTCACAAATTGACATGACTGTGGATAATTTTGGACAACATTTGGAGGAGGCTTCTTTATCTTCAGAGGGGATATCCTTGTCTTCGGATCGTGTTCTACATTAATCTCCACTAGATGTTGGATTGTCCTCTTCAGCAGTGTGGCCTAGAACACTTTTTTGGAGTGTGTCAGCTTTGGGCATTGATATGGAGACACTTGATCATGCTTCAGAGACATCATCATCCATCATCCATATTCTTGACATCCTACATACATTTTTGGTTTTGTTTCTTCCTAAGGGGAGGAATGTTGTTCAGCGAGATTAGATCATCTTTAGCATTCAATGTTGAGCTTCTACCATCATTGTAGGAGACTCAACATTGAGGGGGGGCTGCCTTGTCTCTCTTCTACTTCTCTCTTATGGGGGGTTATTTTTCCTCACATGGGGTTCTTACCTTCTCATACATAATTGAGAGTATTCCTTTTTGTATTTCATCTCTCTTTTGGGGAGGAGTTTTGTCCCACTGGGTTTTCTCCTTTTCTCCGTTTGTGAGAGATTGCATTGCATGTACATGGGTACCTAACATGGCCTTGTAGTCGGGACTCATCTTTGTGTCATTTTCATAATAATCTGCTACTCCCTAAGTTTCACTTAAGGGGGGGTGTTGGTGTAAATAAAGTCTTGTACCTAGTTAATTCATTACTAGGGGACTTATTTACACATGTTAAGTTTACTTAGGTCCTAGGAAGCAATATTTCTAGAAGGTGTTAGTTGTCATTAGTTCTTATCTTATCTTTTGACTTGTAACACATGTGAACCTAGGTAAGTGTGATTAGTTGTCTCATGTCTTATGATTAAGACACTTGTCATAATCCTATGACATCTTGCATCTCACCTTGGCTATATAACCAAGGGGTCTCTCTCATTGTACAATCACAATCATATCATTGAATCATATTGATAAGAATACAATTTATTCTTGTCACATTCTATTCTCTATTTTTGTGCTTTCCATTTGGTCTCAAGATCTTGGCAACCATAGCCAATTCTAACATGGTATCAGAGCTATATCTCAATTCTAATAGATGTTATAAGTGGAGTTTAACTTTCAAATGAAATCAAAGATTCTTGAACATAAGAATTCCATGGAACAAATACAATTGGAAATAGATTCAATTTAAGGAAATGGCAAAATATGAAGATGCAAGTTTGTTGTTATTTTTAATTTATATGCAAGCAAATAAAGTGAGAGATGATGAGCTATAAGTCAAGTTGAATGTAAATGAAATCAAAGATTCTTGAACTTAATAATTCCATGGAAAAAATTATGCAGTGATGATAATGACCTTATGACCATTTAAGGATATGATATATGTAACATGAGACCAAATGAGATTATGAAGCTAAGGTTTATGATATGCTACTAAGATTAAAAGGTATGCCAAATGAAACTAAGGGGATTCAAACCTTTTGGGCCTAGGAAAAAGGATACAAACCAATTTTCTATGGTAGACCAAGATAACAATTATTGGGCCCTTCTACAAAAGAATTTAGATAAGATGGAGTGATTTCTCTTACACCCAAGATCCACAAAGTGGTGAGAGGAGAGGATACTTTCACTACACCCACAAAGTAGGCCTAATTAACATGAAAAAAAACACAAAATGCAAGTTGTGGCTCGTTTTAACCCATGAAATATGAAGATGCAAGTTTGTTGTTATTTTTAAACCAATGAGGCGGGAATGCAAGGTTGTTGTTCTTTTTAAACCAATTAATGAAAATGTAAGGTTTTTTTTTTTAAACCAATGAGTGAAAATGCAAGGTTGTACTTTTTAAACCAATGCTCGTGAAAATGCAAGTTGTTGTTCTTTTTAAACCAATGATTAAAAATGAAAGGTTGTTGTTCTTTTTAAACCAATAAGTGAAAATGCAAGTTGTTCTTTTTAAACCAATGAGTGAAAATGCAAGTTGTTCTTTTTAAACCAATGAGTAAAAATACAAGGTTGTTGTTCTTTTTAAACTAATTCTTGTGAGAATGCAAGGTTTTTGTTCTTTTTAAATTAATGAGGTGAAAATTCAAGGTTGTTGTTCTTTTTAAACCAATGAGTGAAAATGCAAGGTTGTTCTTTTTAAACCAATGAGTGAAAATGCAAGTTGTTCTTTTTAAACCAATTAGGTGAAAATACAAGGTTGTTATTTTTAAACCAATGAGTAATAATGCAAGTCAAGTTGTTATTTTTAAGCCAACAAGAGTGAAAATTCAAGCTATTCTTTTTAAACCAATAGACAAAATAAAAGCCATGATAGCACACCATCCAATTCCAATGAAGGGAGAGAGAGAGAGGGTCCCTTAGAGAGAATGATAGAGATAGAGGAAGGTGGATCTAGAGAAGGATAGAGAGAGATATATATAAAGAGAGAGAGGGAGAGAGAGGGGGTTACTTAAACTAGAAATGTTCAAAACTAGAAATTTAACACATGCTAAAAATCTTATATATTAAATAGGAAATTGTAGACATTGAAAAATGTCTTAAATGATATCATGCCCTCGAATCAGGTATACTAACATCATTTCCTCCTAAAACCCATTCTCTTTTCGCTTATTAATTAAATTTTCCTAGTTATTTAATTAATTGCATCATTTGCATCTATTAACCTAATTAATCTAATCGGGTTAATTCACCCCCTTTCATGCTAACATTTCGTCCACTTAAATTAAATACATCAAGTTATTTAATATAATCCCTAAGTCCTCTTATTTAATTAAATAACCCTAAATTATTTAATTAAATGTCACTTTACTTTCCCCCTTTCATTAAATCACTTTATTTAGTGAAAATCATCTAATTCCACTAATTGTATAATTAAACCTTTGTTTAATTATCAATTACTAATTAATCTAATTCCCCCCACTTGCAAAGGAATATTCCAAGGGAATATTCCTCCTTTGCACATTCCTCCAAAAGGAATATTCCCATGGAATATTCCTTGCTCTTTTGCACAATTAAACTTTGTTTTAATTTGCTAAGTATCTATTTCCCTCATCCATGAGAATATTCCAAAGAAAATTCTCTTTCCTAACTCATTTGAAAAAGGAGAATATTTATTTTCTAACAAACTTACTTGACTTCTTGAGAAAGTTAAGTTGTGACCTCTTGTACAAGTTAACTTGTGACCTCTTGTGCAAGTTAAAAGTTTGTTTTTTTGGACAAAGGTGAACACTTGATTAAATTTCATCATCGATTCTCATTTGTTGATGAGAATCCATGATACATTCCTCCAACTTCTTCCATCCTTGACTGTTGATTAACCTTTTTGATATCAACCCTCCATTTCTCATTTGCTCTCCTATAAATAGGTCACTATTTGGAGACAAATGGATCCATTTTTTTCAAAGAAAACTAATGCTATTGAAATCACTCACACTCACACTCACTTTTAGCATTTACTTAATATCATTTTAGCTTAAATACTTGCACTAATTAGCTTTGCTTCCATTAATGGCTTCCATGGTAACATAAATGCATACATTTAGCTTGTTTATTAATTAGGGTTTGAATCTTTTAGCTTAGAATCGATTTAGATTAGCTTTGCATTTACACATCTTAATCATCTTAGCATAAAATCATGTTAATATAGCTTGCATTAGGATCATTCAAATTTAAATCATGTTTCAACACACATTTCTTATCAGTTTCATAAGTTTTCCTCCATAAAACTAATTGGAATAGACTCATTTATCCACGAGATTGGGAAAGGGTCATCATTCCACATCAACACGAAAACACTCCCATAATAGGATAAGTTTCAATAGATTAGAGTAGGCATTTTAAAAGCTTTCATAGTTTAGCATGTTGGTTTTGATAAATGCTTAGTTTATTTTAAATTGAATGATCTATATTGGATTGACGTTAGTGGCATGAATATGCTTTGATTCTTCATGGATCAAGTGTACTCAACCCATACTAATCCATCGGTCACATTTTGGCTCTAGAAGGAGGGCATAACCGATCACATTTAATGAATTTTTCTCTCAAAGTTTTTTTTGTAATTTTTTGTAGATACGACGCTCCAAAGAATTTCAACGATGCAATTGTAAGGCATCGCCAAATAGTGAGGCTATCATCATCTAATACATTGATGCCTAATTAATGCACTTGTACTGATTAAAATAAACGACGATGCTAATACTTTTTAGAGGTATCAAGAATTTGCAAACAACGACACTCCAAAATGGTGACGCTATCATCGTCACTATCCTTCTACAACGCGACACTATTTTTCACTAGAGCGATGCTCATTTGATTTATGGCAACACTATTGTGAACAGTGATGCTCTTCCTCTGGTAAGCAAAAATAATGTGATTTTTAGCATGTTCTTTAATTTTTTTACTTCATCAGATCACTAACATGCCTCTGACATTGTTATATTTTTTAGGCTAACTGGGTTTTGCAAGTTGGACAATAAAATTTGAAGTGAAGAAGCATTCTTATCTTTCCATCTTATAATTATAACAACTGTTTTGATAATTTTCAAGCAATTACAACCCATTCATGTCATGATTTTCATTTTATGCTTTAGGACCACACTAGCTTTCAATTGGGTTTTAAAATAAATGCTCAAATCAGTTAAAATTGAACCCTCATCTCATTTTACTTTGGCTTTAAAATTGAACAATACAACTTAACACTTTTTTTGGTGCATAAAATGAACTTACCTTGCTTTGAGGATTAAAATTAACAAATATTTGCTATGTTTTGTGATTTACATTTTTTCCATTAAATGTGTATGCACTTCTCTAGTGCCACTCGACGATCTTGAGAATCAAAAGCATTTCCTTGATATTTTGTATAATCACCCACATATTTCAATTTGGATTAAAACGAACCCCGTGCTAGTGTGAGGAAAAGGCGTTGTGAATGCTATCTCCTTGCTTCATTCGAACTAGGAGATCAAATAGAAAATGTGCTTCCTTACTTTTGTTTATCTTTAGAAGGCTTGCCTCCCTGTTTCAAAAGGAGGGAATGACCCAAGTGGAAACAAGCTAAAGCCAAGTTCTTTCAAGTCGCTATATAAATAATGTGTTTATGATGAAAGTCATAAGCAACAGGTGTGGATGTTTCATACCGAAAAGTGTCACCCTTACTATCCATGTGATACATTAAAATATCTTCTTAGGAAGAGACTGGTGGGCCTCTTGATTGAAATAATATTGATCTAATATTTCCGCGTGTATGGCCACCTTGTACAAAAGCCCTTATTACAAACCAATTGTTTAGAAGCCAAAAACCTTTATGCTTGTTGGTGCAGGAACGGTTGTTCTGAAGCTGCCCCACATTTTACTATTCATTGTCAAAATAGGAAAATCCTTAGGATCTTAAGATCTTCAAGATTTGAGATTTGGTGGTCCTGAGAAGTGTGTGTCGTGGAGGGGAGCTAGTGTCACCAAATCTCTATTTATTTGCATTGTCTTAGTGCTTGGATAAATCCAAGTGGGGATTCAGCAAGTAGTGCCTTCTAAACCTAAGGTTGTAAATGCTTTTGATTCAGTTTAATACTTTGCTTGGTTCCAAAATAGTGCAAACAAACATTCACAATCTTCCTCAAAATTTCAAACTCTTTGGTCTAAGTATGAATACCCTTTGAAATATCCTTGATATTAATGCTTGTCCTAAGGATTTCTATCCTTAGAGATTTTTGAATATCTTGACTTACATCTCAATCCATATTTTCCAAAGCTAACATAAGCAACTATGGTTTGAACTTCATCCTTTTCACAAAATGGACCTTGTGAAATTTATGGTGTTTTCAACATAGACATTTAGTTTGAACTTAATCAAGACAAGTGTTTGTGGTAAAATAAACTCACTCAAGCAAGATAAATTGAAAAATTGAACCTCACATGACCATTTGGACACTGATCACTTTGGTTGAACAACCTAACCTTACAGGTGCTATCATTCAACCAAACTTTGAACTAATTGAGGGAGAACAAACTGACATAATTAGTATCTTGAGAAGCTTCACTTTTGAAACAAAGGAAACACCCATTTAGTGGAGAAATTCAACAACACTCTTAGACGAAGAAGAGGACCAAGTTGATATTGTGGCTAGAAGGCCCATATTACCACCACCCACGTGGCAATAAATATCCTCTTTTCTTCCATAAACTTGAACTTTTCTAAATGATCTCCCATAAAATCAGAATCCCCAAGAGAAGGTCTATAGGTCATCACTTTAAACTTAGACATCTTAGTCCAAAATCCATCAAAAGACACCTTTTAGCACTTCACCAAAATAGAACCAGGTTAGTATACAACTTCTACAACCGTGCTTCACAAAACAACCCAAACTTGTATGTATTCTTTTACAGTCAAAACCCTAGTCTTTTTCTTGATCTTCAACCTATCTAAATCATTGGGTCTTTAGGATTCAAAAACTTTAGAAATATAGCATGTTTCTCAATACCATGGTCTTATCAAATAAAGGTTCACTTTAGGTCAACATTGGGTCAAACATTTCATCCACCCCTTCATCAAATTTCTTCCTTCACTTCACCAAACTTTGCAAAAAAATTGAATACACCAACACCTTTTGACTTCAATATCTATCAAACCAACCCCTAACTTAGCTACCTTGTATGTGAAATGAATCATTTTCCATGCATTTGGTTAAGTTAGATATCATCTTTGAACTAGTTCATCTTGAAGGTCATGAGTCTACCCTAAATATTTCCAAGTTCATCAACATCCTTTATCCAAACATCAACACATCAAAATTAAGTCAAAAGTGTTGTCCCAAAACGTTTGTAAAGATCACTTCCCCTATAATTCATCTTTTCATCTCTCATCATCATCATTGCTCCAAAAAGACTTAGAGTGTCCATTTTACCTAGATTTGAGTGAACTAGAGAGTTCAAACATTAGGAATCTCAACATAACTCTCCCAGAGGTGACCCAAAATTTATGGAAAAAATAATATCACAACACAAGAGAATCATGGAGAAAACCAAAGTCACATTTACCTCAAGTGATCCTAATCCTTTATAATTTGATCCAAGAAGTCACGTTACTCCATCACAACAACCTTTGTCACCATCAGGGCCATATGAGATAGAAGACATCACAAACAATCCATTTGGACTTACTAGGGAAGAAATCATGGAGCATCCAGCCTTAGAGAACATAGTTCCTAATTCCCAATATTTTGTTACACAATCCTTAACATGAGGCTTAACTTCATCCACTATTCCAACAACTCCATCATTAGAGCTAAATCAAACATCAACACCTAGTATTGTAGCTAGTCTTGCTAAGGACTTTGGCTATACTCTTCCATTTGAAAGAAACACACTTGTGGGTACCCTTGATGCCAATCTTTCATTCCAAACAACCACTTGGACACCAACATTTGGCGCTCCTCCTATTCCCGAGGATCCCCAACAACCATATAAACCACTTATGCTCCATTACTCCACAACAACCTCAACATATTGAGGACACACCTCTTCATCCATACCTACAAGTACCACAAGTGTGCCTAGCATCACACAAGGTAGTGTGGACCAACTAAACCCAAAATGGAAAGGAAGTACTCTCATGCAAAATAAGCCTTTAACACCACATGGGACATGTTCATCCAATCCTCCTGTGGATACATCAAACATAGTGGTTGTCTAGAACACATCTATCCCATCCACCATCAACCCACATCAAAATAATCCCTTGGTCACAAACCCCATCAACCAAGGTAATACCTTGACCACATCTCAAACACAGGGGAATCTCCAAAACATCAATCAATGGACCCAAGGTCCTAATGTTCCCTTAACATCGCAATATTTAATGGTTCCATCCTCATCTTTACCATTTTTCCCCCAATTCATGCAAAATCAAATGGGACCTCAAACTTACATTCTTCCATCTCAATCCGCTATCTTACAAGGAATGTTAAACCAAGGGAATCCACAACCTCTCATCAAAAATACACAATCTATGTAGAACAACAACACCCAAAACCCATCACAGATGTCCCAACCACTAATTGATCCTACATTGCAAGCACATGCCCTAGATTTATAACAAGAACAATAGGCTTACCAGCAATCAGTCCAATAGCAGAAAGCACAACAAGTAGCCTTAGTAGCACAACAACAACAGCAAGCACAATAAGTAGCCTTAGTCGAATAACAAGAGTAGCAACAAAAAAAAGCAGCCTTAGTCACACAACAACAACAACAACAATAACAAGTAACCTTAGTTGCACAACAATAGTAGTAACAACAACAAGCAGCCTTAGCAGCACAACAACAACAAGAAGAAGTAGCCTTATAAGCACAACAACAACAACAACATCAACTAGCCTTAGCAACAGAGCAAGCAGCCCTAGCAACTCAACAACAACAACAACAAAAACAAGCTCAACAATATGTCCAACAACAACAATTGCTCACACAACAATAGCAACAATAGGGTTTATACTATAACCCTCAACAAAATGTCGTCAATCCAAACAAATTAGGAACATATACACCTACACCATCATCGCCATATCCTACACCACTATACACACCATACAACACATCATCATATCATAATCCCACGTACGCTTCATCCACCATCCCACAATATGCAACATATGTTCCTCCTCCTAGTCCACCAGACAATATGGCATCATAACTCAAGGCGTTAACACAAGAAATGTAGGACATATGAATGGGAAAAATGAAGAAACCCCATACATAGAACTTATATCCATATCCCTTTGATCGAAACATCACAATGGTACCATTCCCTCCCAATTTTTAAATCCCCAAATTTGAAAAATACAAAGGGAGAGGAAGCCCTGTGGACCACATCAAAGAGTTTAGCATCATGTGTATGGAGGTCGCCTATAACGAGTCCTATTTGATAAACCTCTTCCCACAAAGTTTAATAGGTCCTGCCATGGATTGGTTTTCTCAATTTCCTCCAGGTATCAAAACCTTCCAAGAAATTGTTGGCAAATTCATAGATCACTTCTCCTTCAATCTTGACATGGATGTAAGTTTAGAATAGTTATACACCATCAAACAAAACAAAGGAGAATATTTTTCCAATTTCTTGCAACGATGGAGGAAAAGAGCGAGTAAAAGCAAGTGGCCAATTCTCGATGAACAACAAGTGGGAATTATCATAGAAAATATAGATCCAGATCTATCCTTTCACTTGAAAATTTAGTGTATCACATCTTATGACGAGCTTGTAGGTAGAGCCCTTAACATTGAGAGAGCTCTAATCTCATAGGGAAATACTCAAGCCTTCAAAGACAATCATCCATCAATAGTTCAAATGACAAGCCTCATGTCCAGGATAAAAACAAAAATGTAACAAATGATGGAGTGGTAGATGCTAATTTAGTCCTAAGTGCTCCTAGGCCAAACAATAATCAAATAGCTAACATTCAACCAATTGTGCAACAAACAACACCAAAATGCAATAGATACACACGCCTAATAAGAACAACTATCCAAAATACAAATATACATAGTTGTTGGAACCTATTGAGACTATCATGAAGAAATTGGTAGAGTCAAACCTGATAACGCTTCCAAACTTAAAAAACTACCAAGAACTACAGGATAAACCGCCCTGGTACAATGAAAAAGATCTTTGTGACTTTCACAAAATCAAAGGACATAAGATGGCGAACTACATGCGACTCAAAAACATTATCCAAGATCTTATAGAAAGTGACACCATATCTATTGAGGTACCAGCCGATAATCAGAATCTTAAGATATACAAGACCCCTATGCCTAATCATAGCAAAGGAAAAAATAATGGGAAAGTAAAAATATTATACAAATGTGCATCATACCTATTCCAATGTAGTCACTTCCTATGATAGCATCATTACCGTTGTCACCATCAAAGGGCCTAGTCTGGAATGTGGAGTCACCACAAAACATGTTAAGGTCACCATCCAAGGAGTCCCATCTCAATCTAGGGCACAACCTACTTAGCCATCAATAAGCACTAGTAAGTACAATCTCTTAGATCAACTTAAGAAGACCCCTACATAGATTTATATCTTAGAACTATTGAGGCTATCCCCTGCCCATAGGGAAATCTTAGAAGAAGCTCTATCTATGTCATATGTTCCCGAGGATATAGATACAAAGCAGTTTCAAGCTATGGTAAGGCATATCACTAATCATCTCCTTACCTTCTTGGAACAAGACCTACCATCATAGCCATCTCATAATTATGCTTTACACCTTGAGGTCATCATTCATAAAAAATATGGTTAAAAGAGTCTTAGGAGATGGAGGCACTGGTCTGAACATTTGCACCCTCTAGTTGATCAAAAATCTGGGCTATTCAGAGGATAATATTAAGAAGACAAAGAGCACCACCATCAAAGCATATGATGACCAAGAATGGGTATCACAAGGCATCATCACACTACCCATCCAAGTGGGCCCCCTAATCTTATAAACTACATGTCAAGTGTTAGACCTTGATCTTCCCTACAACATCCTGTTTGGTTGACCCTAGATCCATGCCCTAAAAGTTGTTGCTTCAACCTACCATCAGTGTGTGAAGTTTCCTTTCGATGGTAGAGAAGTTACTATCCATGGAGATCCTAAGCCTTTTTACTACTGCAAGAATCTTGAGGCCAAGTTCTATAAGATCCCTCAAATACCCAAGAATGATGAAGGGCCTACACCTTCTACCTCATTTGTTGACCCATCATCCTTTGCATCAACCTCAGAAACGAAAACCCCTATTGTGTGGAACATACCCGACATCAAAGTAGTGATCCAGGATGATGGTTATGGAAACTATAAGCTAACAAAGGATAATTTTATGTTGGGAGAGCTACCTATTTCTCCCAAATCTCATGGGAAACCCACACCTAGCAACAATGTCCCTAAAACTATCAAAATGGAAGCCACTACCTTCACCAAGTGGGGGGACAAAATGACAATGATTTGTTAGAACCTATCATTCCTAAGAAACGTCCAAAGAATCTTGGCCTAGGTTGCACAACTAGCAAGGTTACCCTTATTGGAAAAGGTACTTCCACTAAACAGGTCTAGGCTTCCTCTTGGTTACCAACATCGCATGATACTACCCTAGATGACTTCCCCCTCAATGTTGCTAAACTTTTTGAGAATAACTCCCTCTTCATGATATCTAAATCATCCTTCACCCCAACCAACCCACCAAATGAAATACGCCTAGTATACCCATGACTCATTGACCTAGACCAACAAGGACCACCAATTCTAGATTTATTCAAAAATGATGAAGCGATCTCATAATTCATGGGATTTCATGACAACTTACCATGGGAAGATCACAAGGCTATTTTTCACATAGAGCTCAACACAAGGGCATACTATGGAGAGACGATTGAATCCTTTAGTCACAAAATTGATGACATGCAACTAACTTGTAGATCTTTGAGTGAAAACCACACTGTGGCACTCTCTGATCCTAAAATAGTAAAAAAAAAAAGGGGACGTATCTAAGGGTAAAACCTCTCTGAGGCACCCAAGGATGAGGAATTCAATCTCCCCCTTAGTGTAATGCATCCAGAAAAGTCAGCAGTTCTAGTAGAAAAGGCCACTCTAGTCAACGTGAGAACAAAAGAAGCACCCAAGATCACTTTCTATGTTGAATCCTTGTTGGATGAAGAAAATAATAACCTAGCAGCATTCCTAAAAGAGCGAAGAGCTAACTTTGCATGATCATACACGGATATGCCAGGGCTCGATCTATAAGTAGTTGTGCATCATCTAGCAGTCTATCCTGAAGCCAAACTAGTAAATAAAAAGTTAAGGAAAATGCACCCTCAGATAGCACTCTCATTCAAACATGAGTTACAAAAGCTTCTTGGCATTGGATTCATTCGACCCATAGATTATCCTAAGTGGGTTTCAAACTTGGTACTAGTCTCCAAACCCACTAGGGGCATCAGAATATGCATTGATTTAGAGACTTGAACAAAGCATACTCGAAGGATGATTTCCCTCTTTCAATCATCGACATCATAGTGGACTTAACATATGGGCATAAAATTCTATCACTCATGGATGCTTTTTCAGGCGATAATCAAATCATGATCGCTAAGGAGGATCAACACAAAACTGCATTCACTTGTCCATAGGGGACATATTGCTAGAACATGATGCCATTTGGGCTAAAGAATGCAAGAGCAACCTATCAGAAAACAATGACAATCATTTTTCATGACATGATCCACAAAACAGTTGAAGACTATGTGGATGATATTTTGGCAAAGTCAAAGAAAATAAGTGAGCACATACAAGTCTTTGGACCCATCTAAATGATAGACTTGAAGAGTATAAGGTACGGCTAAACGTGTCTTTGGGGTGACATCAGGAAAGCTCCTTGGATATATCATCTCATAGAGAGGAATAGAAGTTGATCTAGCAAAGGTAAAATCCATCCTAGACATGGAACCACCGCAAACATTGAAGTAGATGAGAGGGTTACAAGGAAGATTGCAATCCATCAGAAAGTTCATAGCGCAACTATCAGGTAAAATCCACCCTTTTTTGCATCTTCTCCATAAAGGAATAACTTACAAGTGGGATGAGAAGTGTGACAAATTTTTCCAATAGATCAAGGACTATCTATTAACACCTCTAGTGCTTATGCCACCGATACCTAACAAACCATTGATCATGTATATCTTAGCAACATCAGTAGCACTAGGTGCTCTTCTGGCACAACATGATGAAAACGGAAACAAAAGAGCTATCTACTACATCAGCAAGACCTTAGTGGGCTATAAAATTAACTATTCATCCATTGAGAAAGCATGCTTAGCATTGTTTTTTGCTTCACAAAAATTCAAAAACTACATTTTGTCACATCAAATCAAACTTATTGCAAAGATTGACCCATTGAAATACATGTTATCCAAAGCAACTCTCATTGGGTGAATGGCCAAATGGGTAATGATCTTGAATAAATTTGACATAGAGTATTTGCAGCACAAGGCAATCAAAGGACAAGTGATCGCAGACCAATTAGAAGAGGCACCTATCTATGTAGAGAATCCACTGATGTCAGAATTCCCGAATGAATCAATATTTCTTATCAATACAACAAATCAGTGGAAGATGTACTTTGATGGATCATTCACCCAACATGGATCATGGGTGGGTATTCTCTTAATCACCCCTCAAGGTGATTGCATCCCAAAGTCATACAGGCTATCATTTCCATGTACTAACAACATTGTTGAGTATGAAGCCCTAATCACAGGTCTAAGGATAGCAGTTCAATGGAAGATGCAAGAAATGAAAGTCTATGGAGACTCACATTTGGCTATCAACCAAGTCTATGACGACTACCAAACTAAGGACGATAGGTAGAGAGTCTCAAGGACTTTTTCATTGATATAAATTTTGAGAAAATTCCTCGCATTACAATCAAGCAGTAGATGCTATGGCAACAACTAGGTCATTGTTAGACATGTCGCACAACATCCTACAATATGAATTCTTGGTAGAACAACTTCTCGTACCAACTTTCAAAATCCCAAAATCTGAATTTCTATGTGTCATTGTTGGTCCTGGATCCCTGTGGTACCATGAAATCTTTACCTACCTAAGTAGAGGAACCCTCCCATTCAAGATCACCTCGAACCTTAAAAAGGCCTTTGTTAAAAAGGAATCCTGATTTATGATCCTAGGTGATACCTTATACCGTTGAAGCATCAAGGGGACATTACTACGATGACTTAACAAAGAGGAAGCCTTGACCGCGTTAACAGAAGTATACAATGGCATATGTGGTTCCCATTCTAGCAATATAACTTTAGCTAAGAACTGTTGAGAATAGGGTGCTACTGGCCAATCATGAAAAGAGAAGCTCATCAATATGTGCAGAAGTGTGTCCAATGTCAACAACATGGAGATTTGATTCATGCTCCAACTCAAGAATTGCAACCAATGGTCACACCTTGGCCTTTCCCATAGTGGGGGCTTGACCTCATAGGAAAGATTACTCCAATCTCATCTAATGGCCACCATTTCATTATAATGGTGACTGAGTACTTTACCAAGTGGGTCGAAGCCATCCCTATGACCTACATAATGGGAAAGAAAATTGCTAAGTTTATCTTGAACTACCTCATTTGTCATTATGGTGTTCCACAAACTCTTATCTCAAATAATGGAACACCCTTCAAGAACCAGGATGTGAAAGAGCTATGTCAAAGATTCAACATCCAACACTAATTTTCAACCCTATATTACCCCCAGGGAAACGGTCAAGTTGAGGCTACAAACAAGACCATCCTAAAGATCCTAAAGAAAATGGTCAATGAAGCTAGTCGTGACTGGCATCTATAGTTAAATCCTACTCTTTAGGCCTATCGAACCAGTATGTGCATGCCAACAGGTGCAACCCTATTCTCCTTGGTCTACGGATCAAAATCCATCTTGCCTATTGAGGTCGAGCTTCCATCACTATGACCGTCACTATAGAGCCTAATCACTGATGAAGAATATAGAGTATCTTGGCTAAATGAGCTAGAATTCTTGGATGAGCATCATCTTGATGCTCTTAATCATTTGCAAGTATATCAAAAATGACTAAAACAAAGCTATATAAAGAAGATCAAATGTCAGTCTTTCCAAGTAGGGTATCTTGTCCTAAAGTAGAATCAAAAAAATCTTCCAGATGAAGACAGTAAAGGAAAGTTTGAGCCTAATTGGTTAGGTCCCTTTGTCATCACATCAAGTTATAGATCGGAAGCATATCCATTGTCAACACCTAAAGATGAACCCTTGTAAGAACAAACCAACAGTTTGCATCTCAAAAAAATTTATGCCTAGGCTTGAAGGGTGTAAAATCTTAAAATACAAAAAAAGTCAAAAAATGATCAAAATCCAAAAAAATGAGAAAAAGGATTGAAAAAGTAAAGAAAAACAATCGTCCTCTAGTGAAAACCACTTCGCTGGTGCTTTGAGCAAGTACCTTGGTGAAAACTTGGAAAACAAGTGTCTTGTGTAAATAAAGAACCTTCATCTACCTAGGCTCTTTATCCTATCATTCCATCCATCATTGCATCATTCATCCTATTTCGTTCATCACCCATTTGCGTCCATATCATAGTTTAATGTTGTGAAGAATTGTATCCCCTTAGTACTACTTGGAATATTCCAAAGGTCAATTTTTCCTACCTATATCGAGGTATCCTATCATATCATATCAAGTGCAATTCATTAGGGATTAGATCGGGTTCTTGTATATCTTAAGGTCATCGAAAATATCAAAAACATTCATAAAATCTCATCAAAATCCAAAAACATTTACAAAATATTGTATAGCCGAAAATCCAAAAACATCAAAATCTTGTATAACTAAAATCCAAAAACATTCAAAAATTGTAAAAGAAAAATCTAAAACACATCAAAATCCCTAAAAAGGTCAAAACATTGAAAATCCAAAAAAAACAGTGTCATTTTGAACTACGTTATCTCTGAGCTTGAATGTAGGAAAGGCCATCATTGATGTGCCCCTGAAACACCCTAGGTCAATCCTTTAGGAGTGTAGACACGCAAAATTAGCATTATGCATAATCATATTCCATTCAACAAATAAATCAAGTTTATTTATCAATCTCCTAAAGTCATCAGCTTAAATCAAATAAATCAAACTTGATCCTATCATCATCCCTTTAATTAAATAAATCAGGACTTTATTTAATTGAAATCCAATTCATATTTCTCTCTTTGATTTGATTTAAATCCCTAAATCAAGTCAAATTGGTCAAATCATCCTAATCATCATTAAACTAATCTAACCATGATTAAATGCTAATCCTCACCACTTGCATCCTCTAGATAATCCCACTTGCACAAATAAATCAATTTATTGATTTATTAAATCCAACATTTTCACTCAACATGGAATATTCCCTAGAATTTGAATTCAAAAACAAGAGGACATGTACATCCAACAAGTCATTTATGAGCTCTTACATGGCTCTTACATGTCCCTTGCACAAGTCAAACTCAACATTTATTTCACAATTTGAATTTGAAATTTCCCCCTCTTGGGCACATTTCCCAAATCTTGCACATGCATCAACCACTCACATGATGACAAGTGGCCTCTTTTCATTGGCTTGTTTTTTAGTCCCACATTGGTCCCTCTTCAACACTCAGCATTTGAAAATCTTTAATGGACAATCTAATACAAGGTTAATCTCTTCAATGGGGAGCTAATCTTGTCCACACCATCTTCATATCATATTCATATCAATTTCATCATCAAGCTTAAGCAAGGATTGGGAAAGGGCTATTTTCAACAATAGCACCAATCCACTATGGGATAGGATTAATTTCATGTTTTCATATGATTTTATTTGGATTCCATTGTTTCATTTCATTGCATGATTAACATGATTTATTATTTCATAGAGATGATGTTATTTTCCTTATTTTAAACTAGCCATGCTAATGTGTTGGAGGTTTTAACAAGTTGCAAATTTCACCATCTACATTCTGGCGCTAGAAGGAGGGCAGAATGAATCAATTTCACATTATCTGCTTTGCTTGGACAGTGTTTGATTTTTATTTTGTTTAGGTGCTAGTCCATTTTTTTTTTCTTTTTGGATATGTTTGTTATTCTAACCAAGCATTGACTTCCAAAGCCAAAACAAACTTGAAGTAGAGCAAAATGGTATATGCATTTTATCTCTACCTGGGCGTATTCTTTGTTATCAGCATGTATTTTCCTTTTTTAAGCCTAAATTTTTTACTCTGTGTTCTCTATTTTCAGCGTGCGCATCAACTTTAATCTTTGCTTTCCCATTTTGCATACATATTTGTTATGGTATTTCCAAGTATCATCTAACAAAAAAAAAAAAATTCCTTGTGCTTTATACTAAATCTGTCCACGCAGGTAGGGAGGACGTAGAAGAGGCCGAGGAGTTTGTCTAAATCTATCATTAGCAGTCCATGAGACCATATTACTTTAAGGCATTTTGATGAAGAGCTTGCGCACCTTTTCTGTGCTTCCACATTTTACATACATAACGTCTGTGCTTCAACCATAAAGTCATGTCTTTCACATTTTTCATACATAAAGCCTTGTCTGTGTTTTCACAAGAACAGCTTGCACGCCTTGTCTGTGCTTCAACCATAAAACTCATGTCTTTAAAACATTCAGTCAAAGAGCCTACCTACCTTACTTTATACTTACCAAGTGCACTTGCTTGAAAGTTCTAAAAGATGTTTTTTTTAATCACTGTCCTTACTATTTGCGGTGAAAACTCTATCACTGGTGATAACTTAATGTTTATCTGCAGGTTTTTTTTTTTTGTGGGGTGCGACTTAAAGATGTTTCTGTTTTCTTCATCAACTTCTGTCTTAGCACTCAATGACTGTAGTTTTTAAACTTATCGTTTCCCTTTCAAGGCGGCTTGTATTAATGGCATTTAACCATTGTTTTTTTGGTGGGGTGCGACTAAAGACATTTTCTATTTTTCTTCATCAACTTTTGTCTTGTCACTCAATGACTGTAGTTTTTTAAACTTATTGTTTCCCTTTCAAGGCGGCTTGTATTAATGGCATTTAATCGTAAGTATTTATGAATTTACTGCTCTGGTTGATGGTCATCACATGCTTGGAGGGGTTGAGTCTTTATGGGAGCAGATTTAGAAGGGAAAGATGATGATATCTGATGGAAAAAGTCATGATAATAGTAGTCCTCTTGAATAAATCTTTCAGACGTATTAGTTCGAGCTTCTCTTTCAGACGTTCCACTGCTTAGTAAGAATAGACTTTATTGCTAAAGCAGGATCAATTGTTTTGAAGAATTTCTAAGGATTTAGATACTGCCACTTAGTCCACCCACAAGTAGGCTGTTCTTTGAAGTTCTTTCCCATTATACCAAATTCCTTCTCAATGCGACTAGTTTGATTAACTAGACGCCTCAGCTGTTGAGTAAGAATACTGGCCTCAAGCCAAGCAAATTTCTCTCCCGCTCTTAAGACTGGATTTTAAAGATCATTCTCTGCATGAAAGTTGTGGATCAATTTGATGAAGTCTATTTTTGTTCAAAATACACTCGCAGTATTAAACGCACCCCATAGTCCATCTGTTGAACTGATTTGAATAATATCTTATGAATTTAAAAAGTGGGTAAAAGCTGCCAGTATTTTTCAAATCCATACGCCACTTTCTTCTTCATTTGTGTGTTGGGTGCATTTATGGCGCAACTTGCTTGCTAGGTGCAGTCATGGCATAGTCCGTAAGATATAAATTGTACATTGAATTTTTTCCTATCATGATTCATGCTGAGATATGTTTGATTCCTTTTTTTAAAAATGCCTTGATTAATCTTGATTTGTTTGACTTTTGTGCCTAACAAAGACGTTGAATATATCAATAGTTTGTTTTGAATATCATTATAAGCATATCAAGTTGTTGGCTTACTAACTTTAAAGACCATTGTTTTTGAAAACCATTGTTATATATATATAAATTGTTGGGATCACACACTTTGATCAAAAGGGTAAATATCTTAAATGTTGGCTGTCAATCTCGTCGTGAATATTGAAAGAAGTTGCAAATCAAAAACACATTGAAATTCATTATTGAGTTATTATTTCATGACTTTATTAAATTTTCTTTTTTAATAAATGAATGAATAAAATAATAGAAACTCAATAATGAATATCAATGCAATTTTATTTTTTCTCCCTTTAAGAAGATTTCCTCATAAAGTTGACATGCCTTAATCCTTTTTTTTGTGATAGGTACAAACGAAGGAATAGCGAGGAAGGTACAAAAGCAAACAAAGGAGGTACAAAAGCAAACAAAGGAGGTACAAAAGCAAGCAAAGGTACAAATGAAGGAAAGCAAGGAAGATAAGGCTAATGAAGGAAAATGAAAGGCGGATATTTTGAAAAATCAAAGTGTTTTTTTTAACGCTTTAAGTGTTTGTTTAACACTTCTTCACGAAATTGTTATCTTTCATTTTTAGGACACTAACTTTCGATTGGGTCCAAAAAGAACACTTTGATTTTTCATTTGCAAAGGGTTAAAATTGAAACTTAGACACCTACTAGATTTCAATTTGGGCTAAAATCGAACAAGCAATCTTCATCTTTCCTTTGGTGTTTTAAAATGAATCAAATCATTGCTTTGAAGGATAAAATGAATGTGTGTCTTTATTGTTTTTTAATTATTTACACAAAGTAATATCATCAAAAGACGTATGCACTTCTCTCGCGCCTCACAGCGATCTTGAGAATCAAAAGGCTTTTGGTGACATTAAGTTGCGTAAAGAATTGCCCATACACACTTCAATTTTGGGTTTAAAATTGAACAAAACACTTTGTGAGTGTGAGTTAGGTATATCGCGTGTGTTCTCCCTTTGTTTCTAAATGAAGGTCGATCAAACCACGGATGTGCTTTCTCGCTATTATTTACCTTTAGAGGGGCCTGCCTAAGAGACACATCCGAAAGGAGAACTCGAAGGCGACTCCAACCAGTTTTTCATTCGGTCCAGTATACAAATGGATAAGACTAAACTGTCAAGTCCTCATGGTATGTAGGCCTCAGCCGTACAGTTTCTTTCAGAACGGGGTACTACCGTAAAACGTATAAGAGCCCCTAGTAGGATTGATTAAAGCTTTTAGTGGCTTGCTGGACGCTCGCAAGGTGCCATGTCCCTGATGTTGTGTCATTAAGAACCTTGTTTGTAGTAGCCATCCAATCCATCCAACGAGTTTATCAAAGTAGTGCATTGGAACTTAGATTCCAAGAAGTTACTTGCCATGTCCGATCTTGGTTGAAATATAGAGGTTAAGACTTTATTCTTAACATACCTTTATATTTTATCCTTGGTTGCATGTAAAATCATCTCTTCTACTATGAAGGGCATGAGGCAAGACCACTAGGAAAAACGTACCAATTGAGCTAGGACGTCATATTGCTTGTGAGTTAGTTTGAAAACACAGTGTTTTTATCGAAAACATTTGAAAACCAACATTCAACATGAGCATAAAATCTCAAACCCTTTAGGAGAAGCAAATATCCTTGAACAAATTCATGTTTTATTGTTTTCCCTTGGGATTTGTATCCTTAGAGGCATCTAAACATTTGGATTTCATCTCAATTTGCTTCTACGAAAGTCAACATTAGGAAACCTTTTCCTTGATTTCCTCGATTTCCGCATAATGCACTTTGTGGGATGAAAGGGAATTAGGAAATTGGACATTTAGTTGAAAACCTTATCAAGAGTTTGTTTGTGGTAAAAAAATCCATTAAGGAAAGATTAAATCAATTGGACCCCACACATGTGCTTGGCATCTTTTGGTCGTATGGTTTTCATGCAAACATTGGTCTTTTGATTTTGAATTACTCTTAGAGAAAAGGAAAGTTCTTCACTATCTTGGCCTAGTAAACAAGTCCTTCCTAGGTTCATTTAGGAGCAACTCAAACACTTCATCCATCCAAACACTTATCAAAATCCATCCCACCAAACAACTTTAGATCTTTGGAAACATCATTCTAGACTTGGGTAAATCATCAAAATCAAAATCACCTTGTTTAGTTAGGAGTATGGGAATGTATCCTTTCTCATACCTCTAATTAAATCAGCAATCTTTTGAACAAGTTCATCCTAAAATAACATCTAACATCTTAAGGTTTACAAAGTTCATTATCCAATCAAACCAATCAAAATCAAGCCCTAAGTCTAGCATTGATCCAAAGTTCCTAAACGTTCATCACTCATATCATTTACACCTTTCATCCTTCATCTCGTCATTTAGTCCTAAGAACCTTAGAGGTCACTTTTGCAACAAGGTCAAAACACAAGGAGAACATGGAATATAAACTTGATCCATACATCATGAGTAATCCAAATCAATTTAACTTTCAAAGCCTTACAACACCGATTGATTATCAACACTCACTCTTATACAAACCGTACATGGGATCATTACCTTTGACAAATGTCAATGGTACAACTAGTGTGAGTATCCCCAAATCAAAGATTGGAGCACATTTCCCGATGGTAGATCTAAATCCAAACCTACAAGTCTATCAACTAAATGATCAATGCACGAGCCTTCAAATGAACAACATCATCCCATCAAATCCCTACAAGCCAAATGAGAACGTACCAAGCACAAGTTTTCGAAACATGAATCTAGAAAACTTTGGGATGGATACATTTGCAAAACATAAAAATATTCCCAACATCAAAAATGTTCAATTTCAACCCATAATGCCAAATTTGAATATCATCCCAAATCAAAACATTGTCCAAAATCAACCACAAGTATGCATCCCAAATCTGTTTGAACAAAATCCAAATCAACTATATCAAGGGAGTCAAGATCGAAATCAAGATCAAATTTTGCGAGATGAAATTGTGACACTTACCAAAATAGTTGATTCATTACGCCAAGAGACATCTCCACCACCATTACCCACATCAACATCATTCCTTGGTTTAGGGCTTCCCCCTTTACCTAGCACCAATCACTCCATCCAAATCAATCCACCTAACACCAATCAAGCCATTACATCAAATCCTTTGAGTATACCATCGACATCGCGCCAACATATGGTATTCAATCAAGCAACAATGTTGATCCCAAATCAAAACATGATCTCCCAAGGGCCTATCACCTCGGTCATTCCAACCATCCCCATCACTTCGATCATTCCAAACACCACTCTCACACCCATCATATCTCAACCCCTCACTACCATGATCGCTCCAAGCATATCTCAACCACTCATCACTACATCCAACATGATTCCAAATCCACCACCACCCCCACCACCACCAACTTCCACCACATCAAGCCAATACAATGCGGAATTACAAGCTTCTTTTCAAAGGGGATTCCAACAATATCTAGCCACGCAACAAGCAACACAAGCTCAACAAGTGCAACAAGCCTCTCAAGTTTCCCAAGCCTCTCAAGCTACCCAACAAACACAAGCACAAACACAAAAAATGATAGCTATTGGGAATAATGATGAACATTCAACCACTAGTGATAGCATTGACAATCTCCCCACCACAATTGCTAAAAGAAATAATCAAGATCTATCCATCAAAGTGCACATTGGAGATGTTTCTATCTTGTCTGAAGATCAAATCAACACACATCAAAAGTCACTTTTCAATCATGATCAAAATCCACCAACAAAACCCAACAGTGGTCTAATTGTTGAAATCAATGATCAAGATCTATCCTTCAATAAAGATATTTTCACCTCGTCCAATGAGGCATCGACCAATGATCATGTTGAAAATGTATCTACATCACCTAATGAGTTAGAGGAAATATCTCAAGAATTTATTCCAAAGCAAGATCAAAATCTTCCACTAAGGTCTAACAATGGTCCTTTCCATGAAATATTAATATCCTTCGACCTCATGGTTACAGATACTGAAGGAACCCTGAACTCGACACTTGAGGATGTTGAACCACTTACCATGTCTAATGAAGACATCCAAGAACCTTTTGTAAGCAATCCATCCTTTGAAACTGATCCATGTCAAGAACTTGATCCAAAGCATGTCGAAAGCAACTCCGAAATCATTCAAGATCAAGAATTTGTATCTTCAATATACTACAATAATCTAATGGACACGCTCCTATCTATGCAAGATGATCATATCCATGTAGCACATACTCCTTCATCTACCCATGAGACGCTTTCTACAGATGGACACGTAGATGATCTTCATCTAGAACAAGATTGTGTTACACAAAAAGAGTAGATTATTAACTCCTACAGTCAGACAGAGTTATCAACATCAGGATCAGATATATCCCAAACTCATATTGAGGAAATCATGAATAAAGATATCGAACATTATCCACTCAAGGAAATAAGTCGAACAGAACAGTATAATCCAAAGTTAGTAGAGCAGAAAATTGAAACAATGTCATCTACAGTGGTCATTTATCAGAGAATGCACTCTAAACAGGAGCTCTTAGAACAGGCAGAATCAAAGCATGAAGGTACTACTTCCACCATACTGGGGGCAACTTCATCTCAAGCAAGCATCAATATAGGGAGCACAAAGAATCCTTGTGATGAAACCATTGCCAATACTACAACCAGCCACGTCATGAATCTTCATCCACCCATCACCCCATCCATGAATTGGGACCAACGTCAAAAGAAAGAATTGAATCAAAGTATGAAGAATGTTATCAAAGCAAAAGAAGCTGAGAATCATAATGGACAAATCAAATACAAATGGATACCAAAGAATACAAAGAAAGACCATCCCTATCAAACTCCATCAGTCAAAGAAACTATGGGGAAAAATAAAAAAGGGAAAAGTATCCATCAAGGATGTCCACAAAAGTAAAAGCAGGCTTTTCAAGCGACGTACAAAGTGTATCAAGCAGTTGGTCCTAATTCCACCCACACTTTCATATCCACCCATCATTGCTCATCGTCCCAAGTTTGGAGAGTCAAAGGTTCCAAACTGTCAACCAATCCATCTTTTATCCCTAAACACACTCCATCCACGCCTCCACACATGATATCCAATTCTCACATTGACCATGTATTGGAAACAACCCTTTATCATAAGGATTTAGAAGGCACTCTATCACGATGTGCGTACATAGACAGAGTTAACCTTGGTATCAATGAAGCAGATCAAGAATCCCAAAAGTTGCATTCAAGTGCACATATCTTAGCAAAGCAGCTCCTTCAAGTGGGATATCGATGGCACATTATGACAGGGGCATCTACATCAACACCACTAGGTGGTTCAGCATGAATCTTTCAGAAAAAACCAAAAAAATCAAAAAAATATGAAAATCCAAAAAAAATCAGAAAAAGGATTGAAAACAGTAAATAGAAAAAAATTGTCCTCTAGTGAAAACCACATGGGCGGCGCTTTGGGCAAGACCATGATGAAAACCTAGAAAACATGAGTCATGTGTAGAATCGAGCATCTACGTGCACCACTTCAATTGAAAGCATCTCATCCCATCCATAATAAATCTAGCATTCCATCCATCCATCCATAATAAATCCACTCATCCATGAGCCATTTATCCAAATCCATTTTCATCCATTTGCATCCATGGTCCAAGTTATCTTGATCTTGAAAAATTTTGGTGCACACTTTACGCTTGCTTATGGTAAAACATCTTGACATGGGCCATTTTCATTGATCTTATCCTATGCAGCATTATCTAAGCTATAAAGCACTATCCAAATGAGTTTTCTTTATCCAAAACCCTTATCTTATCGCAAGATAAATCCTTGGCATACTTTGCGTGCTTACCATATCCATCCATCCATAAACCTATCCAAGCATCCACACATCGCATTTCGTACATTGCTAGACACTAGGGGCAGATATTTAGATCTCACTTCAAAAAATAAATCTTGATCTATATCTTCCAACTTATGTGGCGATCCAAACATTGGCAAACGTGAAATCAAATTGGTCAAACACCTATAAGCAAAAATTCCAAATCACTAGCCCATGGCATATTTTGACGAGAAGACGTTCCTTATCAAGCTTCATCTTTCATTGAACATCAATCAAAACAATCGATATCAGTCGCATCTAATTTGCACGTCAACATCACATCACATCATCCAAACATCTTTTGTTTCAAATCAAGCATCAACAATCCTAATCAATCAAATCCAATCAACCCATCATCATCTCAAGATATCGTTGTGTTGCTTAACACTATCCTTGCATTGTTGTGCATCCTCAACAATGTTATCATCATCAATCCTCATCATTCAAATCCTTGCATTGTTGTGCATCCTCAACAATGTTATCGTCATCAATCTTGATCAATCAAATCCTTGCATTGTTGTGTATCCTCAACAATGTTATCATCATCATCATCATCAATCCATCGATCTGATCAATCAACCTTAGCTTGGTTTTTAGCAAAATCCCAAAATAGAGAACTGATATCATCACACACATCCATATCCAAATCGTCAAAATCATGCGAAAAAATCCAAAAACATCCAAAACATATCAAAATCCAAAAACACTCAAAAAATTAAAAAAACATCAAAAACATTGGTATCTGAACTACGTCGTCTCTGAGCTTAAACGTAGGCAAGGCTCATCTTTGATCAGCCCCCGAGACATCAAAATCCAAAAACATTCAAAAAAAACATCAAAATCCAAAAACATTCAAAAAACATCAAAATCCAAAAACATCAAAACATCAAAATCCAAAAACATTTGAAAAATCAAAAATCAAAACATTTGTAAAATCTCAAAAACACCAAAAACAGCCTCAAAACATTTCAAAACGTCAAAAACATCCAAATATTTTAAAAAATCCATCTGTCTCATCTCGCTTTGCACATGCAATAATAAATCATCCATAATAAACTAATCATCACCTTCATCCTTTGACAACGCAAACAACAACAATCATAGTAGGCAGCAAAAGCAAGCTTCAATCGTAAAATCAAAATTGAAACAACAAACCTATAACACAAAATCAAACTCTTGATCAGTCGCGAACATGTCAATCAACCTTATATCGACAGCCTATCAATCAACTTATCAAACCATCATCATCATTTACAATGCATGTCCTAGGATATATCGTTCCGACAATGGGCATCATTTTGGATATCACCTTGGATTCTTATCCTATCAAAACAAACCCCTTTGGCTAGAGATATGAAGAACATTGGCTTTTTTGCGTACTTGATCTTTTCTTTTGATTTATCTTATTGTTCTCATTCCAAGGACCTCTTGATGATATCCGAACGAAGGATTTAGAGAGATAGGAATGGGGCAACGATCATTATCTTTTGTCTGCTATGCTTGTTGGACGTTCTTGTAAAATAACTTGGCAAATATTTGCTTTGTTAGGTATGTCCTAGCAAGGTTTCTGTATGTCAAGCGTGAACAAGAATACTCCTATCTTCTTGTTGAGTAAAATTCCATCGCACTAGGTACAATGCCATCCTGGTTCTTTATACCTTGATGCATCATACCTATGTGTGTAATCAAACATAAGGTAAGTAGCCCTTTTAAAATCCCAATCCTTGATAAGAAAATCATCATCATTTATCATCATCATCATCATCATCATCATCTCTAATAAAGTCTCGATCAATCATGGACTTGTTGGATCCTCTTGTCATCATCTCATTTCTGCACTAGCATTATCATCACCAATGCATCCATCATATATACGTCTTGCATCCACAAACCATCAGCAGTCGACATATCATTCATACCATACATAATAGGAAACATTGATCATTTCACATGCATTGCATTTGCATCATCATCATAATATAGATCTGTTAGTCTAAGCATCTCATAAATCACATATTTGCATAAAACATCCATCGCATAATCATAGCATATCACATCATATCATCATTTAAGTGTTTAGGATAATATAGATTTGTTATTCTAAGCATCTTGAAACCATCTCATTTGCATCATCATCCATAACCATCCATTTTGAACCTCTTTATTGCGAGATCAACCCTCAAATCGAATCTTTTCGCTCGATCTCTCGTGGGGGCAATGTACCAGTGTACTTCTTTCCGCTGGGGCATCCGAAAAATCAGTAATTTTTTAATTTTGATCACGGCAAGTTTATTCTTTGAACCAACGCAACAAGTACATTGCTTCAAAGAGGGGAAAAATGTAGACACGCAAAATTAGCATTATGCATAATTATATTCCATTCAACAAATAAATCAAGTTTATTTATCAATCTCCTAAAGTCATCAGCTTAAATCAAATAAATCAAACTTGATCATATCATCATCCCTTTAATTAAATAAATCAGGACTTTATTTAATTGAAATCCAATTCATATTTCTCTCTTTGATTTGATTTAAATCCCTAAATCAAGTCAAATTGGTCAAATCATCCTAATCATCATTAAACTAATCTAACCATGATTAAATGCTAATCCTCACCACTTGCATCCTCTAGATAATCCCACTTGCACAAATAAATCAATTTATTGATTTATTAAATCCAACATTTTCACTCAACATGGAATATTCCCTAGAATTTGAATTCAAAAACAAGTGGACATGTACATCCAACAAGTCATTTATGAGCTCTTACATGGCTCTTACATGTCCCTTGCACAAGTCAAACTCAGCATTTATTTCACAATTTGAATTTGAAATTTCCCCCTCTTGGGCACATTTCCCAAATCTTGCACATGCATCAACCACTCACATGATGACAAGTGGCCTCTTTTCATTGGCCTATTTTTTAGTCCCACATTGGTCCCTCTTCAACACTCAGCATTTGAAAATCTTTAATGGACAATCTAATACAAGGTTAATCTCTTCAATTGGGAGCTAATCTTGTCCACACCATCTTCATATCATATTCATATCAATTTCATCATCAAGCTTAAGCAAGGATTGGGAAAGGGCTATTTTCAACAATAGCACCAATCCACTATGGGATAGGATTAATTTCATGTTT
The DNA here is from genome assembly GCA_007258455.2 of Sequoia sempervirens. Classification (NCBI taxonomy): domain Eukaryota; kingdom Viridiplantae; phylum Streptophyta; class Pinopsida; order Cupressales; family Cupressaceae; genus Sequoia; species Sequoia sempervirens. Next base: position 465,545,494 of record VDFB02105785.1, read on the forward strand.
TCATATGCTTTTATTTGGTTTCCATTGTTTCATTTCATTGCATGATTAACATGATTTATTATTTCATAGAGATGATGTTATTTTCCTTGTTTTAAACTAACCATGCTAATGTGTTGGAGGTTTTAACAAGTTGCATATTTCACCATCTACAAGGAGTCCATCATAATAAATTGACATTCCTCAACTATTTATATCTCATCTTCAATAAGTCGAGTCAATCGAACTACATGGTCTTTGTGTGTATAATGTAGGAAAGGCTCATCTTTGATCACCCCCTGAGGCCCCTAGGATAGTCTTTTAGGTTAGGCTCTTGGTTGGAATGCAAAAAATCCCAAAACATCCAAATATCGAAAAACCTTAAACATTTATAAAATCTCAGAAAATCCCAAAAAAATTGTAAAATCTCAGAAAATCCCAAAACATTTGTAAAATCTCAAAAAATCCCAAAATAATTGAAAACTAGGAAAGTCCCTAAACATTTAGATAATAAAAAAACACAAAAAAAAATAGAAAACATTCAAAAGACCTAAACATCATCAAGTATCTTAGAGAAAACCTTAAACAACCTCAAATAATCGAAAACCAAAACATTCACATAAACTTTCAAAAAGACTAAAAACAACCTCAAAACATTTTAAAAATACCAAAAACATTGAAATATTCCAAAAAATCCAAAACCACCCATCACATTTTGTTTTCACCCGTAATAAACCTCCACCCATAATAAATCAATTGTCACCCTCAACCTTTGGAAAAACAAGTAGAAAGCAAGTATAGCAAGTCGTAAAGTAGGAACCTAACTGTCAAAATCTAAAGTTTAGGTCATAGGTAATCAAATCAGTGAAGTTTGTATCAACAGATTATCATAAACCTCATCCTAATCAAACCATTTGATCAACATGTCCTAGGATGAACCCTTCCTATGATGAGAATCAGTATCAGAAATCACCTTAGCTATATTAAACTGGCAAGAGATATAGATAACACTGACTATTTGACCTTGATCTTTTCTTATGATTTATCTTAATGACCCATTGTAAGGACCACTCGATGATGTCTATCAAAACGATTTAGAGAGAAAGGAATGAGGCATCGATCATTATCTTCCATTTGTTGTGCTTGTGGATATTCTTGTAAAATAATCTTGGCACATACTTGCTTAGTTGTGTGTAGGGAAGTTGTTTGGAGTACATTGTTTACTATTGTGTATGCTTTGGTCTGATATATTCTTAGCTTCTAACTTACATTCCAATGAGTTTTTTCGTATGTCATGGTATGAATGAGAACTATCTTATCTTTTTTTAGAGTCAAATTCCATTACACTAGATACAATGTCATCCTAGTTATCAATACCTTCATGCATCGTGTCTATGTGTTATATCAAACAATAAGGAATGACGGAAAATCCCAATCCCAAGATAGAGAAAATCATCATTATGCATTTATCATCACCATCTCTAATAAAGTCTCGATGGATCATAGACTTGTTGGACCTTTTTGAATCAATCATCAAAATCAATGGTCAATCATCTTATTTCTTCTATCTTCTCTCTGCTAACTCGGTATCATGACAGTCAACAAAAATATCATCAATGCATCCATCCTACATCCATAAATCATCAGCATGCATACATCTTGCATAATCACAGCATATCATAATATAGCAAAACACAATCCACGGTATCATAATTATCATTTAAGTTGTTTTAAATAATATATATTTTTTATTCTAAACATCTTAATTCATTGCATTATCATTCATCATATCACATATCATATCATAAGAATGAATATTTGCATTATCCATACATACATCCATATGCATACATCATCACATCATAAATTGCATAGGAAAGTACACAAAAGGAAATACATCCACTCATATCATCTACATATGCATCACATAAGCATATCATATCATCCATCCCATGAAATATCATAAACAAATACTAAAAAATAATATAACATTGCATCCATATCATTACATCTCATATCATCACATATTGCATAAACATAAATAAAATGAAATGCATCCATCCATTATGTTGCATCCATACATGATCATAATATATAAGCACATGACATCATATCAACATCAAATGCATCCATACATTCATAAAGCATGAAATAAAAGAACACGTCACATCATATTGAATCTGTATCATATATATATATAAAAATGGTGAATGTCATAATATAATATCTGAGTCAATGTATGTATATCAAAAGTACAATATCCATGAGGCTATCAAAAAGGAGCCCATGAATGTATATTTGTATAAAAAATGGGGCAATGATCAAAAAGTGTATGTACAAGCAAGCTCTCACCATGCTATCTCTCAAGTTGACCTCACAAAAATGGCAGTGTATGCATCATCAAGCATGTCCTGCCTCTCACCAAACTATCTAGCAACCCTATCAAGTAGGTACCTCTCGATAATCATATGCTCTCAACCCTGCATATATTAGTTCTATCGATCAAAGAACAGTTGTTGAACATCATTGTACCATGCTGGCATCTAAAGCCACGACCACCATCTGAATACTCTCATATCATCGATCACTCAACGCCAATAGGGAATGTCGAGCTGACTTGTGTGCTGCAATGTGATGGATCCCCTGTATCTCCAAACAACTAGATCATCTAGATCCACATCTACCATGTGAACAATAGGCCGAAGCACGACAATGTGCTCCTAGGCCCAAATGTGAAGAAGGGTGACCCCTGTACCGATCACTCTCCCATCATAGTAAACAAATTCATGCATATCATGGTAAAGGGAGGCCAACTTCACTAGCCCCCATGCAAAATGGGTCCTCTTGAAGAGCATCCTGTGCCAAGCCAGCCCCCATCTTGGACTGAATCCTCTGCTCCATCGATCTGGAGCAACCAAACTTGAGATAACTGTTGCAATGATCAATCTGAAGGTCAATGCCCGAACTCTATACATCTCAAGGTCTATCTGGGAGTTGACCAGGACAATGGACTCCTAGTCGAGCACCTCATGACAAGCATCATAGTCGAAATCAATGTCGTAAACAACATGCTCACCATGTATCGACAATCGCAACCATACATCCTCCAATGTCACTGTTGCCTCACTTGTAGGTAGGTGGAAAAACGAGGTCTCGCTATGCCATTGTTCGCATAGCACTGTCATCATCACCAAATGTGTCTGCATGATGGGAATGTACATAATGTACTACAAACCAATCTCTCCCAGGTGCTCCTATCACAACTCAGACAAATCACCAAGTTTGGATAAAACAATCGTCCAGTGCTCACATGACATCAAAGGTTGGATAACCTCCTACACCCATGAAGTGCACAACGTCAAAATTTGTAAAAATTGGCTAAGTTTAAAGTTTTTATCCCCCAAAATGACAATAGTGTCACTATTCATGATAGTGTCACTATAATTCAAATTCCAAATAGTAACGTTAGAAGCATTCAAATTGCAAATTGTGATATGCTTCATAATCACACATGCATCGCTATTTGATCTTGGAAAACCCTAATCCCAAATTCCAAATTGCAAGATGTGTCACTATTTAAACCTGTGTCGCAATTTGAAATCTGAAACCTTAAAATCAAATCATGAACTGCATCACTAGTTACATATGTGTTGCTATAAATCAAAATAGTGTCGCTGATTCTAAAAATAGCATCGCTATATAGCAATGCCGCCAAAATTCAAATTTCAAAATGCAATAAATGCACTTAAAAGACAAAATTCAAATCAAGTTTCAAATCACATACTAGTGGTCCTATGCCTAGAGGCCTTTGGTACTCGTGAACCCGATCGAAAATGTGTCGTGGGAGCACTCGTTGTGCCATTTTTTCAGAGGGTCAAAGCTCAAAATACAAGAATTCTCTAAGGTGTGAATGCACAAATGAATTGAAAGTGACCCTTCCTCACCTATTTATGCTTGAAAATTAAGGTTTTTTTCCCTAATTTAATCATGAAGCTAGGGTTTTTCACCATTTTCACCAATCTTTCCAAATTGAAGCTTATTTTACATCATTTTTTGTGTTTCTGGCATGTTTTTTACATCCTGGAGCCTTTTTTGGACCCTTGAGGCAGTATTTAACCTTTGTCGAGAAATCAACCCAAAATTCAAAATTTTTGTTCGATTTCTTGAGGGGGCAGGGAACTTATTCCTTCCATTGGGGCAGCAGTGGGACATCCAAAAATCATATTTTTTTATTTTTTTTGATTGAAGAAACAATTTTTATCCGAAAAGTTTCAATCTTTGAACCAACGTAGCAAGTACCTCAGTTCAAAGAGGGGTAAAATGTAGACACTAAAAAATATCCTAAATGATATCATGCACACGAATTAGGTATACTAATATCATTTCCTCCTAAAACCCATCCTCTTTTTGCTTAATTAATTAAATTTACCTAGCTATTTAATTAATTGTATCATTTGCATCTATTAGCCTAATTAATCTAATCGAGTTAATTCACCCCCTTTCATGCTAACATTTCGTCCAATTAATTTAAATACATCAAGTTATTTAATTTAATCCCTAAGTCCTCTTATTTCATTAAATAACCCAAAATTATTTAATTAAATGTCATTTCACTTTCCCCCTTTCATTAAATCACTTTATTTAGTGAAAATCATCTAATTCCCCTAATTGTATAATTAAACCTTTGTTTAATTCTCAATTTCTAATTAATCTAATTCCCCCCACTTGCAAAGGAATATTCCAAGGGAATATTCCTCCTTTGCACATTCCTCCAAAATGAATATTCCCATGGAATATTCCTTCCCCTTTTGCACAATTAAACTTTGTTTTAATTTGCTAAGTATCTATTTCCCTCGCCCATGAGAATATTCTAAAGAAAATTCTCTTTCCTCACTCATTTGAAAAAGGAGAATATTCCTTTTCTAACAAACTTACTTGACTTCTTGAGCAAGCTAACTTGTTACCTCTTAATATTAAGTCATTCAGCCAAGGGTTCGAGCAGACGTCAACCAAGGATTCGCTTGAACCACCCCAACTGGATTTTTTAATATTATTTTAAAGGGGTTTGAGCGAACCCCCATTCACTTGAACCACCCCAACTGGATTTTTTTAATATTATTTTAAAGGGTTTCGAGTGAACCACCATTCGCTCAAACCTCCATTCGAGCGAATGAGTCAAGCAAACCCCCTTTCCCCCCTTCTCCCCCTCGTCTACCAAATCTCTACAAAACTTTTCCTTTTGAAGCTCGGGTTGAGGATAAAAATGGAGAAGACTTCACAAACCCAATTAGATGATGATAGTCCTTCGAACGAGCTATCCATCAAATATAATTTTAATATGTTTTGGTTTTATTATGTTTTTTTTGTTTGATTAAACATAGGTTTTTCACCGAAAATCAAGCTCTCTTTTCTGCACATGTGGAAAAATATCAGATTATCAAAAAATAAATTGAAAAATATCAATGCACTAGATATTGATGTCCCTGATCTAACAAAAAAAATTGAATTTTGATAAATACAAAAAAAGTTATGTTTTAGCAAGTAAATCATGTCTAAATTGTAACTGGTTTGACTTTGAAACTTAATTAAGAAAAAAATATTCAATGAAATGCTATGAAATCAATTCCATGCACTAGATATTGTAGTTACAAATCTAAATTCAAAAAAAAATAGAATTTTATCCTTCATAGAAAAAATGTTATGTGTTAGCAAGTAACGTCACTCTTTAAAAATGATGTGTATTGTTAAAAACTAGTTTTTGAAGGAGATGGAAAAAGAAGTGAAATTTGATTCCAAAAATTTTGAAAAATAATATTTAGAATCTACAAAAAAAAAAATGTCACAAATAACTAGTTTGCATCATCTTCAAATTCCTCACGTTCTAGCCGCTCTAGGTCCCTGAAAGTGAAGATTTAGTTAAAAAATTCAGTTCAATGTCTAGTTTGGCCAAAAATTGTAATCAAGTATTGCGGGATCACCCTTTATGCATTTCTAAAAATATGTTTGTTGTCAGACTTGAACCTTTATAGTTTTAATTCCTCAAACACTATAGATGATTTCTAGACTTTGAATTTATTCAAAACTTCCATATCTAGACTAGGGCACCACTACCCTTGACCAACTAATTATTGGCCAAATTTCAATCATAGTCATGTCTCTATGATTTCTATGCAAATATGTGCTTTGTTTCAAAAAAAAAATCTAGCTTTTGTCACTATAATCTATTTGTATTAATTATATGAGCACTCAAGAGTTTTGAACCTTGTAATAACTTTATGAGCTTTACGACCTAGTGTCCCATATTTCATACCGATGTGAGACATAGTTTAAGACTTATGGCTTCCTATTCTATAATCACATATGGTTTTGAGCCTATCTTATAACTCTTTCACTCAAGGAGTTACATCTACTCAAATACTTGATTCTCTTCCTAATACTAAATTTCCTATGTCTTCTTCATCATCTAACGTTTATGTAAACATGCAGGTTGTTGTTTCCCATGTCCTTGAAGAAAAAATTAAACAATTAGAAAAAAACCTAGAAGGCCTTCAACAATACTTAAGTACTAAGTCTTTGGCTAGAGAAATGGTTACTCTTGTGAATAACATTAGAAAGCTATTTTCCATTATAAGATGTGTGTTGTTGGAGAGTGAGGTTGTGTTGTTGGAAGCAACTCATGCCACCTCTATAGAAGTTTAAACACTGGCTGCATGGTTCAATTCAAGGTTGAAGGGACACAAAATAAGTTGTAGCGTGAACAAATAACTATATTGCTGTCCAAACCAAAAATAATTGTTCCAGGTAACAAAAGCATATGTCGTGTGTAGGGTTTAACTACACAATACCAAAATCATAAACACCCAAATGTTCACATCGAGAAAAACTCTTTTAGAGTGGTGATTTCATAATAGTTATCACTCACAAACACACACGATTTCAAAAGTCAACAACTTTTAAAATAAGTGATATTCCATTTCATTAACTTAGAAAATATAAAAATTTATTAACATTTTATACATTAACAAATATTGGAATAAATTAGGGAGAGGACAAACATTTTAAACATTTACAAATATTGGAATAAATTAGGGACCCTTTTGTCCTCTTTCTTCTTCTTGTCTACTACATGTTCCTATGCTATACTTTGATACTTATGCTCTCTTCTACTCTCTTCTATTCTTTTCTATCCTCCTCTTTTGTCTTCTCTTCTTCCTCTTCCTCAAAATCCTCCCAAAAATTCTAGAACGTTCACCAAAACCCTGTCTAAATCTGTTGCAACCTTCAAAAATCTATCATAAATTCCCAACTACCTGTTTGAGTTCAAATTTCCTGCGCAAACTTGGTTTGTGTCGTTCCCCTTGTTGTTGTTCATTAAATGAGCATGTGGTTAGGTATTTTCTGCCCAAGAAAACAAACAAAAATAAATTTAAAATTTAATGGTTCAGCATATGTGGCCTTGGAGGAAAGTAATAAAAAAGACTTGAACCATGATGTTCTTGCATCAAAAGGAATATCATTTGATCAAACAATCTGCAACAACATTTTATTGTCTAAAAATATGAAGAAAAAAAATGGAATCCTGATTTCATGGTAGATAAAATCTACTCCACAAAAAATGTGGACCTCAAAAATTATCACTTATTTATATCATTCACTAACTGAAAGTAAAATTTAAATCAGATTCTCAAAATTAAAAAAAAAACTCATATACTAAGATAAATAAAATTATACCTTGACTATGAATCCACACATTGTTAAAAATTATATATTTTAATGTTTATTTTCTAAACATGTTTGTTTCTATCTAAACTTGAAAACCCTAAATTGTCTAACGAAGATGTTAAAGTCAGCAGCGCCTTACATTCCCTTGCCTGGCTTTGCTCAAGGCATATGTTAAAGTTAGTGGCACCTTCACATTGCATTTTCTTACCTGCCTCTAAATTATGGAATCTTTCATTTAAAATTCTTTCATTTATTTTTTTAGTTTTTATTTCATTTAATTTGAAAAAGATAGTCGGCAATTCAGACTTTTTTTAAATATGAGAATGATGTTCAAATGATTCAAACCAATTTGTATTCTCTAGGAAAAATTTTATATATTGTTAGTACTTCTTAATCTTCATTTCTATGTGATTTAAAATCCTATATTATAATATTTATCTATTCAATTATTGCATAGGTTACACTTCAAAAAAAAATCTTAATTAAAACTTTGAAAGGAGAGATCTTGGTATTCCATGTCTATAGTTTTGATATAAATCATATGCTTAATCATGTGAAGGATAAACTAAAGAAATTCTTTCAGAATAGAGATTGATATTAATTGAAAAATTACATGAATAAAATTTAATAAACAATCAATAATTTTAAGAAGGATTTAAACATTCAACACTGAAACTTGAGAATTTTTAGTTATGTAATATTGGAACAAATTCTGTTAGGTCTCATCCCTTATGAAATTCAGGTCTTGTAATCAAGAAGACTTGATCCCTCCAATAGACTCATTTAGTATCATTCAACTTCACTTGTAAAATAACATCCCATTGACTAATATATATTACTCAAGTATTCTAAAAAATACAAAAGATTCTAAATAGTAGCAGCTGTCACTAAAGTTCAAAGTATAAAAATCTAAAGAAGTTTCTCACAAACCCACAATTTTGAAGAAACAAAAAATTAATAAAATTAAGAAAACACAGATATTAATAAAGAAATACTAGAATGGTCAAACCAAATCATTGTGAAAGAGCGAAGGAAACTTCAAAGATTGAGTTGAAAAAAATGATTCCAATTCTGTGACATTCCAAATGCAATTAACATCAAAAGACTATTTGATCAAATAATGCACAACATTATATTCTCTGAAAGTATCAAGAAAAAGATGGAATCAAAATTTTACAAAATACAAAGAATCTACTGCACTAAAGATACCAACCTCCAGAAATTATTACTTAATTATATCATTCACTGTCTAACCGAAGTGTAAAATTTAGATCAGCTTCTCTATAAAGCTCATATACTAATGGCAAATTAGAATATTGTCAGCTTAATCCAATTATCAGAAAAGGAAAACATCATATAACTTAACCATGAATCCACACATTTTTAAAAATTATATAGTTTAATGTTTATTTCTTAAACAAGTTTGTTTCTAACTAAACTTGAAAACCGAGAATTGCTTAAGACAAATGTTAAAGTCACCGGCTTCTTCACATTGCATTCTCTTGCCTGACTCTAAATTATGGAATGGATATTTTTATTTTTTATTTTTATTTATTTATTTTATTTCTTTTAATCTGTAAAATGAACACTTTTTACTCCTATACTCCTTGAAAATGAATATGAGAAATATGACAAGAACACTTTTTACTCCTATACTTCTTGAAAATGAATATGAGAAATATGACAAGTATTAAATCTTTATAAAATTCAAATGATTTAACTAGGAAAAAATTAAAATATTGTTATTGTTTCTTAATCTTCATTTCTATGTAATTTTTAAGCCCTAAATTATAATTTTTATCCAATCAATTATTGTGTAGGTTACACTTAAGAAAATGCATGTCTGATTTTTTAGCCCTAAATTATAATTTTTATCCAATCAAATATTTGATAGGTTACATTTTAGAAAATGTAGATCTTAGTTAAGACTTTAAAAGGAGAGATCATGGTATTCCATTTCTATAGTTCTAATATAAATCATATGATTCGCCATGTGAAGACTAAACTACAGAAAATTGAAGGAATTCCTCCAGAGGAATAGAGATTGATATTAATTGAAAATAATTAGTTTGTAGATGGATTCACTACTCTGCCCAGTTACTATATCCACTGTGAATCCACTCTTTACATGCTACTATGTATGGACACACAATTCTTTGTGAGGTTTGTGCGAGATGAAAGGTTGAAATTCAATATTACAAGGAGATTTTTGGAAAGTTTTCCACTGGAAAAACCATAATACTTGAGTTAGGAAGTTGTGATACTGTGAACAATGTGAAGGATCAAATTGAAGATATCCAGAGTGCATCCCTTGTGTTTTTCAAAACTTGATGTTTTTTGGGAAGCATTTGCATAATGGATATCGTAAACTGGTTGATTAAAACATTAAGGGTAGGTCCATTCTTGAGCTTTCACTTAGCATTATTTTTGTTAAGGATTTAAGCGGTTAGCTTTGTCTTCTCCAAGTTGAGAGCTCATACATCCTTCAAAATGTTAAAGGATAAGATTAGCAGCCAAGCAAAGTTCAATCCTGGCATTATTCAATTAAAATATCGCAATCACCTTCGTGATGATGACTGCTCCATTGGAGAGTATAAAATTGAGTATTTATCTACCATTTGTTTTTCTTTGAGTTATGTTGGAGTTTTCAAATGGAAAGCAAACATCTTGACATCCATTGAAGACTCTTGCAGTTTAGTCTCTAGACATCTGTTTGAATTATTTCTATTTTGGGGATTAGTTAAATTGGTTAGATAATAATTAGGTTTCCCTAAACCTTAGATTTCTTCGATTGGACCTCAAAAATTAATCGTAACACCCAGCTCGTTGAACTCATTATTTATGTGAACTCTATTTACTATCTGGTTAGGGTAAATTGAAATATTAATTATATTTAAAATAATTAATATAGATTGGTGATTAAGCAATATTATAATGGAACTATTTTTAATTAAGTAGGGAAAGGGTTCTAATCCTGGAAATACAGTGAATGATTTATCATAAAAAGCATACAACAAGGCAGAACAACCTGATAAAACAAACTAGCCAAACATAGCAACTAGACAGGAACAACGGGTCTAGAACAACCACAAATGACAACAAAGAAAAAGCATAGCAAAGTAGAAAAAATAGCAAAAGAGAAGTTTTTCAAGCAACAGAGCATGATCCAAGTAAAGCCTCTAAGGGTGTATTAAAAAAATTGGTGACCATCTTAGAAAAAATGTTTCTTCTTTCTATGCACTATTGTCCGAGAAGAATTTGGAACCGAAATTGAGAAATTTTGATTAGAAGGTAAAGACTCCCCTCCAGAGTAAAAAAAAATAGGAACAGTAAATACTTCAGGTGAAGCATTTGAAACCAAGCCCAAAGCATCATGATTAATAGTATTTTCCAAACAGGGGGAGTAGGGGCCTCAAGGGAGGCAGCACACTTAGCATTAGGAACAACCATGTCTAGAGACTGCATAGTAGAAACCACAGGTGTAGCAGCATCCACCACACCCATATTGTTTGTCCTTGCTGAAGGAGGAGGCCTAGAATCTTCATCAGAAGAAGCAGAGTCTACAGTAGGGAGCACTGTTAAGTGTTCATGGAGAGAATTCTTCCACCAAATAGAGGAGGGAACAAGACGGGAGCCTCAAGAACATTCATGAGTCAGGACTGTTATTTTTTTTTTTTTTAATATTTTTTTAATTTGTATGTTAGTAATTCTTTATGAAGAATTATGATTGACTTATAGTCAATATATATTTTTTTAATTTTTATAAATGTATTATTATTTTAACTAATATTTTTTTATATTCAATTGTTTACAAGATTTTTTCTTTTTATCTCATAGTCAATAAAATAATCTTGCATAATATTATAATATATTATTAAAAATGTAGTGTAGAAAAATGTATCCCTTTACATTTTCACACTTGTTTGGGCCCTCCCAGCTAAAATTGGGCTTCTATATGCCTTATTTGGTCCTATTTTGCATCCACAAGCCTTATTTAATGCATATAATCCCAACACATATCAAATGACCAATCCTAATTTAATGATTTGAGATTGTATGGTCTAGATTTAGTGATTTGGGACTCATATGCCACCTTGGGCATATGGGTCCCACCTAAGTTTCGTGGTTTGGTCCTGAATTTGTCATAAAACTAAGTATTTCTTGAAATTTGTGTCTCGAGCTTAGCCTATTGGGACTCATACATCCCAACTAGCATATGTGTCTCACTTAGCTTGGACCTATTTTAAATTCAAATTCTTGGCAAGATTTTATTCTCCTAGATCTGATGTCGGCTTGTAGTGTTGTAATTTCAAGAAATTTGGCATAAACAAGTATAAATACAAGGTTATTTCACATATTTTCTCCTAGAAATTTTCAAGAGCAAGTGTGATCTAAGCATTCAAACATTCAAGAGTATTCAAGAGAATTCAAGAGAGTTCAAGAGTTGATATCAAGTGTTTTGGAGCTACATTCAAGATTCAAGCATCATGTCAAAGAAATCATGCATCGTGTTTATTTTTGAGCTAACATTTGTGATGTAGGTTCTTATGATTCAAGAAAACATTCATGTCAAGATCCATAACATACAATTAAGAGTCAAGATCTACGTTCATGGTAGCCATTGCATGCAATATTGCAGCCTTTGTTTCAAGGGTTTGGTGAGTTGTAACATATCATATTTTTTCATTCATCATTCCTTCATTCTATTTGATTTCATTTCAAGGTTTGATTACCAAAATGGGGTTTGACCAAGGAAATTCTATATCCACTAACAAAACAACATTTTCCCCTCTCTTTGATGTGTGATTTGAAAATTTAGGTTGAAGATCCATTGAAGAGGAAGATTGGAGAAAGTTGTCAAAGTTGACATCTACATTGCAAGATCTTAGAAAGTCACCTACAAAGCAGAATTAAGTGTTTCAAACTCAGAGATCAGAAGGGAGAGAATCTATAGGAGATCACTAGAGGATATCAGAGTTTCAGATCAACCCTAATACTAGGACTAAATCACCACTTGTGGCGTATGAGTCCCAATATACCAAATTTCAAGCATTTTTTGTAGATCATGGTTTAGTAGTTCTAGATTCCAAATTCATTATGAAACCCTAAACTAGGAATAAATCTCCCCTATTGGTATATGAGTCCCAATGTGCATTAAAATTTATATTTTTGGGAGAACAAACCTTATTTCAAGCATCTTTAGTTTTCCAAGTACCCCTATGTCCTTTCTCAGTTCATTATTCTGATTTTCAATTTCATATCTTTGGTTGCATAGTTAGATTTTCATATCATTTGCATTTCCTTCTTTCCAAGCCTTCACTTGGTGGTAAACCCTCTTTTGTCTTTAATTACACCCAAGGAAACCATTCTAAACCATTCAACCCTAGCCCTTCCTTCAATCAAGGCAATTGGTTGAGGGATCTCGGTTTCCTTTAATGAAACATGAGCGAAATAGGTGGAGGAACCCTAATTCCCCTTTATCCATCTCTCAATAGATAGAAAACTATTTTTGAGGTTTCAAAAAAGATAATATTATTTGTAATGTAAAGCATCTATTATATCAATATGCTATGAGAGTATAATAAATTATATCTAAGATAGAAGAGAGATGAAGTTATTTTGTTAGAGGTTTTATAAGGCTCCATTTTATGTTTAAAAGGAGGACATCCAAGTCCACATCACAATGGTAGAATCCAAAAAATGATAGGATGACTTTTTCTTCACACTTTTTGCATATGTCACTATTACTATTATCACTTGAATACAATTCATTTACCTAGTGTTTTGTGTATTATAAAATGGTTGCACAATTGATATCATAATCAATAGAGTATTGGTTGTTATCTTTAGATTTTGCAAAGATATTTTATATTCAAACCAACGCTTTTGCAATGGAGTTACTAGATCTGCCAAGATTATTTTAATTAAGTCTTTAAATATCATCTCATTTAGTTAATTGATCAATCAAGAAATTAATCTACTCATTAATATATTTAGTTCACTCCCTAATGTAGTCAGCTAATTCATCTATATCCTCACTTAACTAATCAATGCAATTAGATGATTCCTCTCTTCACTTAGTAAACTATTGCATGCAAACAGTTAACTCTTACTAATTAGTTAATATAGTTTTCTCACCCATCAGATTTAGTTGACTAATAATTACTACTTTTGTTAATATTTTAAACAATTCTTAACTTATTCATGATTATGATATTTCTATTAAGATTCAATCATCTCATTTTTTGAGTCAAACTCATTGACCCATGTTTCATAAGTAGTGGTTTACAAGAACCCATCTCTCATGATAAGGAATCTATTAGATTGAATAATTTGTTTATTCACTATACTTCAATGTACTTCTTTTGATGAGGTTAGACAACTTCTTGTCTACTCTAAAACCTCTATAGATTTACCAAATCGATGCTTCTGTCTGATAGAGTGGTGCCTTTGCAAGATAGAGTGATGCCTTTAAGGTTATATTAGGCAGGTTAAGTTTTAGGGTTTCATTTAATTTTAGGTTGTATTTTCATCTAAACCTAATTTTTTGCTATTTTTTGTTTTATATTTGTTGAAGCTAACTATTTGCAAGTACCTTGGCTTAGAGTTGGAATCTCAAGTGATTTTTATCACTATGGTTTTTGGGAATCTAAAGTGATTTTAATCACTATGGGCTCTTAGGATAGAAATGTTTAATTTTGGTGCTCTTAAAATGAACACCACAACCTGCACTTGTACTTTGGGCTTAAAATAAACTCACTTGTCTTTTGGGATTAAAATGAACTCATTTATCTTTTGGGATTAAAATGTAACAAAATATTCATCATTTCCTTTTGGATTAAAATGTATCAAACAATTATTTTGGTGCACCTAAAAAGAACAAGTGTTTTCCTTTTCTACTATGTTTGGTGAGTTCTAGATGTGTATCCTCTCCCCTTGCGCCTAGTGTGATATTGGGTGAAGAGAAACATCATTAGCTTAGATTTCATGTTTCATGTTAGCTGAAGGAAGTCTTCTATGTATCCTCTCCCTTCACAACTAGTGTGATCTTGGGTGGAGATAAATAGCAACATTAATCCTTCCCTTTTCTTAAGCAAAAGGCTTACCTTGGGACATATCCTAATGGAGAACCTAAGGGATTGACCTCAAGCAAAATTTTCTAGTGCACTACAGAAATTGGATAAGAGCAAAAGCTATAGTTTGATCTATGCATGTAGTGTAATAGACTTTTTCTAGGGTAATATGATATTTTAGACCCCAAAGAGATGTTTATGTAGCCGCCAGTGTTCATGGATGTTTCACCAGCTAATAACCTTTTTTGTAGAGGCCTTAAATTTTATTCGAATGTAATCTTATAAAGTGGTGCAAGGGATGTGAATTATACCCTAAAGGTATTCATCATGTACTTCCCTTGACTAACCCAGTGGTCAAGTGCATCTATCTCCCTCGACTGCCGGTGGGGGGTCCTCTCCTCATGGCACTAATGATGAGTGCATGAATGACCTCTCCCTAGGGCCCCAATATACCCTTCCTCCTCCCACCCACCCTGTAGGGCCCAAAGTCCATCCATGATATTCTCTTGACCCTAAGGTCCTCCCCTTTAGTCAAGGGCACCCCCACCCCCCCTTCTATATATAGGGTGGATAGGGTGACCAAGTGGTCGTGCCAGTAGTAGAGTGCATCAATTTCCTCGACTAACTCAAACCATTGATTTTATGGGCTCGACCCTCTTAGGTCAAGATAGAATATTTTTGGGTTGTTATTAACAGCCGAGGCTCAAGAAGACAAAGAAGGTGTACCCATGGATTCTTTTGATGAGCCTGTGTCATTGGACATATACTATCTATCTTTGTATAGAAATTTTTTTGAAACAATTATTTCATTACTCGATCTTTTTTTAGTATTTACCCATTAAATGGGAGGTGGGACTACTTAAAGATTACACACCCACTATACCACTAAATTGTTGGAAAAATGTGTCTCAACCTTGTAATTATATATAGTTTATTGTTGATAGGATGTATGTTGGCATGTGGCAAATGATCATGCAAATAGTGTACACTTGTAGCTCAAGATATGGGGTTTGGGGCATTGCCCGAAAAAAAAATGGTTGACACGTCAAGGTTTTCTTACTAACACGTCAAGGCTTTTCCCACTAACACATCGAGGTTTTTTCTAGTTGACACGTCAAGGTTTTTCTATTAACATTTCAAATGAAAGATGACCTTTTAAAACCCTAATTCTAGAAGGTTCCAAAAAGGATTTTTATAAGCAGCTAGGATGTATGTAGATGCGTGTGTATTTTTGAGAGTTTGATTGCAGTTGAGTTGTCTCTTGATCTCTAGTGGTGATACTCCTATGAGAAGCTTGCTCTTCAAGTATATTGTAATCTTTCTATTTCTAAATAATATATTCGGTGGATTTTGGAGTTTGGTTTTTTTCTCCTGAAAGGGTTTTCCCCCATGTAAATCATTGTGTTGTGGTATGCATGATGTTTGTGTTTATTTTTATTTAAGTTTTTGTAACCGTTAAAGATCTGTAAAGTTTTTCATTTTTCTCCTTTCAAGATTAGTGTAGTAAGTTGTTATGCTACCTTAACTTCCCTACATAAATAGGTTGTACTTCATGGAGTATTTTTATGTGAAGACCTTGTGACAAAAATCAAACACCTATTTGAGTCAATTTAGATGCTATAAACTATATTTTTCTAAAATCAAAACATAAAAAAACTAGGTCAACTCATATTTTAAAGATCCTCTAGTAGATCTATGTATTTTGTTTGAAAGTGCGAAACCTTTGCACAAATTGACACTTCCATTTTTAGTAACATGATGATTTTTTTTACACATCAATTCCTTTGCATATAGTGGTGCACTTTTTATGGTGAATAAAAGTTTATTTAGCAACACCTTTGTTTGGATAGTCTAACACTTCTATCAAACATTGGTGCCTTTGCAAACATTGATGTTTTTGTAGAAACAACAAAGTGACACCTTTATTAAATTGGAAAACGTCAACCTTCAAAAATATATCGGATTCTATCTTTTTTTCTCAAACACTAAATTGGTTGAAAGTAGTGCAAAAACAAATTTGGTTCACTGATATTAGTCAAAACTACAAAAAATATATTTTTTTTTTCTTATTAGAAAAAAGGCATAAAGCCTATATAATATATTAATATAAGAGGACATAGCTAAATAAGAGCCAAAAAATGATAGATTTTAGAACTATCTAGGAATTTACAAGATATTTCTTTTACGTCACCCTAGCAGCCATCCAAAATTAACATTAGGAAGCAAAATTTTAGTGCCTTAGAAAGCATAAAAGATTATGGAGAAAACAAAAGATTATAGATATTTAGCTACCAAATTGCATATTTTAACCCCCTATGAGGGCACTGAACTAAATTTTCCCCTTGTTCCTCCTGGGTAGCAGGAAAGGTTGGATTAACTAGAGAGGCTTGTGACTGCATTGTAATATTATTTTTTGGAAAATACAGAGGATTTCTATTTTCCTTGGGAGGTGACATTGGAAGCCTCAACTGAAGGCCTAGTGGAAACTCATGTGAAATGAGAATCAACACTACATGATATTTTTTCTTAAATTTATTAACCACTTCCCATCCAATCTCAAAGTGATACCTATTGAGAGCTTTGTACAACTAGCTTGGCGAATCCTTATAGAAAGTCATTTTCATTGCCTCATAAATTTTAACATACCTTTGCTTGTGCAGAAAATAGTGCCTTGGGAAAAGTCCATTGATGTATCCTTCTCCTTGCCATAGATTGTATGCCTGAATGCTTTTGAGTAGGGAATTTTTATCCAAGTAAATTTCATTTACCACCTTGGTTTCTATGGTCTGCACTGTATGATAACTTTGAACCAAGTCCACTATATTGGAAATGAAAATGGACACAGGATTGGATGGAAAATTTATACGCTGAGACTGTGGATGTAGAATTTCTTCTCCTATGATAGTTTTTGTGCAACTATATATTGTCAAGAAATTTACCTTGAACACTTGCAAAAGTTGTTATTTCTCAACACACCCAGAAAAAGGTTGCTCCCATGGAAATACTAGAAAACATGCTCTATAGTTTTTGGGATAATATCCCATTGTTACCTTATCCTAAAGAGAATGGATGATGAAGCTAAAAGGTAGAGAACCCTTGGAAAATGGACTAGACGCAAGGCACAATGCTTGTACCCCCATTTACATGAAGAGTTGAACCTGAATAGCCACAAAATTCAACAAATAGAGCAATAGCTAAAATGATGAATGGAAAATGAAAACGGCCTTTGAAGACTATTGCCAAAAAAACCCCAGCATTACCAATTTTAAGAAGAAAGGAATTCTTGAAATTTGTTTGACAAGGATGGATCAGCCAACTCATGTTAAATCAAATTAATGCAGCATGAATTTAGCATGCTTGGAGTTGCCACATATGCTTTGGAATTTATCACCAAATGATGATAAAACATGCTTTGTACTTAAAACCTGCAACCATCTAAGCAATTGTTAGATTATAAAAGATATCTTCATTATGCTTGTCTTAGGAGATTGAATCCCCCTTAATAAGTAACCCTTCCCATGTGAAGTGCTACAAGCCAATACAACACCACCTTGGAATTCATGAATTCTACGCATATAACCATGGTTTTCACCATGCATGGGATAGGCGAAAAGATAATATTTAGATTATCTTGATTGAGCCTTTTTTAGCATAAATGTTTTCCAATTAGTATCAAGACTTTATATGTGATCTTGGTAACTAACTTTCCAAATTTAGATGGACTAAATTAGATTTAGTGCAATTTTGCTTATTAACTTTAGCCTATCATTTGAGAAAACCATAAACCCTTACTAACTAAACCTTTACATCCCAACTCAATTATGTTGCTGGTATTTCTTGTGAAACAGTTTCTGCTAAATGAGGATATTCTTTTAAGTGATCATCATCATTTGAAATTGACACCACCTGATTATCACATCCCATATTAGCTAGACAATCTGCCACTTTGATTCCTTCCCTATATGTATGGGTAATATTAAATGATTGAAATTTTTCTAACAATTCCCATACCTTCTACAAAATATACTTCAAGTTCCAACTATGACTTTTAATTTCTTTACATGAATTAATGATAATCAATGAATCTCCTTGAATATGTATTTTTGAAATGCCTAGATTTATACTCAGTTTTAACCCCAAAAGTATTGCTTATGCTTCTACAATATTATTAGTGCCTCAAGGAAGATGGAATGATCTAATAACTACTACTAATCCAAATGAATCCAGAGTACAAACTCCTACACCTGAAATACCTAGATTACCTCTTGAAGCCCCATCAAAATTCAATTTGAGAAAACTTGGAGGTGGAGGCTTCCATCTGATTGAGTTCCTATGAATCTTTGTCTTAACATATTTGTGAAGACTTTCTTTAAAAGGAAATACTATATTCTTCCATTTTTGTAGAATGTTATCATCCCAACTTGTGAAAAGAGAAGTAGTTTTTTTGTGATTTTGAACATATGTATTGACTACTTTTGAAACTACTTTTTCAATTATTATTTGAGTTTGCTTGACTGAAGGTACTTCTTTCCTAAAAATACACTTATTTCTCTCCCACCAAATTGACCAGATTACAATTATAGGAACAACTTTCAAGATACAAGCAAAAAGTGACAACTTATATAATATGACCAACTTTGAAAAAGATCCCAAATAGAATTTGGCAATGGGATGTGTAGGCTTAACTTCTCTTTAATGAATTCCCAACAACATTGTGAAAAAGAGCATTTTAGGAACAAGTGACTAGCATCCTCTAGCACTTTTTCACATGAGATACATTTTAAAGGATCAACAATCCTTAGTTTCTCTAATCAATCACTTATTAACACCCTTCCCCTTAAGACTAGCCATGTAAAACTCCTTGATTTGGGGAGAACCCTATCATTCCAATAGAAGGCATAAGCTCTTTGGGACAGTAGATGATCAACATTATTAAGTAGTGATTTGTAACATTGTTTAACTAAGTACGAACCATCTTTTGAAGGATCCCATACAAACCTATCTAGTTTAGTTGATAAGAAGACAACTCTATCCTTTAACAAGTTTTAAAGTAGAACTTGTTGAACCACTAATACTAAAGTACCTGACAAATTTTTCCAAGCCACCTTACTTATTACATTATCAACTAACCCAACATAATCTTTTAAAGATTGTTCCCCATTAAATAGATAGAATTTCCCTTGCTTCTTGTAACTCTTGAACACTCTATAATGGTGGATAGCCATTCCACAAATTAGACCAAAACTACACTTTTTCACCATTATCTAGACTTCCTAGGTAATATATGGAATAATAACTTTCCTACATGAGATTAAAATGTTCCACATGGCTAACCCATCTAGTGGATTTGAAATAGTAAAAATTCTTATTGGATTATCACAATCTAAGTGCTTTGCTTGCATTAATTTGCACCATTTTGAATCTGAATTAGAGTACATTTATCAAAATAATTTTTCCCCTAGAGCCATATTCCTATTGGAAATATTTTGAATTAATATACCTCCTTGAAAATTATCAACCACCATGTTTTCTAATGATATTAATGAAACCATTTTTTTTCATTCATATTCCCTTTCCAAAGAAAATTCCTAATAATTTTCTCAATCTCTAAAATAACTAATTTGGGGGCCTTGAGGACTACCAAGAAATAATTTGGTATTGCTATTAAGACAGATTTTATCAATAAAATACGACTTGATAAGGATAACCACCTTGCTTTCTGTATCAAAATCCTTGATTTTATCCTTTCAATGACTTTCCCCAGTATGTAACCTTATTTGTTCCAAAAAATGGTACCTAGGTAAGTGCATGGAAGGTCTATTGTTTGAAATCCTAATAGCTTGATTATCTTCCTCTTTATGGCAGCTTTTGTATTGAAAACATAAATCTTCGACTTAGCTACATTGATTTTCTGGCTAGAAGTTGAAGAAAACTTTTCCAACACCTCTTTGATTTGAATAGGTTCTACAATAGTAGACTTACCAAAAAGTATAGTATCATCTACAAAAAGAGAGTGTGTTATTGAGATATCCATATGAGGAGTTTGTGTACCCTGCCAAGACACCTGATTATGCCTTTGATGGATTGCTCTAATTAAGGCTTCATCCATAATGATGAAAAGGAAAGGGGATAGGGGATCCCCTTTCCTAACCCCTTTTGTTGCACTAAAAAAACCTAAAGGTGAGCCATTTATTATGACTGAGAATTTTTCCTCTGATAGGCATGAGAGGATCCATTTACACCATAATTTTTTGAAACCAAACTTTGAAAGTACTTTCATTAAGAAATTCCAATCCACTTTGTTGTATGATTTCATCATATCCAATTTTATGATGAAAGAAGTATGCATACAGGCATACATACATACATACAATCATACATACATATGTACATACAATCTTAGATACATACATACATACATATGCATACATTGATACATACGTGCATACATACATATGCATACACTGATACATAAATACATACATGCAGGCATACATACATACATACAAGCATGCATACATACATACATGTCATACAAGAATACATACATACAAACATACAAATATATATGCGTACATTCAATAGACTAGCATTTAACACAAAGCAAGACATAACGTGAGCGCATTATAACACACTCATGTTATGTCTTGGACATAAACACAAAAAACATGTCAAAATTAAGAAATAACGTGAGCACGTTATAACACGCTCACATTATGTCTTGCTTTAGGAATCCTCAAGCCTTAGGCTTGGTAGTTTCTTTTTAATACCAACCCAAAGGCTTGGAGTGCCTTCCCAATGTCCAAAGACATGTTTTTGCAAATTCTACAATATTTCACATAATCACATTTGTGCTAAGCATCAGCTTTGCATGTGTTTCAAGGTCAAACAAATTGAACACCTGAGTAATGTTAGGCTCTCTCTTAGCTATCTAACAATGTAATTTTTTTCACATTTTGATAATGTTAAGCCTTTGATCTATAATTTCTTTTGTTTGTGTCTTTGTTTTTTGGAAAAAACCAATGTTTGGTATGTTTTTTGTTATAAATTAACTTTTCATCAAAATTTCAAATAAATTACATTTTTAGAAACTAGACTCCATTCTACACATATTTAAAAATATATATTTTCAATTGGTTTACAAATTTATAGGGGTAGCACGGCCAAAATTCTATTTTTTAGGAAGTTTCCACTTTGAAAATTAGTTAAAAAATAAATATTCATTAAAAATTTATTAGAAAAATCAAGCATATAAACTAAATACTAGTAGCTAATTTCTTACTGAAGTGATATTAAAAATACTAAAAAAAAAATTAACCTTTTGAGGGAGCCATAAAAGTTGCTATGTTATGTTTTTTTGACATAAACAACACCAATTTATGTGGCCCCCTCTTTTGAACCCCTTAATCTATACCATTTTCAAAAAAAGTAGTAGTTTAGAAAGTAAACTAAGAGCACTACGATACTTTTTTTTGTTTCATTTTAAAATTTTGAGTGTAACTATCCTTAATTTCACGTCCAAGGTTAGTATTTCTTGATTTTAGAGGGAAAAAAACAGCCACTTAAGCCCCCTTTTTGGCCCCCCATCTTTTTGTGCACTTACCCTTAGATGCTATTGAAAAGAACATATAGCATTGTAAATTATCATCCTTGACAATTTCACACTAGGTTTAGCTCCCTCCTATGTTCCTAGACCCAATTGTGCTCTTAAATTGCCCATTTTATGATAATTTTCAAAAAAATAGAATAAAATTGGAAATATGATTTAATATTTATTTAATGATACTTAAAAGACCCAAAATAGGTCTAGAGTAAAGCATTGGAACCTCTTTCTAGCCTATTTTGGCTCCAATTTAAATATTTCATTATTAGCATTTTAACATTTACAAATTTAAATTTATTTTTTAACTTTTAATAATCAATTTTGCAAGAATTAAAGAAATGCATATAAATACAAGTCTTTTTCACCATTTGAAATCCTAAGGAAATAACTCATGAATTTATTGAGCAATTGAGCATCCTAAAAATAAGTAAAGAGTATAATTAGCAGAGTTTACATCAATTATTATCAGTCAAGATTCCTATTTGCAATGCATCAAGTTTTCACGTGAGTTTATCCATTTTTTATGTTTTGTGAGTACTAACACTTGCAGGATCTCTAATCAAGCACCCAATTCTCTTGAAGGTGATGAGTATAGTGACTTAATTCTATAAAGGAATGCAAATCTAAGTGGTAAGTTGTAGCACTTTTCAATTTATCATTATTTTATTCATTTTCCTCTACCCGATTGAGGGTAAGAACTCTTTTACATCATCATAGTTGGTGTGGAGGTGGAAACAAAAAAATGGGGTTTGAATTAGGAAAGAACCCATATGGCACAACCCTTTCTCTCCTCTCTTGCATGTGCAAGTGGTAGATTTGAAGTAGATTTGGAAAAGGATTGAAGACCTGATTGCAAGATCATGCATTCAAGCCTCACATGTCAACAAATTAGGAAAAGTGAAATTAGTCATTGATAGATGAAGTTCCAAAGTTCAGTCCAGATAGAAAGGAAGAACCTTCATAAATTGACCATCTAAGATATGATTGATAATTCCAAATATCTACATTTATCTAGGTCTAGGTGCCAGTACATCCAACCAGTTTGAGCTCATATTTATATGTCAGGTTCCTCTACCTTTGCACTCTATTTTTTTGTGATCCTTCTCTATGTTACAATTCTATACTTTTCTAAATTAATAGCAGTTTGTTGTAGTATCATAGTTAACCTAGGTACACATTTATATTATCAAATCAAGTTAATTCATAATTAATTAATCACCCCTCTCCCAAAAAGAAACAAGACCATGATCCACCATTTTGACTCTTCCATAGCGGTTAGTAGCCAAGTGGTTGTTTGTGATCTTTTTTCATTCCTTCCATTATGATGTAGAAGAAAATTTGATTTAGACTCTAGATCCCTTTTTCCCACATCACATAATTTTAATGAATCTAATGCTTGTTACACTTTAAAAAACTTCTAAAATCTTAATTTGGTCATTTTAAAATTTGATTGCAATCTTAAATAGTTCAAATTTATCATCCATGCATGTATATTCCATTTAAAAGCATTAAAAAAGAAAATATTTTCATAGTAGATGTCATTTCAAAAGGATAAAGAAGTTTCAATTTCTATATTTTTCAAAGTAGGTCTAGTTAAGTGTTTAGTTAAGTGTTGTATATTACAATCTGAAAATTGTCTTTTGAGTATAGTGCATTACTTCAAAGATATTAAATTCCATGCATAATTGTACCTCGCATAAAAAATTAAGGTTTTGTGCATTACCAAAAGTATATTTGTTGTCAAACTTGAACCTTCACAATTTTATATCTTCAAACGCTAAAATTTAATTCTATATTTTTAAAGCATTGAAATTTAATTCCTCTAGTCTAGGGAACTAGCATCCTTTTCTAGATTATTTTGGATTAGATTTCAGTGATAGTAGTCTCTCTGAGTTTTTTGTCTAGATATATTCCTAATTTATGTGCATTATTTTGTAATAGTTTAGTATATATAAATTTTTGTGTTACTTTTGGTAAAGAACTTTAAAAATATTTGAATGCTTTGAAAATTTGATTTCTTCCTCAAAGTCCTTGGTTGATGTTTCATTTTGTGTCTTTTCTAATGCTTCTCCAATAGAAGAGAAAGCTCATGTGTCCTTCTCTCCCAATGCATACCTCCTAGCAAGGATATCTTGGTGCAAGAGGAGTAATTCATTGATAGCTCCCTAAAAAATACCTTACCTACCCTTAAAACCAATGTTCTCCTTAAAAACATAACACCCATGCATGAAGAATCCATATACCACCCTTTGATATTACCTACTCACCTTAGCCAAAATTCTACAAATCCTATCATACCTACACTTGATTTTTTCTCTCATAAAGAGATGCCTTTATAATTAATTCCTCATCCATTATATATACATACAAATAATTCTACTTCCCATATAAATAGTGATACTTCCTTGTCACTAAGCAATCGTTCATCCCATACAAATGGAACTAACAATACACATGTCAACTTAGAAAAGTGTTATGGTCAAGGATTTAAGATACTTTCCAAACAAGGTTTGGATACAAATAAGGAGCATGAAATTCATATTCTTAGAATAGACATCAAATTCATCTATAGTAAGACTTGGTTACCAATTACCTCCACCTTTGTGTAAGACATTCATTCTAGCTTCCACCCCATCACCACCACCTCAATGTTTAAGAAAAGGTGTCCTACTCCCCGCTCTACATCCCTTGTATGAGATAGAGCATACATTATCCATATTTTTGATGTTGAAATTATTCCCTCCCACCTCCTCATGAGAGAAACTCTAGTAAGTAAAAAATAAAAATTGTCCTTTTATGTATATCATCAAATGTTTGAGCATTCTATTGATAAGTGTTGTTCATTAAAAGAAAACTATAGTGGTTAATTCAATTGTATGACATCAATGTGGATCCATATAAAATAATAAATTAGTTATTATGGTGTTGCTCCTTGTTATGTGGCATTCATAGTGAAAGGTGTAAAATTGTCGTTGTTTATGGTTTAGGACATAGAACAACAATCTTCTTCACTCTCATTCAAGGAAATCCTAGATATCTCAATCCAAGGATGAAGTAGGAGAAAGAGATCTTGCAATAGGGTGTCCTAGGCCCTGATTAGAAACTAAAGACAAGATCACCACCAAGTTAGGGCTTGGAAATACTAATGAAATGCTAGACCTAATGTTTAAACCTAGTGCAATACAAAACTTCACTAAATGACCTAAAAAATCATGTAAATCAGAATAGAAAGTTGGGAGATCAGAGGTGTGCACCTGGAAATATGAAGGAGCCTAAATGAAGACTTGAAATGCTAAAAATATTGAAATTAATTCTTGTTGGGACTCATACATCAATTTGGGCAATTTTGTCCCATATTAGGGTTTTTGGGAAGAAACTAAAATTTGGTAGAGATATTTCTGGAACTCCCGAGATCTACAAACTTAACTATACTAGGACTCATATGCCAAAAGTGGCATATCAGTCTAGTTTGACTTTTCAAGAAAATGAGGACCTGAATCTTCTCTTCAATCCCTACTCTGCCTTCTTGACTTGGTTTTTGGGTCTGAATCTCTAATTTGCAACATGTAGATGTCTTTTAATGATCTCCAAAGCTTGAGTTGATAACTTTGACAACCTTGAACACTTGAAAACTTTTCTGTAATCTTGCTCTTCAATATGTATTCACCCTAGATCTGCAAATAACACACTATAGAGAGGGGAAAATGTTTTTTTGTTAGTGGAAAGGGATTTTCCTTGGTCAAACCCTATTTTGGTAATAAAAACTTATATGAAATCAAATGAGATAAAGGAATTATGAATGAACAATATGAAATGTTGCAACTCACCAAACCATAGCAACAAATTGTTGCAAACATGTATGAAATGTCTCCAATGGATGTAGATCTTGACTCTTGCTTGAATGTGATAGATCTTGAATTTAATGTTAGCTTGGATCATGAAACCCTACATCACAATTGTTAGCTCAAAAACAAACATGATGCATGATGAGTTTGGCATGATGCTTCATACTTGAATAATGCTCCAAAATACTTGATAATCAGCCCTTGAATGCTCTTGTGAACTCTTGAATTCTCTAATTTTCTATAATGCATGAATACTCAAGTTGCTAGGTGTAAAATGAGTGAAATAACCTTGTATTTATACTTGTTTATGCCATATTTCCCGAAATTATAACACTACAAGCTGACATCAAATCTAGGATGATAAAATCCTGCCAAGAATTTGAATTAAATTTAATTTTGGACCACATGG
Organism: Sequoia sempervirens; assembly: GCA_007258455.2. Classification (NCBI taxonomy): domain Eukaryota; kingdom Viridiplantae; phylum Streptophyta; class Pinopsida; order Cupressales; family Cupressaceae; genus Sequoia; species Sequoia sempervirens. The sequence continues at coordinate 465,572,122 of VDFB02105785.1, forward strand.
GACTCATACACCAAAACTGGCATATGAGTCCCATTAGGCCTTAATTATGGGACACATTTTCAAAATTTCTTAGAATTATGCAAAATCCAGATCAAGGCCCTAAAACCTAGGTGGGACCCATACGCCCAAGGTGGCATATGAGTCCCACGTCACTAAATCTAGGCCACACAACCTAAAAATACATGAATTATGATTGAATGTTTATTTATGTTAGGATTATCCTTAGAAAGATGCATTAATTAAGGCTTGTGGATGCAAAATAAGGCCAATTAAATCATTAAGAAGCACAATTAATAATGAAAACCCTAGATAAGTGTGAAAGTGTGGTACAACACTTTACAACACCTAAAATAAGGTACAATTCGGTTCATTTACTTCACAAGGGCCCAAGACATAATGTGATTCTATTAAACACATTACAACACTACGTTGAGGCATCATCAAGCTCAATTTTATGAGGGCCCAAACAAGTGTGAAAATTTCACAAATGACATTTTTCAACACTAAATTTAGTCCCCACTTTTGTGAGAGGAGGAACTTGTTTCAAACTCACACTAAAGTATACCAACTCGTATCAAGAGGGGTCCTAACACACCAATGGTAGTAAGATAGGATGAAAACGATTAAGAGGGTTGCACAAGCCCCCAGGATCAAGTTCCTATAGAAAACTAACCTAGGCACAAGAGAACACACATGAGAAATGACATAAGGAGAAATAACAAGGAACAAGCATACACTACCAAAGACAAGGAGAAAAGAAAAAGTAAAAGAAGAGGTGGATCAAGCTTTGACCGTTTGTCCATCATGATATGGATCAAGTCTAGGTTGTTTGTCCAAAAAAATGCGCGCTCACTCTAAGGAAATGAAACTTCAAGCTATTTTTTGGGTGAGTATCCAAAGAGGTGAGACACATACACACACAGTCAGTATGTGCTCACACACACAAGAAAGTGGCTATGGGAAATTTATGCCTCAATTTGGCTTCCCCTCCAACTAGACCAAAGTTATACCTCTTGATAACTTTGATAAGGTTCCACACAATAATTAACTTTGAGCTTCAAGAGGTGAGAAAAGCTTTGTATGCTTGGAACTCATGAACAAACAAGATGGCTCCACAGGCATGCAAAGTGTGTTATGCAAGGTGGCCATATAACCAAAATTGTAAATGCAAAAATAGTGTTAGGAATGTTTGAAGGAGTCTTGATTAATTCATGTAAGTCCTTTAACTTAGGGAACATTATGCCTAATGTCTCCAAGAGAGGACCAATCAAAGAATAGAAGATTCACAACTTAGGGAATGCAGTGTGTCGTATCAAGCTACTAAGAGGATTTTAATATGCTAATAGAGATCACGCTCTTGAGGGACATCACACCCAATATCACCACAAAGCGAAAGATGCATCGCATGAAGTAAGAAGACTACACGATGAAACATGAAATGCAAAGGAATAATGCTAATGTATGCCCCCACTTTAAAGGAATTACTAGACACCATGTTGGGAGCAATTTCTTTAAAGTAGAAAATGATAAATGTTATCAAGAAGAAATGAGAGCTAACTTGGAAATCCCTATGCCAAGTCATATGTTTCCAAATAAAGCTACGTCATGAAAGAAAAGAAGGGGTTTCCCCCAAAAATGAAACTCCAAACACATGAGGGATCTATGGATTTGAGGTCAATATGTTCTTGCTACAATGTTCTTATAGAGCTCAAAACTTTCATCATTCCCAAAATACTCATAGAACTAGAAGAATGGCACAAACAGAGCGAAAACAAAGAAAAGCATTTTGGGTCAACATGGAAGAGACATGAATGTCTCAATGCCTTGCATCATCCCCAAAAGGAAAACACAAGAAAAATGAAAAAGATAAAGGAAAATATTTTGGGTCAACATGGAAGAGACATGAATGTCTCGATGCCTTGCATCATCCCCAAAATGAAAAAAACAAGACAAATGCAAAGAATAAAGGAAAAATCAAAATATTTATGACATAAAGAAGAATGTAGATACAAATAGAGGAATGTCAGAATGGGAGAGAGAGATACACCAAATAGAACATCATGGGGGATCACATTACGCACATGCAATCACAAAAGAAAATGAAAAATAAATGATGCAAAATACTAGTAAGGCACATGTGAGTCAACCTGTTAGCAGGTTGTCTACATCCCAATCGTGTTCATTGTATACAAAAGGCAGACAACTAGAAAAAGGAACAATAACAAGTTCCAAACTAGGATCATTACCAAGTTCAACAATCTTCTTAGGAGAATTATCATTTAAGCTCATAGAAGAGGAGAACAATGTATTCAATTCATTATGCACCTCCTCATCAATTTTAGTGATCTCTTCATCATCATCTAAATTAATCACAACATGCGGTCAAATGATAATTTCCAAAGAAGGGTTTAGCTCTTGTTGAGGTTGCGCTATAGGATCTTTTAGTTTCGACAAAAGGGGAGATTCATCATGCATTTCTTCAGTCAGGTTTGGATTTTGATTTTCTTTGTTGTTTTCTTCATTTAACCTTCGAGCAAGAGCATGACGCCTATGCATACGCTCTCTAGCATGTCTATTTCTTTTAGTATGGTTATCAAGTCACATTTTTGTAGGATTGGGTTTATCAACCATAGGTTTTTTTTTCTTCCCTATGGGGAGGAACAAAAGGAACCATGGAAGGTTGTTCAACCAGTTTCTCTTTAGCTTTGTAAACCTATTTTATTTTAGGCGTCATGATGGGATTGTTTTCATTATCTCTTGGTCATTTGTAGGAAATAGGAAAAGGATCTATCTTAGGTGGGTCTTGGATGTTTGGAATGTTTTTAGGTTCGATTATGGTTTCATCAAGTATGGTAGGCTCAGTCATGGGTTGAGGCATGTTTTTAAGGAATATTTTTGCTATACATTTTTCCTTGAACAGTATCATTGTTGTTGTCATTCAACACTCATCACATCATTATTTTAAGTTTTGCTAGCTTTGAAAAATGAAATGTTATGATTAGGCATAGGGTTGGTAAATATTTGTAAGTTTTGGTTGTGAGGGGCAAAGGACTTATTTCCTTTATCATTAACACCTCCAACTGAAAGTTGGTTGGAATCAATGAGGTCTTGCATAAGATATTTAAGACGCTTACAATGTTTTGTATCGTGTCCATTTTTATGGTGATAATGGTAATAAGAATTTGATCTAAAGTTCAAAGGCAGAAGTTTATTAGGATCAAGATTTTTAATGGGAAGCAAGATCATCAATTTTTTTCTAAGAGTTGTGACATTATGCTATGGAGGGTATTGGGTAAGGGAATGAATTTCCTTTTTGAGTCCCCATAGTTAAAGCGTATCGTTGCTTTTATAGTGGCTACTTGGGTATCGACATGTTGATTTGTTTGTTGAGGGGGATTGAATTGGACGAAGCCTTTATTCTTTTTTCTAAAAAGTTAAGAATTGTTTTGGTTTATAAATTCATACTTCTCAGGATGGTTAGAGGTGGGTTTTGTTTCATGGCTACTAACCAAGTTTTGATAATCACGAAGGGTAGTACACAAGTACACGAAGGAGGGGAACTTCGTCATGGTGAGCTTATCTTGTATCTTACTTTGCAAGTTCTCAATGAACATATTTTGAAGGTGAGGGTTAGGAATATTTATGTTGATTTGGGAATAAAGTGATTGGTAGCGCGAAATAAAGTCAATAATATTTTCCTCTTCTTTTTGCTTACATCTCATCAAATTAGCTAATGTCATCTTAGGGGTCATATGCACTTGAAAATGGTTTATATTTATGCCTCAACAAGTTCATTGAATGAACGAATTGAGTTATTTGATAACAAGTAAAACCATTCTAAGGCGGAATCCTTCAAGGATCTAGGGAAAATCTTAGCCAAGAGCTTATCCTCAAGAATAAAGTCACTACATAAGGTGGTGTAAGTAGAAACATGGTTAGAAGGACCTCCTTTCCGTCCATATTTCTCAAATCTAGGCACCTCTATACCTTGTGGTGTCTTTTTCTCAATATCTCCAAGGATAAGGAATTTCTTTTGACATAATATATGGCTTGGCCACTTTGATTTTCATTGATGGTAGAAACTTGATTTTGAAGGGATGAAATGGTTTGAAAAAGTTGGTTTATGAGAGGATTATTTGCATTTTAAGATAGAGGTGAATAAGGTGAGGGGTGTATGTGTTTGAGGGACAAGTGAATGGAATGCTTATAGGTGGTAAAGTGGTAGGAGATATGACTTGCAATGCCACAAAAGTACTAGGAATGCTAGCAGAAATACCCATGGAAGGGATCACATTACTATTCGGTTGCATTGTTGTTGTGAATTGAGGGTTGGTATAGGTAGGAATAGAGACAATTGTTGTGGGAGGAGGAATTTGAATTCCTCCTTGACTTGTAGCATTGTTTGGAAGTAAAGCACAACTAGTGGTTGATGTAAGATGTTTTCCAAAAACCTGAACTATGTTACACACAAGGTCAACTCCATCTTCACTTTCAAGCATACGATGAATGTTATCTATATTAGGGATAGCAGTGTTGAAATTTTTTAAGTGCTTATTTGATTTTGTAGGCTTTCTAAGTCTTCATGAATTTGGATTATGTTTTCTTGTGGAATACTAGCAACCATTGTTTCAACATGCATCACACTACTTGAAGGAAAAGAGCTATCAAGGTTTTGGTCCATACCTAGTGAGCTAATGTTGGCACTAGGAGTGAAAGAGCTAGATAACCCAAGATCCACGATGATTTTACTATCACAGGATAGCATGATTCTTGAACAGTGTCTCACTATTGTATTAGCAATAGGACACCAAGTAGAAAAGATAATGCAAGGGATACTAAATGCAAGATTGATGCAAATGCAATTCAAATAAAATTAAGCTAAATGAAATGAAATAGAAACTATGTAAACTGAAACAGAAAGTTATCAACAAAAAATAGGAGCTCAAAAACAAAGTTTTGAATTTTGGAAAATGTAGTTTAAAATTTGCACTGGGACTAAATCGTCCAGAGGGGCATAAGAGTCCCAGTGAGGGATTTTTTCACAAATTTCAAAAAAAATTAAGTGATTTTTATGCTTTTTAGTTTGAATGATATGTAGACTAAATGCAAATGCAAATCTCAGATGAAATTCAATGATGTAAGATGCAAAAATGCAACCTATATGCACTTTCACTAATGCAAAATTTAGAAACCCTAGATGCCAATTAACTAATGAAAACCTTAATGCAATGTTAGCGCAAGCTAGATCTAGGATGATGATGCACTCCAAATCAAAATTAAGATGTTCTAAATGCAAGTTCGCCAAAATGAAAGGTGTAAAATTTTTGTTGCTTATGGTTTAGGACATAGAACAACAATCTTCTTCACTCTCATTCAAGGAAACCCTAGAGATCTCAATCCAAGGATGAAGTAGGAGAAATAGATCTTGCAATAGGGTGTCCTAGGATCTGATTAGAAACTAAAGAGGGGTTCACCACCAAGCTAGAGCTTGGAAAGACTAACAAAATGCAAGACTTAATGTTTAAACCTAGTGCAATACAAAACTTCACTAAATGACCTAAAACTGCATGTAAATCAGAATAGGAAGCTAGGAGATCAGAGGTGTGCACCTAGAAATCTGAAGGAGCCTGGATGAAGACTTGAAATGCTAAAAATATTGAAATTAATGCCTTTTGGGACTCATATGCCAATCTCGGTGATTTAGTCCTAGATTAGGGTTTCTGGGTAGAAATAGAAATCTAGAAGAGATATGTCTGGAACTCCCAAAATCTACAAATTTAACTATACTAGGACTCATATGCTAGAAGTAGCGTATCAGTCTAGTTTGACTTTTTTGGAAAATCGGGACCTAAATCTTCTCTTCAACCCCTGCTCTACCTTCTTGACTTGGTTTCTAGGTCTGAATCTCTGATTTGCAACCTGTAGATGTCTTTTAATGATCTCTAAAGCAAGTTGACAACTTTGACAACTTTTCTCAAATCTTTCTCTTCAATATATCTTCACCCTAGATCTACAAATAACACACTATAGAGAGGGGAAAATGTTGTTTTGTTAGTAGAAAAGGGTTTACCTTGGTCAAACCCTATTTTTGCAATCAAACCTTGTAATGAAATCAAATGAGATAAAGGAATGATGATTGAACAAATATTGATGTTGCAACTCACCAAACCCTAGCAACAAAGTGTTGCAAACATGTATGAAATGGCTCCAGTGGATATAGATCTTGACTCTTGCTTGAATGTGATAGATATTGAATTGAATGTTAGCTTGGATTATGAAACCCTACATCACAATTGTTAGCTCAAAAATATAATCATGATGCATGATGAGTTTGACATGATGCTTGATACTTGATAATCAGCCCTTGAATGCTCTTGAATGCTCTTGTAAACACTTGAATTTTCTTGTGAACTCTTGAATGCTTGAATTTTCTATAATGCATGAATACTCAAGTTGCTAGGTGTAAAATCAGTGAAATAACCTTGTATTTATACTTTTTATACCAAATTTCCTCAAATTATAACACTACAAGCCGACATCAAATCTAGGAGGATAAAATACCACAAAGAATTTGAATTAAATTTAATTTTGGGCCACATGGGACTCATATACCAGAAGTGGCATATGAGTCCCATTAGGCCTTAATTATGGGACACATTTTCAAAATTGCTTAAAATGATGCAAAACCCAAATTGGGGCCTTAAAACCTAGGTGGGACCCATACATCCAAGGTGGCATACGAGTCCTAGATCACTAAATCTAGGCCACACAACCTAAAAATACATGATTATGATTGGATGTTGATTTATGTGGAGATTATCCTTGGAAAGATGCATTAATTAAGGCTTGTGGATGCAAAATAAGGCCAATTAAAGCATAAAGAAGCCTAATTAATAATGATAACCTTAAATAAGTGTGAAAGTGTGGTACAACACTTTACAACACCTAAAATAAGGTACAATTAGGTTCGTTTATTTCACAAGGGCCCAAGACCTAATGTGAGCGTGTTAAACACATTACAACACTAAGTCAAGGCATCGTCAAGCTCAATTTTATAAGGAGGGCCCAAACAAGTGTGAAAATGTCGTGGATGAAATTTTTTGACACTACACATCTAGTATTATATGATACTCATTTCCATGCATGGGGGTACAAAAACATGTTATGCAACCATATGGGCACAATAATTTCTACAATAGTTTTTCTTGTTCATACACTTGGGGGCAAGGATAACTAAACATGTGAGGTGTGTATCCTTTCTAAAGGATCCCCTCTTCATCCATTATCTGGACTCAAAATATTAGACAACTAAAAGTACACTAACATTTTAAAAGGGGCATATTCCCCCTGTCTATTGTGTCATATTCTAAGAATTTAAATCATGTGTCCCTTTGATGGTGGTATTATGCATGATATCCTCTAAGGTGTGGCCCTTTAAATCATTAATGTGCCCCTTTAGTGATGGTATTATGCATGATATCCCCTAAGGTGTGTCCTTGTAGATCATTCATGTGCCCCTTTAGTGGTGGTATTATGCATGATATTCCCTAAGGTGTGGCCTTGAAATTCATTAGTGGTGGTATTATGAGTGATACTAAGGTATGGTCATTATTTTTCATGTACATCCATTGTGATGGTGTTATTTATAATGCCCCTTGAGGCATGATTGGTGATTCATCTTCTATGACATTAAACTTTTGTACACCCATTTAGGTGATTCCCCCCCCCCTTGATGTTAAACTTGTGTACACCCCCTAAGGCGATTCACCCCTTGTGACATTAAACTTCCATACACCCCTAAGATGATTCATCTCTTGTGATATTAAATAGTCCTCCATGATGTTAAAATTTTATGAGCTCCCTGAGGTGTGATTGGAAAAATAGTCCATGGATTTGGCATAACACAACTTTCTTATTCATGAGCTTGAGAATTTTTACATGGTCACCTAGCATAAAACAACCTATTTTCCAGTGGAGCCATGTGTTTCATGAGTAAACTAGCATAATGGAGTTTTCTAACCTTGTGAAATCCATCATATTGTATGGACACCTAGCATAATGTTGATATCTATCCAATGGATCTATGTAGCTCATGAGTGATCTAAAATGATATGGCTTGTTGGTCCTTATGAGAGCATCATTTTATCTAACATCATTTTCGATGACTGATGTTTGGTATTTGAGAAAAATTTAAGACTTGGGTCTCTTTACCTTATTGACTCGAATCCTTTTACTATACTAACCTTGTGTTTTTTTTATTATGTTTTATTTTTGTTTTCTTTGTTTCTTCATTGTGTTTGCATCATGTTTGCATTGTGTTTATATTATGTTTGTATTTTTTTGTTCTTGCATTATGTTAGTTTTGTTTCTTCATTGTGTATGCTTTATTTTTGTGATGTTGCATTATACCTCATGTGTTTGTGTTCCTTTATCTTTACATTGTTGTGTCATAGGATCTTGAGCCTAGGGGCTATCACATCCCCTGGATTCGATGGAATCCTATCTCTTCAATGTTCAAGTAAAAGAACCTTTCTTGGCTTATCCTTACTTTAGTATGAGCATGAGTGTAAGTTCATACTCTCACTATAGTGGGGGCTAAATATAGTGTTGTGAATTGTCACCTTAACAATTTTACACAAGGTTTAGCTTCACCTATGTGTCTAGACCCAATTGTGCTCTTAAATTTCCCATTTTATGATAATTTTCAAAAAATCAAAATTAGATTGGGAATTATGATTTAATATTTTCTTAATGACGCTTAAGGACCCAAAATAGGTCTAGACTAGGGATTTGGTGCATGTATTTAGCTTATTTTGGCCCCAATTTAAATGTAATTGTTAGTATTTTAATATTTATAAATTTAAATCCATTTGTTGGCTTTTGATGATTAATTTTGTGAGAATTAAATAAATGCATATAAATGCAAGTCTTTTTCACCATTTAAAACCCTAAGGAAATAACTAGTGAATTGATTAAGTAATTAAGAATCATTTAAACTAGTCAAGAGCATAATTAGTAGATTTTACAACAACTATTATCAATCAAGATTCATGTTTGCAATGAATCAATTTTTCATGTGAATTTTTTCATGTTTTATGTTTTGTGAATACTAACACTTACATGACCTTAAATCAAGCATCCAATTCTTTTTGAAGGTGATGAGTACAATGACTTCAGTCCATCAAGGAAGGCGAAGGTAGAATAGAGTATTAAGTTCAACACTTGTCAATTTATCATTTTTTGTCCATTTTCCTCTACTCAACTGAGTGTAATCACTCTTACATCACCATAGTTGCTGTGAAGGTGGAAACACTAAAATGATTGCAAAACCCCTATATGACATAACACTTTCTCTCCTCTCTTGTTTGCAAGTGACAAATTTGAAGTGGATTTTGGAAAGGGTTGAATACCTAATTACAAGATCAAGCATCCAATCCTCACATGTCAACAAATAAGGGGAAGTGGAATTAATCATCAATAGAAGAAGTTTTGAAGCTAAGTCCAAAAGGAAAGAACCTATAGACAATGACCATCTAAGATTTGATTCCTGATTCTAAAGATATATATTTCAAATTATAGGGCAGCAATGCCCTTTTCCACCTAGTTTGAGCTCATATTTATATGTCATATTCCTATGTCTTTTTACTTTGTTGTTCTATGATCCTTTTCGATGTTACAATTTTTTACTTTTCTAAAATCATAATAGCTTTTTATAATTTCATAGATAACCTAGGTACATATTTGCATTATCAAATCAAGTTAATACACATTCAATCAATCAACCCTCCCCCAAAAATAATTAAAACCTTGATCCACCATTTTGGCTCTTTCATAATGGTTAGTAACCAAGTGGATGTTTATGATCATTTTTTGTTCCTTTCATTGTGATGTAGGATAAAGTGTGATTTATACCTTGGATCCCTTTTTCCCACATCATAGAACAATACATGGGAGTTAGTGAATCTTCCTCAAGGAAAATATGTCATAGGTGTAAAGTGGGTCTATAAGACCAAAAGTAATATAGAAAGAAGGATTGAAAGGAATAAAGAAAGGTTGGTTGTAAAGAGATGAAAATAGCAACCTGAAAAAAAATTATGATGAAACATATGCTCCATTTACAAGAATGGAGACCATGAGGGAAATCTTAGCAATAGAATCCCAACACAAATGGAAGGTATATCAAATTGATGTGAAGTTAGCCTTCTTAAATGGGGTATTTCAAAAGAGGAAGTGTATGTGGAGCAGCCACCTAGATATGAGGTTTTAGGGAAAGAAGAAAAAGTGTATAGGCTTAAAGAAATCCCTTACAGGTTGAAGCAAGAACCAAGAGCATGATATAGTAGAATAGACTCAATAATTTTTAGCAATAGCTTTAGCAAAAACGATGGTGATCACACCCTCTACATCAAAGAAAGTGGCATCTAGTCAGATATTAATTGTTGTTTTATATGTAGATGACTTAATATTTATTGGGAATGACAATATCTTAATTTTTGATTTCAAATAGACCAAGAAAAATGAGTTTGAGATGATAGATTTAGGGTTGTTAAGATATATCCTAGGCATAAAAGTGTAGCAAATGAAAAATGGTATTTTTATTTTTCAATCAAAGTATGCAATAGATATATTGAAGAGGTTTAAAATGTTAACAACTCTACTCCAACACTAATAGTCATAGGTCTAAAATTGAGTAAAGATTATTTTAGCAACAATATGAATCCAACCCTATACAAAAGCATGGTTGAAAGTTCCGTGTACTTGAATACAACTAGACCTGATATAATGTACGCAATGAGTTTAATTTTAAGTTTTATGGAGATTCCAAAGACACACTAGCTTGCAGCTAAAAAAATTCTGACATATGTTAATGGACCAAAGAGATGGAATTTTGTATACCACAACAAATGAGTTTAAAAGCTAGTTGGTTATAAAAATAGTGATTGGGCAAGAAGTGTAGATGATAGAAAGAGAACATGAGGTTGTGTATTCTATTTGGGTTCGGGAGTCATCTCATGGGCTTCCAAAAAATAACCCATTGTTTCTCTTTCCACAACTGAAGCTAAATATGTAGCAGCAATAAATGGAGCATGTCAAGCAATTTGGATGAGAAGAGTTTTATGAGACTTAAGACATGAACAAGAAGAAGCAACTAAAATATTTTGTGACAACTCTACAAAAACACTATCCAAAAATTTAGTTTTTTATGAAAGAAGCAAACACCTTGACACAAGGTGTCATTTTATAATGGAACTAATCAATGATGGAGAAATTATTTTGGAACATTGCAAGTTTGAAGAACAATATGCAGATATCTTCACCGAACCATTGGGAAGAGAAAGTTTTGTTCATCAAAGAGACAATTTGGGCATCATGGATGTTAGCAATTGTGATTAATGGGGAGTGTTGGAAATTAATACTAATTGCCTCTATTTACTCCTCCATAGACCCCTTTCATCCTCAACATCATTAGTTTTTCACTCCATCTACTTAAGTGTGTGAAGTAACTCAATTTTATTTCAATTTTCCTTCTCATTATCTACATCAAGATACTTTTTGATTGTGAATTAATTGCATAATCTATATCTCATATTTTTCCCACACAACATAATTAAATGAAATTAATAGCTTTGTTTATTTTCTTTTCTTTGTTGGGCATATATGTTGAATTTGGCCAATATTTTTGTAATGTAATTTAAAAAAGAGGGAAGAGCACCAATATTGTTGTAACAATAATTTGAATAGCTAGCGAAACAAAAGAGATTGATTTTCAATTATTTTCCTGAACACAACAAAAAGTAGCAACTTTAAATATTATATGTTTTGAAACATATATGAAATACAAACCATCTCAACTTATTTGTGTGTATCCTTTCTTCCCTATTTTATTTTGTTCTACTCTATTTTATATTTTCTCCTCTGTTTATTCCTTCATTAACGAAGGGTGTGGGAGATAGCCAACTATACAATAAAACCTAAACCATTGAAAGCTTGAATACCATCCATTAGCATATTGTACCTCTCATGTGTTGACTTCACTCTCTCCAGTTTTCCAAATTGTGTCTGCCACCTTTTCTCTCTTTTTTCATATTTTGTGTCATCTTGTTATTCTGCTTTTTGACCATCTGCTCTTTCATTTCATTTATATCTTTCTTCAACTCATCAAACACCTACTTTTTCAATTCTTTCATTTCTTCCTTAAACTCATTGGACACCTCCTTTATCAATTCTTTCATTTCTCCCTTCAACTCATCAAAGACTAGCTCTTTTAATTTCTTCATTTCTTTCTTCAACTCAACCAATGATTTATCTAATGCATCAAGTTTGTTAGTGTCTTCCAACAATTTATGTGAAGTATCCTTCTACATGTTTTCAATATCATCTATATTTTCATTCAATTTTTTTGGTTCCATGTTGCTACTTTCAGTTTCTTCTTTGTTGTTTATTTCAGCAATAGCTCCTCTAGCCTCTCCCAATTGCTCCTTCATTTTGGGTCCATCTTCTTTGTTTCCAGTCACTATCCTCTTTGAGATCTCTCTCTCATGTTCTTCCATAAAATTCTCTATGACCATTAGCAGTGAAGGTGGTTCATTCGATTCAAAGGTTTTTCTAAACACTAAATTCTTTCGAGTTTTGCAAAACATGGTAAAAAAAGTGTTATGCTAAAATCTGTGTTTTCTATGACATCATCTCAATTTTTCTGAAAAGTAATGAATTAAATTACTGAATGGCATACCTCTATGACAAGATTCATATTTTCATGCCATTCCCAACAAACAAAAATCCAGGTGATCAGTTGTACCTACCATCCCCCTAAAATCTTTACTTCTTTGCTCAAACAGAAAATGTACAACACTCATATGTGGTAATTGAGAAGGCATTTCCACTCATGAGGAAGTTTCCTATGTAGAATCTAAGACAACCAATAAATAAAAAATAGAGGAAAAACACACTTGCATAGAAAATACACAAACACAATCTTTATTCAACTTCTCGGATGAATTACATTTTCTGGAGTGTATATTTCAAATTACAATAAGACAATATTTTATAGAGGTTGTAGCCTTTTTTTCATAGCATCTACCATGCATGCATTAGCTCCTCTTAACTGATAGATAAACTAAAGGCCAAAGACTATTTTCAATTATCTCTATGCAAAACTATAGTTAACATTAACTACCTAAAGAACGGTAACTATGCATCACAGAGAAGGCATAGTGCATGACAGTGGTCAACACATTGCATGGTTGTGAGGTGGTGCATAGATGTGCATGGGGTGTAGAAGTGAGAGATCAGCATCACATACCATAAATAGAGAACAGATCTTTTTAAACATAGGGCCTCAACTCTATTCCTCTGATGATTTAAATTCATTACATATGACCTCTCTTTATGGAGGCTTTCCATTACAATTTCTTCTACATGAAATTTATCATACATATTACATGCAGATTACAAACTCATGCAAACTCATCGTCAACATGCACTTACAGATAGTTATTAAAACCAATTGTTTATTATAACTGCACATGGACTCCTTAGTGAATTGCATGGTGGTGAATGGTGGTGTAGAATTGAATGATTAGCATCACTTCCCAACATCCTATAGTCTATAGCCAAACCCTGAAAGTAGAAAAAGGTGTTCTCTTCTCCTTGTCTATACCTTACGAACAACATTTCTCTTATAAGAATTGATGAACTAGGATTTTTTTGAATGCCTAGAACCCCAACAAATATGAATAAGCAAAAACAAGCACAAAATATGCCATTTGTTAGTTTCTTTTCTATTTCTAGTTGCAACAACAATATCACTTTCAAGTAATAGTTTCATCTTCATATGTTTTTCAAGGAGTTTTCCTTCCTATTTCAGTGGGCTCAATTGGGTTGATGCAAGAAGTTGGGTCCACAAAAAGCTCAAAAAGTGGAAGTGTTTTTGTTGTTTTTCAGAATTTGTCACACTTGGACTAAAAATTTGAGGCACTTACACAATGAATCTTAAAAAAATTCAGTAATATGAAATTTAGCATTTTGAATCTAGTTTCCAAATATGTAAATTATTCAAATACCCAAATTATAGAAATTCAATTTTGATGGGGATCTATAAAAACCACTTTTTGAAAGTCCATTGCCATGTACGAACACCATTTTTTGACCCAAATAAAAGTATTTTGCTAATTCCTTTTGGGAAAAGAGAGCTAACAACATGAAGATTGATGAGGAATTTTTTTTATTGAATTTTTATTGGCCTTAATTGTTTTTAAAAATTAACGTGTATGGACAGTATAATTGGACCTAAACTAAACATTTTTTGAAAAAAAAATTCATTGTATAGAGAATTGTCTGAATATTGATGCCATATAATTTTTTTTACAAGAAACTTAACCAAAAAAATTTATTAGAAAATAACAAACATAATCCAATCTTAATAAAAATTATATATTTGGAAACTAGACATTGTGTTCTCTAATGGGTTTTAATTTTATAGATTGATTCAGAAAAAAAAGTCCATCAGCCATATTGCCAAAGTTGGACATTCTTCTTCAATCTACCTTAGTTTTTTAGTTGCAGGACAAAGGCTAAGGGTCGGATTTCCAAGCCTTTCCCGAGCCTAAAACCAAGGCTACATGTGGGTTGGAAATTTAAATTTTTAATAACATGTACGCGTTATTTAAATGAAATGTGTATGCATTACATAACACATACGCATTATATATTTACCCGCTGGGTAAAGGTAACGTGTACACATTATATAATGTGTACGCATTCCTAAAATAGAATGTGTACACGTTTTATAATGTGTATGTGTTTCTTATATAGTCATTTTTTCTCGATTTGGAAAATACCAATAAAGCACATTTTTTCTGCAACATTCCTTTTCTGCAGTACAATCTGAAAGTGCCATTTTCTATATTTTTTATTGCAAATTTGTCTTGTGCAGGGCATATTCTATTCAAATTTTTGGAAGAGACAAGTTTAGGTTGAATTTTCTAAAGTGGAATCAAGTACAAGAACATTTTACAAGATTTGGAAAAAAAAAAATTGGATGTATTCATGATGTTTTTGTACTTCAAAGTTTATAGAAGAAAGGATCTTCATACTACATAGTTTTATTTGAATATTTGAAGGAGATGGAAATTTGAAAATAGGTTACTTGAATCATTTTTTTTGTTATCAAAGAAGGTTTGGTAACCATAAAGGCAAAGAAAAAAATGTAGAAAGTTAATGACACCCAAAGAAATTCAAGCAAATAAAGAAATGGAGGCAAAAAGACAAAGGGATAGAAGAGAAAGGATCCATCAAATGAAAAAATTGGAAGCATCTAATTCCATGAATGTAGATTATGCAAATGTGGAGATGGTGAATATGGAAGAAAATGCAATTATGGAGACAAACCCAACTATACCTTCAACTTCAACTTTGAATGATATGGAAATAGCACCTATGCAAACAAGTTTAGGTATGTCTTCAAATCCACCTCCCAATGATATGGAAAATTCACCTATTTAAACAATCCATCCAAGTATGTCTTCAAACCCAATTCTTGATAATATTGATCTTAGTTATTTAGAAGAAGATGGATACACCATTGATGGTATCAATAATTCTAGGGTTGACAAAATGCAAAAACAAAAAAATGATGAAATATCTTATAAGAATGCAAATGAGAATGAAATCCCTCATATTGATGAAAATGAGAATGAAATCCCTTTTATGTTTGAAAATGAAAATGAAACCCCTTGCGTGAATGAAAATGAAACCCCTTGTATGGATGAAGAAAAAAAAAATTACAATTGAAAAAGATGTGTTAGTTAACCTTCGTGGTAAATTTTCTTGGAGACAAATTAGAACTTATGGAAATAGAATATATAAAATATATTTTTATAGAAAGAAATTAGGATTCCAATGTCAACTCATGGTGCAATTGATGAGAATGTCGAAAATAAGAAATGTGATGAAAAAATTAGGTATTTTTGTAAAACCAAAAAAGAAAGATGATTCAATAGAACAAGTAATATCTAGTATTGCTAATGCTATTGATTTTATAGGTAAGAAAATTTTATCTAAAGATAAGAATGCATCTCGCTGTGCAATAACAGTTGTTCTAGTTAATAAAGAAACTTCAAATAAAAGAATGTTAAGTAAGATTAGTAAATGTATGAAAGTAAATCCTAAAAATTTGATAAGAGCTACTAAAAGAAGAGAAAGTATTGAAAAGGATCCAATTAATCAATGTTGTAGTTTTAGTGGTAGACTCCCAAGATCATACATGAAATTAACTAATGAAATTAAATCTTTAATCGAAAATTTTTGGTGTGATGATACAAGAGTATCACCTAACATTAGAGATGTCTTAAAATTAAGGGTGTGTTCCAAAATTTGTGAACCTCATCCAAAGCATCTCTTAGATATGACTCAAATTGAATTATATAAAAAAAATTAGATGCTTCAATCTTACCATTGAATATTAGCATAAGTCAAAGATCATTTGAAAAGTGTAAACCTTGGTATGTTAGAATTAATATGCAAGGAATCTCTTGTTGTTGTAAGACACATGTCCAATTTCATTATTATTATGATATTTTTTTATATATACGATGCACTTTGCATGCTAACCAAATTATGTAGGACATTTGTGGTATTAATATGCCACTTGAAAGAATCAAATATTTTATAGCAGGTTTGTTTTGTGAACCCTCTAATGGAAACTTATTTTATTTAAAAGCGTGTATTTCTAGAGAATACGATAGATGTGGTAACTTTTCATTATTAGGAGAATGTATGCATGAAATTATTTTAGATGAATTTGGACAGTAATTAGTGGATGTAAAAAAATTTAAAAATATTAAGTATTCTTTAAAAGATGGAAAATTTGGAAAACATTGTGAGCTAATTGCGGAAAAATTTAGTGTGCATGCATTTATTAAATAATTTAAAGATAATATTGTACCTAAATATGTTAAACACTCTTAGTATGTTCATTGGCTTGATAATCAATTTCATTTATGTAAAAACACATTCCCAATTGGAACTATATTGTCAGTTGTTGATTTTGCTGAAAATTATACTCTTGCTCCACAAGAAGAAATTCAATCACAGTATTATAATTTAGTGCAAGTAGCTATATTTGTTCATATTGTTTATAGACATGTAGATGATAGTAGAGAAGATAATAGAAAATTTTTGAGAGAGTACCATTTTTAGGTAAGTGATAATTGATTTTTCATTTGAGTTTGTTCAATATTGTTTTGATATATTTTATAAAAATTTAAAAGAGAAGAATTCAAATGAGAGAACATCTCATATGGTCAGATAATTGCACGGGTCAATTCAAAAATGCTAGAATCTTTTATCGGTTATGTAGAGTTCATAAGGAAAATAATATCCAGTACATGTGGATTTTTTTTTAAGTTGTTCATGGTAAGGAAGAACACGATGGAGTACGTGCATGTGTTAAAATAGCTCTTGTTAGAGAGCAACTAAAATTTGAGGATGTTGCGAAATTTAGAGATACACTTGCAATTATAGATTGGTGCAATACCAAACTATCTACAAGAAGTGAGAGCTCAATATTTTGATGCTTCTTTTGGTTAGTTGAAGAAAATGATATTTTTTCTCAACGAGATTGTGAAACAATTAATGGATCTAAAAAATGGCATTCGTTTAAGAGTTCGAATGCAAACACATGGACAATACGAACAAGGGAGCTAGCATGCTTTTTTCAATTTTATATTGCAGATGATTGGAAGGTGTGTGAAAATATGAAATGGTTCAAACAATGGAAACAAAGAGCCTTAACACCTAAATTGACACATGTTCAACATGGAACGACAATTGAAGATAATCAAGTGTTCACATCAGATGATTATGATCGTGTTTTAGATCTTGTAAAAGAAGGTACATTATTTATTGAGTTGAATTTTATATGTATGCATGTTTATATGTGAATTAAATATAAGTCACCCCTTATTGAATTTTTTATTTATTTTTGCAAGACATGTGTATGATGTTGTTGCACCTGAGGGGAATGAAGAGGATACGGAGTATCAATTAGCTAGATGTGTTGAGAGAAAACATAAGTTGGTACATCCTAGAGTGGATGATGACAACTTTGAGTATCCAACTAGTTCAGTGGTTGTTGTTGGCACTTGGCTTTGAAAATATTTGATAAGAAAGAATGGCTTGCCTACATTTGAAGATTATTAAAGACACAAGAAGATTATACATTATTCACATTTGATTTTGGCAACCAATGTAAAACTAGTTAGATATAAAGGGAGGCATGCTAATAAAGTTTTATGGACACTTTCAATGGATGATCATGAGACAATCATAGATGCATTACAAAAAAGAGAGGATGCAAATGGTACAATGAAGTAAATAAATATTGGTAAGTATATAGTTATATATATATATTATATATTGATAGTCGATATGTAGTTAAAAATTTATCACATATACATACATATATATATATATATATTTTCTTTAGTCATTTCTTAATTAAAGTTTTATATCATTTTTTCTTTTAGGTCTCCCAAAACTAGATTCTTTACAAAAAAGAGAGATGCATATATATTACAATAGAATTTGAATCTAGAGACAGGTAACTATATATAGTTCTAGATACATTTAATAGATAGTATAAATATAAAACTAAGTTTAACTCATTTCCATTTTATAAAAAAATTATAATTGATTTCATATCCCCTTAAGCCATTCTCTTAGGACCCCTTAAGCCATCCTCTTATGTACCATTAATCTGGAATCCTCTTGAATCCCTTTAAGTCTCTCTATTAATTCCCCTTAAGCCATCCTATTAGGACCCCTTAATCCATATCCTTGTATATCTACCCTTAATCCATCCTCTTGCATCCCCTTAAGTCACTCTCTCAACACCCCTTAATCCATCATCTTAGGATACCTTAATCCATATCCTCATATATCTACCCTTAATCCATCCACTTGCATCCCCTTAAGTCACTCTCTCAACACCCCTTAAGTCATCCTCTTAGGACCCCTTAATCCATATCCTCACATATCTACCCTTAATCCATCCACTTGCACCCCCTTAAGTCACTCTCTCAACACCCCTTAATCCATCCTCTTAGGATCCCTTAATCCATATCCTCATATATCTACCCTTAATCCATCTACTTCCATCCCCTTAATCACTCTCTCAACACGCCTTAATCCATCCTCTTAGGACCCTTTAATCCATATCCTCATGTATCTACCCTTAACCCATCCACTTCCATCCCTTTAAGTCACTCTCTCAACATCCCTTGAGCCATTCTCTTATGACCCCTTAAGCCATATCCTCCTATATCTATCCTTAATCCATCCTCTTGCATCCCCTAAAGTCTCTCTAGGGTTCATGAGATGCTTAGAATAACAAATCTATATGGGTTAATGGTTTAGGGTTCATCTCCTAGGCTTTAGGCCATATGGTTTAGGGTTTAGGATTTCTAGGGTTCATGAGATGCTTATAATAACAAATCTATATGGTTTAATGGTTTAGGGTTCATCTCCTAGGCTTTAGGTCATATGGTTTAGGGTTTAGGGTTTTTGGGTTTCATGAGATGCTTATAATAACAAATCTATATGGGTTAATGGTTTAGGGTTTCATCTCCTAGGCTTTAGGTCATATGGTTTAGGGTTTAGGGTTTCTAGAGTTCATGAGATGATTAGAATAAAAAATATATATGGTTTAGGGTTCATCTCCTAGGATTTAGGTCCTATGGTTTAGGATTTAGGGTTTTAAATCACTCTCAACTCCCCTTAATCCACCCTCTTACATCCCTTTAAATCATTCCATCAACTCCCCTTAATCCACCCTCTTACATCTGTTTAATTCATTCCATCAAATCCCCTTAATCCACCCTCTTACATCCCTTTAAGTCACTCTCTCAACACCCCTTAATCCACCCTCTTGCATACCCTTAATCCACAATCTTGCATCCCTTAAGTCACTCTCATAATCCCCTTAAGTCATCCTCTTAGGACCCATTAAGCCATATCCTATGGTTCATGACATGCATCCCCTTAATCCACCCTCTTACATCCCTTTAATTCATTCTATCAACTCCCCTTAATCCACCCTCTTACATCCCTTTAAGTCATTCTATCAACTCCCCTTAATCCACCCTCTTGCATCCCCTTAATCCATCCTCTTAAATTACCCTTAATCCACCTTCTTGCATCCCTTAAGTCACTCTCATATTTCCCCTTAAGCCATCCTCTTAGGACCCATTAAGCCATATCCTAGGGTTCATGACATGCATCCCCTTAATCCACCCTCGTACATCCCTTTAAGTCATTCTATCAACTACCCTTAATCCACCCTCTTACATCCCTTTAAGTCATTCTATCAAATTCCCTTAATCCACCCTCTTGCATCCCCTTAAGCCATCCTCTTAAAGGACCCTTAAGTCATATCCTCTTACATCCCCGTAATCCACAATCTTGCATCCCTTAAGTCACTCTCATAATTCCCCTTAAGCTATGCTCTTAGGACCCATTAAGCCATATCCTAGGGTTCATGACATGCGTCCCCTTAATCCACCCTCTTACATCCCTTTAAGTCATTCTATCAACTCCCCTTAATCCACCTTCTTTCATCCCCTTAAGCCATCCTCTTAAAGGACCCTTAAGTCATATCCTCTTAAGTAATATCCTCTTACATCCCCTTAATCCACCCTCTGCATCCCTTAAGTCACTCTCATAATTCCCCTTGAGCCATCCTCTTAGGACCCATTAATCCATATCCTATGGTTCATGGCATGCATCCCCTTAATCCACCCTCTTACATCCCTTTAAGTCATTCTATCAACTCCCCTTAATCCACCCTCTTACATCCCTTTGAGTCATTCTATCAACTCCCCTTAATCCACCCTCTTGCATCCCCTTAAGCCATCCTCTTAAAGGACCCTTAAGTTGTATCTTCTTACATCCCCTTAATCCACCTTCTTGCATCCCTTAAGTCACTCTGATATTTCCCCTTAATCCATCCTCTTAGGACCCATTAATCCATATCATAGGGTTCATGGCATGCATCCCCTTAATCCACCCTCTTCATCCCTTTAAGTCATTCTATCAACTCCCCTTAATCCACCCTCTTACATCCCTTTAATTCATTCTATCAACTCCCCTTAATCCACCCTCTTGCATCCCCTTAAGCCATCCTCTTAACTCTCCTTAAGGAATTCTCTTAGGACTCCCCTTAAGTTATATCCTCTTAGGTCTCCTTAATCCATCCTATGGAAAACATCACTTGAATTTGTAAGGAATTTATAAGATCCAATTAATTCTAACTTTTACTATATATTGTTCTTTTCTCACATGAATTATTTAGTTAAATGACTCATAAAAACTATAGTTACTTTACTTCCATTAATTATTTTTGTAGTAGGTTCTCATCAAGTCAGTCTACCATGTGATTGCCACTGTAAAAAAAAATTATCAAGAGACTATGTAAATATCAATTTATGGTCTTGACCTAAAAATTGATGATCTTTAATTGTATCTACATGCACATATATGTTTCATCAAGTTATATAGTTGTATTAAACATCAATATACATTATATATGTTTGTTCGATATATGAACTTCAATGAACTTATTAGTCACTTTTTAAATATCTTGTTCCAATTTTATAGATTATACATTTCATGTCTTGTATAAAACCACATTTTATATAATTGTTCAATTGTATAGATTGTACATTTTATACATACAAGGAGATAGATTTTTGTTTAGTGATTCAAATATTTGCTAGAATTGGAAAATAGTTAAAATTACCTACCCTTAATTTATTATGAATATGATCTAAACTATTTAAGGAATTTTTTAATTTGTCACCTAACCATGTGATAAATTAAATATATGAAATTTGATTCTAGATAAGAATTTATATAGTGCATGTATTACTTGAAAATTAGATAAAATATCTATGCATACATGAGTGTATATAATCATGAAAATGAAAATAACACTATCATAATTGACTGCATATATAATCATCATATTAAAGTCAACTAATATAAATAAACACAAACATGATCAGATTAATTGATATAATGTATGTGAAATGGTCCATGAAATAACATGTTCAAAATGTATATGTCAAGTCCAACACATATATTTAAATAAAACTGGAGATCTATAGTCCATAAAATTTAAAACCATCTAACTATCAGGGCAGTTTGTCAAATCAAGTCTCCTCTTTGTTCCATGTGGACTAGATGTACCTGTGTCATGTTGTAAAAGAGTACAAGAAACTTGAAATTAGATTTAAATTCATTTAAAATTTTGATATAATTAAACATATAAACTTGAAAATATAAACTCAAGATAAAAATAAATTTAATTAAATATCTAGTAAATACAGTAAAAATGATTTTTAGTATGCATAAATTACCATATGATCATGTGAATCTATTGGCACGTTTTGTTCAACGGGTAGCATAATTTTCATGAGAAGGTCTAAATGCTTTATCTACTATATCATGTATATTCATATTTACCAAACAATATGTTAAAGCCTCGAATATATATATTTAAAAGGTACCTAAAAATTATATATGAGATTTAGTAAAGTTTACAACCTCGAATGATATGACCTCATGATCACGCACCTGAGATTTCCCATGCATAAATGCTAAGGATGTGTCAAGTGTGCTCGCCATGGGTATCACATGAAATCCCTACATATGGATACAACAATGTATAGATCACTCACACATGTACAAATTCAAATTAAATTAGATCTATGATGTGTATTTAGTTTAGACTTAAAAAACTTTTGAAAGCACACACCTGAGTTGACGATGACTCAGGAGCACTCACCACAAATTGTGGTTGGTCAATACTCGGTATCGCGTGACCTCCCTGCATCTAGATATAATGTCATTTTACAGATGTGTACAAATTCAAATTAAATTAGATATATCCACACAAATTATTTAATGTATATTGGTTCAAGTACCTGACCAAAAGGTGAGCCCAAATCTATAGCACTTGAAATATAGACACAATCATATTGAGATTTAGGCATCATGTGATCATGCATCTACACTAAACACTTCTTGAATTAATATTATATTATATTATATATATATATATATAATTTGATGTTATTATTTACATGAATTTTGCACATTTCAAACAAATTTAATTTAATTTCAAAAGATGAACATACTTGTGTAGGATGAACCTCATAATATAGTAAATTCATATATGACTTCGTCCTAGACACATGTGGGTCACCTGAAGTGGATGCTTGAGTATGCCCATAGCCTGAGCCTCCATGCTCTCTATTGGCCACTTTAGTCACTGCATGTGTAGTCTAATGAGTGAGATGTCCTAAAAGAGAACTCAATGCTCCTAATGTTGACAACATCATTTGTTGTTGAAATGTAGTGGAAACACCAGGAGAAGGATGAGGAACAATAGGAGCAATCAAAGCACATCATTGAAGTTTGACATGTGCTCCTAATCTATGTTGGGGCATGTCATGCCCAACTCCCTGAAATGACCTCATATCAAAATAGTTGGTTTTTAAACCCAACTCAAACTCATCCCATAACTTTCTCAAAAAGTATAGGGGAACCTCACAATTTCCATGTGGTGGACTATCAAACACCTTCCACCATCTATCCCAAAAATTTGCAGCTATCTACGGGTGCCTACACCATAAAATTGAAATTTGTTTTTTGGTGGGTGGAATTGGTTCATTTATTTTGGGGGCTAAAAAAATGTTGGCACATGGCTTGTTTGGTAATTTTAAGGTCATTAATTTCTTTATAGGACAATCCATCTACATAGAATTGTCTCCTCTCTTCTCTCCATTGATGAAACCTATCTAGGTCTACATCAATAGATTGAACATAATCGACAACAGTTTGCAAACCATGCAAGATGGGGGGGATTCTAGGCTCATTTTTTATCAGATCTATATTTCCCTAAATCACATTAATGTTTGATCTAATGCTCTCTCTTAACTGAGCCTGATCTACTACAGGGGGTGGGGGATTAGGAGGTGGAGAGTGTGGAGGTGTGGCCCAGTTTTGTTATGGTGGCAGATCTAGATGTATGGGATCTATAGGAACTTGTGCATCAGGTATAAAATCCTTTATGTTAAATTATGGATCCATGTGAACAATGAAATGGCAACTACATGTTAAACAATTAAAAAATATATATCAACAAACTAATTAAATAATGCACACAATTTGAAATTTATTTAAAAATCACAATGAACATGCACAAATTCAAAATATATTTCATTTGAAGACACATTCAATTTATAACATTAAAAAATCCATAACATTAAAAATCCATAGCATGTACACATTAAATTGAGTCCAGTGTGTGGTTGTTAATATGAAGGGTTTGTTGTTACTACCAACTCTTAGAATGCAACTAAAAATGGAGATAATTGTCACACCAAGGTCATAAAATTTTAATAAAATCCTACCTACATTACCTAAAACTAATTATTTAACACCTTTTAGTACTTTTGCAACCCTTCCAAGAAGAATCATCAAGTATATCTAAAATATTTCTACTATAATTTAGATCAATATGTATACTATAACTAAGATAACTAAAACATCTAAGGATGTACTATTACATTTTGTGTACATGGAAAGGGTTCATATGTTGAGTTGTATAAGTGCTTCTACATCAAAACTTTCTAGAGGATGACATATTTGTCAGAATTCATAGATAGGTATTTTATGTTAAACCTTTAATAAATGGGATGGAAATTATAAATAGTTTTGAGTTTGATCTATATGTGGAAATTTCCCTTGGATGATAGTGTGGAAATATTAAAGGGATCATATAAGAACTTAACTAGAAAAATAGGTACATAGGATACCTCTCAATGAAAATAGGGAGGTACTCTAATTATAAGTCTGATGGGTAGAAATGAAATTAGGGGATTTTATTATAACCCTATGAATGCATGCACTATTTCATTGGTTTATTAAGTGAATCCCCTGAAAGAAGGCTATAAACTTATCTTTAGCTATATATCACTTGGTAATTAAACTATATCCAAATTTGATGATATACATTAATTGAAACATGATCAATACTAAGGGGAAAAATAACAAGATTCAAGATAGCTACTCTTACCTTTCATGATTTAACCAAGAAACATAATATATATATGCAACTACATGTGGTTGATGCATGAAACAAAAATATCCATGCCCAATCATTGAATAAAGAAAACATAAATGCTTAATTCATGTGCAAATATTGATAGCAAGTCTAGGAACAAATAAAATAAAACCACATGGATTAAGGTAAAGACTTAAGATTTATTTAAATAAATCACCATCAATGTAACACCCTGCCACACAACCCCAAAGGAAACTATAATAACTAACATTTATAGCACAATTTTTTTTGTAAGTATCTAACATGCAATATAATTTGTTAACATACAATACTTGAAATGAAACTATACATGAACAACATATAACAAATCCCTTGGGGTTACATGACGACATTACTTTCGTATCAACATCATTACATCATGTGAAAGATGAATGACATGGACATGATCATTACATTAATATCATGAAGATACAACGCTCAAGGATTACATCATTACAATAGTACTTCCCAACATGTACGAAAATAGTACGATAGCATGGAATGATACAATGATATGTCAGAGTACAAATCATGAAGAATGGTTCCAATACTAGAATATCTCTGGTGTCACTGTAGCTAGCTTCAACATTGCACAACTCGATCAACAGCTAGGAACCCAACGGGGTGCATAGCACATTACACCTAACCACATGGACCCGAAGGCCCACCCCCCATGCTAGGAGATGACAAGAAGGAATCCCAATGAAACCATCAAACGAAGCAAGGATTACAAGACTTCACAACAAGATCAAAAATCACATAAGGTAACCTCCAGCACAAGAATAACCAACACAAAATGTAACCAACATAAGAAATAACCAACACAAGACAACATAACAAAGCATCCACATAAACATGATAGCATACGCTTCTAGAGGCTAAAGAACAACAAGAGGGCACAAAAACATACAAGGTTGTAAAAGGGTGGAGTGTCATCGAATAGGTAGTCATGGGTTACCCTGGCATAACCTTCCTAAGCTGTATGCCCCATCATGGGTCATCCTGGTAACCTCTACCAGCTCCGCTAGACCCCCATGCTCGCTATGCAAGATCAACCTACCTTGCAAAATTACTATGCAGAGGCAAGATAATTGATCTTTCCATTCTAGGCCTTCCCACTCATCCCATGCCTAAACAAGCACTTGGGCCCATGAGTGAGGCTACATTATCTGAATTAATGTGTGAAACTACCCAAACCCCCTAATTAATTAATTTAGTTATCACTTGATTAAACTCACAAGGGCTACCCTGGACTAGCCACTTTGGGTGTCAAACCCCCATTGTGAGCCACTCCCCCAACTAACAACAATATCTCAAATTTATTGTAAGATAAAACATCAACAACAAAAACAATAATAAAACTCAAATAATTACATTAGGCCTTATATGGGTTACCCAAGACGATCCTCCTAGCTCACGAGACCCCCATACCAACTCTTGCAAGAAGAAACCATATCCCCTCTAACCTCTGGAAGACTCTCAAAATGATAACACAATGGTTCCCCCATCAAAGAAATGACAAAATTAGCATGATCTCAAAGACTATTTAACGATCCCACAGTCACAAAATGACAAAGGTGGAAAAAGAGTCTAAACATCATAACAAGATCTTCAATCTCAATCAAGCCAATAAAATCATCTCATTAGATCACAAATAATGCAAGGGAAAAATGCCATCAACACATAAACATTACAATCCATCTTTTGATTCCCTAACACATTCCATGTAATAAATTATAAAGAACATATTCAATAATCACTACATTTATTTGCATATTCATTTCCTTTTTGACAATTAACCTGATTGTATAAGAATATATATGTAGACACAAAAGATTATTTTCAAGTAAAAAAATAATCTAATTTCAATGTACAACTCTACAATTATAAAAAAATTCAACCTTCTTCTAATTAATTATCAAAGAGTAATCTAGATAAGTTTTCATTTAATCAAGACATATAATTTAAATTTACCTTTTTTGGAAAAATCAATTCACTGAATTAAATTACTCATTTTTTATCTATAACAATCCAATTACTCATTTGAATAATAACCATCTAATTAAAAAAAAATTACTTATTAACATTTTATTTCTTCATTAAACATGTTATCTTCCATGTGCTATCTATTTATTTAGTCTATTAAGGATAAATGTAAATATATTGTATTTTACCTCCACCGAGATCAATGCATACAAGTATACATACACAACTTAACTAAAAGATAGATATGTACATATACGTATATGTAGTTTGATTGGGTAAAGGTCTGACTATGCATTTGGTCATGATCTGTCAACTTGGCTATCCCCTAAGTGTTTCAAAATAGTAAGCCCATGTTCAAACGACTTAATGAACTTAATTCAAATCAACCTTTAAAACATAGTGCATAAAGCATCATCGAAATGAAGAGATAATGGAAGAATTATGGACATAGTTGAATGAAATGGAGCAGGGCAATAGTGTAAGGATTCATGCAGAAAGCTGAGACCAATTGTAGGTTACATAATAGAATTGAGAAAAGATGAAGCATACACAAGGCATGTGAACTGATTAACAATTTTCCCCAAAAGAATGTCATCTCTTGGAATGCCATGGTTACAGGGGGTGCACTAAATGGTTTGTTTGAAAAGTTAGAAACATTAAGTGAATGCAATTGGCAGGTGAAAATTCAATTTCGCAATCTTTTCCCACATCTTGATGGTTACAGGCAGCAGGGTAATTTTAGACTCAAGAATTTTACTTAATGCTAAGTGTTTGGTCGAGAATGCAAAGTTTTCAACAGATTATGTTGTTAACATAAAATTGATTTAGCTAAAAGGAAACTTTAGAGTTTAATTTACATGTTTCCAAAATGAAAACAAATGAAAGCAAATCGGCAAGCAACCACGCCAAGCAAGAATGGAAAATAGCGAGAAATTCAAGCAATTCAGAATGAGCACAACCCAGTCCAGGCAGCGAGAAGGATCAATAGAACATGCATGGTCAACCTTCAAGCCCACGTTGGTTTTCTTAGGGACACCCAAAACCTTATTAAGATACTGGTAAATTTGGTGGTGCTAATGAGCCACTTAAGAATATCGACTGAGAAAGAATTGCAAGGGGTGGTGGAAGGGCGACCGAAAGGCATGGAGAGAGGTGACAGGTGAAGAAGAGGGGAGGAAAAAAAATGACGTAGAAGTTGTTTGCAACAGGGACTGATAAGAGAGATGTGAACCATTTCCATCATTTTAACAATTATCTTGAGGAGGTGGGACTAAATGAAACAATCTGAAAAATATGCTCACATAAAGTAATGTGTATAAGGAAATTAGAGTAGCGGAAACAATTTTCTATGCCAATCTTGAGGAGAAACACTATGCAAAACTTTAAAATTGATCTAATAGTTACAAAAAAACAAGAAACGCATTCATAACATGAAATAAAGAGTGCAAACACAAAACACTAGATATATGTGGGGAAAACCCTTTCAGGTGAAAAACCCCACACTCCAAAGCCTGCTTAGTGTATTCCAAATCCAAAACCAAGATTACATACACTTGCAAAGCAAGTCTTTTACAAGAGTATCACTAGTAAACAAATCTGGAAGAATTCTGGCAACATTCCAGCAGCATAACAGTACTTGCAAACTCTCTCACAAACTACTCCTCAAGCCTTCAATCTATAGACTTCTGGCAATACAAGAAACCACCAGCAGTTTACAAAACCATGTGCTTGGCTTCTCTACCAAGATTCCAGTCTAAAATAAGCTCTCCCGTCCAAAATGAAATCCCCTATTTTTGACCCTTACAGATGTCATAAAAATTGTCATAGAATCTCTAAAAATAGTCCTTCCATGATATACTATCACATGGGCATCTTATGACAACTAATAAACCAATTTTTAATACACCAATAGTATGGAATAGCTGTAGGAAAATATTAAATAAAAATAACTCTTATGGGAAATATGCAGCAAGGTTGAGACACCTCATTTCCCAACATTCTCCCACTTGTCGAATACCTTGCAGGGCCAAGGGAAAAATACCATGGATCAACTACTAAGGGCCAAAAGGCCCATAGACTTGGAACACCACCTGAATTTTGATGTGCTCGCGGGCTTAGTTAATGCATCTACAACATTCACCATTGTCTCTACCTTTTCCAGTTTCACCCTACCATCCTTGACCATATCTCTCACAAAGTGATACTGAACATCAATGTGTTTGGTCCTAGCATGAAAAGTCTAGTTCCTCGCAAGGAAGATTGCACTCTGACTGTCACAATAAAGTGTAACTGCACCCTGTTTAAATTCAATATCTAAACACAAACGCTTCAGCCAAATGGCTTCTTTGTAGGCATGAGTAGCTGCCATATACTCTGCCTCAGTAGTGGACAAAGCAACCACATCCTATCACTTTCTCATCCAACTGATTGCACCACCATTAAGAGTAAACACATATGCACTAGTGGACCTTCTGCTATCGACATCACTAGCCCAATCTAAATCCACAAAACCGCGAATACTCAGGGAATGTTGATCTCCTGTACCATGAAAACATATAGAGTACTCTGTTGTACCCTACAAGTATCTGAAGACCCTCTTAACTGCATCACAATGCACTCTTCCAGGATTAGACATAAAACGAGAAAGAACTCCCACTACTTGGGCAATGTCTGGTCTTGTACAGACCATAGCATACATTAAGATTCCTACTGTACTCTAGTAAGGCACTCTGCTCATGTCTTCCATCTTCGATGGGGATGTTGGACATTGTGAAATAGAGAGCTTCGTTCCCAATCCAACAGGAACACAAAGTGGTTTACAATCTTGCATTTTAAAACTTTGCAAAACTGAACAAACATACTTACTCTGGCTAAGCCATAGCTTTCTGTTCTCACGATCTCTTCTAATCTCCATCCCAAGTATGTGTTTTGCTGCATCGAGATCTTTCATTTCAAATTTCACAAAGAGCTAAGATTTCAATTCTGCAATCAAACCTTTTCCTTTCCCAATAAACAACATGTCATCAACATATAAAGCAATTACCAGGAAATAATCACCATCAGATTTAAAATATACACAGTGATCAGATTTAGACTGCACAGATCCCAAACTCAATACATATGTATCAAACTTTTGGTACCACATCCTAGGACTTTGTTTAAGGCCATACAGAGATTTCTTTAACTTACATACCAACTTGCTTTTACCTTTTACCACGTAGTGCTCTAGTTGTGTCATATAAATTTCTTCCTCCAAATCACCATGAAGGAACACAGTTTTCACATCCATTTGTTCCACCTCTAGATCATAAGTTGTTGCAATAGATAATAAAAACCGAATGGATGTCATTTTAGCAATAGGAGAAAAAATTTCACCATAGTCAATACCCTCAACCTAAGAGTATCCCTTCGCAACCAACCGTGCCTTATACTTTTCAACATTTCCATCTGAACCAATCTTTTTTTTAAACACCCATTTACATCCAACAGATTTTTGACCTTCGGGAAATGGTACAAGGTCCTATGTTTCATTCCTTTTAAGAGCTTCCATCTCTTCATCCATGGCTAATTTCCAGGACTCTGCATCATTCATATCCAAAGCCTCTTGCACAAATCTCGGTTCATCAACATTAGTACTCAAAGCAAATATACACTTCCAATCATTAGGTGAATACCCATACCTTTGAGGTGGTTGCCTTTGCCTTGTAGACCTTCGAACAAGCTAAGGTGGAGGTTCTTCCACTTCTTCCTCCTCTTTAGAGCTTGATGAGCTCTCCTCAACTTCTTGTCTATTTTGGGGTATTTTTTCAACTTCCTCAGGCATAGAAGGAATTTGAACCACATCCTTTTCCTGTTCAATTTCTTTATGCTATTTTGGCTGAAAATTAACAAGAGAAGATTTAGTCTCTCTAAAAATAACACTTCTGGAATAAATTACCTTTTGTGCAACAGGGTTCCAAAGCTTGTATCCTTTCACACCATAGTTGTAGCCGATGAAGATACATTTGATAGCCTTAGATTCCAATTGTGTTCTCTTCTCCTTAGGCACACGTGCATATGCCTCACAACCAAAAACTCTTAGATGTCTAAGTGAAGGTTTTTTCCCCGACCACGCCTCCATTGGCATTTTATCAACAAGCATTGATGTAGGAGATCTATTTATCAAATAACAAGCAATGGCAATAGCTTCTACCCAAAAATTTTGTTCTAGATCATCTCCACTCAAAATACTCCTAGCCTTCTCCATCAACATTCTGTTCATTCTTTCTGCAACTCCATTCTGATGTGGAGAATACAGATTTTTATTTTTTCTTTTACTCCCACAATCTGTACAAAATCTGTCAAAGTTTGCAGAATAGTACTCACCGCCATTGTTAGTTCTCAAACATTTAATTTTCTTTCCATTCTGAGTTTCTACCATAGCCTTGAACTCCTTAAAACAACTGAAAACTTCAAATTTACTCTTTAAAAAATATACCCATGTTCTCCTACTAAAATCATCAATGAAAGTAACATAATAAATTAATTTCCCAATAGAAGCAACATCAACTGGACCAAATACATCAGAATGAATTAAATCCAAGATACATGAAGACTTATGAGAAGACAAGTAAAACTGAACACAGTTTTGTTTACCATGAATACAATGTTCACAGAAATCAAACTCTAGATTGCAATCATTCAACCCCTTAACGAGGTTCTTATTTTTCAGGGCTTTTAAACCCTTCTCTACAATGTGGCCAAGCCTTTGGTGCCATAACATGGTCTTCTCTGTAGGAAACTTTGATTTGGTAGACAAAGCACCCTTGGGTACCCAGAAGCCACAACCATCCGCAGAAGAGGAAACCATCTTTTTTTTCAACGAAGTAGTTTCTAGCTTAATCTTATTAGAAGTTCTATTGCAGTCAACTGTACATGCATCGAGCTGGTACAATGTACCCAATCTGCTTCCTCTTGCTATCACCATAGCACCTCTCACCATTTTCACACCTACTTTAGAAAACTATCCATGCATGTACCCGCATTTATTAGCTAGCTAACAGATAATAAATTCTTGCTAGTCCTAGGATATGCAAGACACCATCAAATCATCTAACTCTACCATCAGTAAACTTCGCATGAATACTACCACGACCAACAATATCAAGGAAAGAATCATCACCCAAATACACCTTACCACTGTCATACTTTTCATACTTACTAAACCATTTTTTGTTAGGAGTCATGTGGAAAGATGCACCTGAGTCTATCAACCATACATTATCACCTGCACGAGTGACCAAGGCTACAATAAAGGCATCTCCATCTTCCTTTTCAGACTCAGAATCAGAATCTTGCTTCTTCTTCTTCTTTTTCTTCTCTTCTTTACAGTCCTTTCGGAAGTGTCTGGGTTTTCCACAATTCCAGCATATTACCTTGGACTTACTAGGAGATTTTGATCTACCCTTATTTTTGGACTTAGAACAGCCACGCTGCTTCTCATCTTTGCCTCGTTCTTTTTGTCTTCCTTGAACACTCAAAGCCTCTTTGGCATTCAGAGAGACCTTCCTTCTCATCTCTTTGGAGAGTAGAGAACCAACAACATCCTCCATCTTCAAGATGACAGAAGTGCTCCCAATGGCCATGACAAGGTTGTCCCATGAGTCTGGCAGTGAACACAGCAAAGTTTGGCACCTTTCTTCTTCATCCATCTTAACCCCAATTGAGGTCAACTGAGTCACCAACATATTGAATGTTTCAAGATGCTCATAAATTCATCCACCTTCTTCCATTCTCAAGGAATACAATTCTTCCTCAAGAAAATCTTATTTACTAGAGATTTGGCTTGGTATATCTCACCCAACTTCTTCCAAAGATCCTTCGAAGTGGGTTCTTCATAGACATTTATCAGGATTGAATCTGCAAGACACATTCTAATGAGACCTTTAGCTTTTCTATCCATTACATCATATTTTGCAGCCAAATCCACATCCGTAGGCCTCTGGACATTTGCATCCACTACATCCCATAGATCCTGATCAATTAAGAGATCTTCCATTTTCAGCTTCCACATTTCAAATTTTGTACCAGAAAACTTCTCTACCTCAATCCTCCCAAATATGTTCGCCATTCAAAAAATATATCCGTAACAAGATCACAAAGTATCCTCTACACAAGCTCCCACTCAAAACCTTGATTAGCTCAAAAAACCCAACAAACCCACAACTGAAACCAAAGGTGATCAAGCTCTGATACCACTTGTAAGGAAATTATAGTAGCGGAAACAATTTCCTATGCTAATCTTGAGGAGAAACACTATGCAAAACTTTAAAACTGATCTAATAGTTACAGAAAAATAAGAAACACATTCATAACATGAAATAAATAGTGCAAACACAAAACACTAGATATACATGGGAAAAACCCTTTCGGGTGAAAAACCCCACACTCCAAAGCCTACTCAATGTATTCCAAATCCAAAACCAAGATTACATACACTTGCAAAGCAAGTCTTTTACAAGAGTATCACTAGTAAACAACTCTGGAAGAATTATGGCAGCATTCCAGTAGCATAACAGTACTTGCAAATTCTCTCACAAACTACTCCTCAAGCCTTCAATTTATAGACTTCTGGCAATACAAGAAACCACCAGAGGTTTACAAAACCATGTGCTTGGCTTCTCTACCAAGATTCCAGTCTAAAATAAGCTCTCACGTCCAAAATGGAATCCCCTATTTTTGACCCTTATAGATGTCATAAAAACTATCATAGAATCTCTAAAAATAGTCCTTCCATGATATACTATCACATGGGCATCTTATGACAACTAATAAACCAATTTTTAATGCACCAACAGTGTGGAACAGTTGTAGGAAAATATTAAATAAAAATAACTATTACGGGAAATATGCAGCAAGGTTGAGACACCTCATTTCCCAACAATGTGTGCTATAAAAGATAACCAAATTCATTCTAAATGACGAAAGATGCAGGGAACCTCCTAAAGGTGATGCCATTTAACCATCAGATATGACATTGGACTTGAAAAATGAAAGAAAAATACCATCAGGTTAGAGATCAGATGAAAGGATGGCTTGTATGATTAAGGAATGAGTAGACGGTGCAATAGAGCATCCACTCGTTTGCAAGATTCATACTGTATAGTTATTCTCAAGTAATCAAAATGACTAGAGGATATGGCATTAGTGATTATGAGTGTAATTTGGGCATGGAAAAAAAAATATGACAAATAGGTTTGTTATTCATTCTACGACTACCACCACAACATTGTCTGAAGGCATTTTCAGAATACACAAACATTGCAGTGCAAAAAGATTGTTAGAGAATGTTTCCAAAAGTTAATGGAAATAAAATCCAAATTGAATGATGTATTAACTATGATGAATGATAGAGATACAATCTCAAACACACAAAGCAGAAATTGCGGAAAGCCTAGTAAACATATATGTAGATTGCCAAAGCATAGTCAAGGTACAAATAAAAAGAAACATAATTATTGGTGAAGGTCAACTGTGAGCAATTGAGATGAGCTAAAGATCTACTTTGGCGAAGCCACCATGTCTCTTCTTATGCAAGTCAGCTTCAAGCTTCCCATCTGTAACGAAGATAGAGAGCCCCTGAATCTTTTCCCAAAAATTTCCCTAGAAAAACTCTCATAAAATCCCCTTATCATGAAGAATAAAGTTAACTTTCCATCTCCACATGAAATTTTGGTCCAAGTTGGAATCACCAAAGAATACAAGGAAAAGGAAATGGTAATCTAATTCACATTCCAAAGATGAAGGGAATAATATCCAAAAATTAGCACAGAGGTAAGTGACTTGGCTTCCTCTCTCCTCCAATAGCTACCAAAAAGATTCTTCATTTGAAGAGGTGTACCTCTGCATCCAAAGCCCTTTCTTTGAAAACCTTTAAAGCTCCATAATGAAGCAGTTAGAAGGAGAAGTGTCTTCTAAAAATTAGTTTGCATGGCACGCAAAATAGGGAAAATGTCCATCCCCATGGAGGCACATGCACCTTACTTGAACCTTTAATTTACTATTATAGACTACATTGTAACACTTACCTTACTCAAAACAAAGAATTAAAGTTTAATGGTTTATTTATTTATTTATTACCCGCTATCTTTATTTTATTATAATAGTCATGTTTGATTTATTGCATTCAATTTAAACATTAATAATATTTTATTTATCAAAATCGCCAAAAGTATTAAAAATTTTATTTAATTTATCTTAATTTCTCAAAACATAAATCAAACAAATTGAATCAATACCAAACCACACCTAACTTTGCAATGAGACAGAAAACATCACAAGACAACACAAATAGAGGGAACTACATCCTCCCACCCAAGGATTTGACTTACTTTTGGATGATGGCAAGGTTGGGTGATCTTGTCAACTCTGTGTTTTGGTATGTGTAGGATCTTCATGGAAAAAATAGGCCCTTAAGTGGCAAAAAAATTAGAAAAATCAGAGTTAGGAACTTGACGTAAAAATTTGAATAAGTTATCTATATTATTTCAAAAATATGTAAGAATAGAATCTATAGCAAATTGAATGTAGTTTCTAAACTACTAGGTTTATTATAAAAAAAAATCTATTTGGTGAAAATTTGAAATTTCAATGCAGTACTCAAATTTCAGAAAAAAAATAAGTAGGTGTCTATCTGACCAGCCTAACCACAATAAAATGATAATATTTTTTTATAAGATTTTAGATATAAGTAGAGGACTCATGTCCCAATGTGATGCATATTTTTTGTAATTTTTTTCTAAGTAAATAATTAATTATGATTTTTTTATTACAACGTTTAAAATAAAAAAAAATTGTATGTCTAACCACCTTAACTTGGTCAAAACTTCATGAAATTCATTTCTTTTTCTTTTAATCCTATAGTATGTGAAGCATAGAATGTGACACATGTTTCAGATTCAAAAAATGTGATATCATTTGAAAGTTATATATGTTTTTCAATCAGCCTATCAATCAAGACTTTATTTGTAATTCAAATAGAAAATAAATAATAATTATTTATTAAATTCAAAGTAAAGCATAATGTATATTGGTGGAAAGCTGAGAATCTCCTTTAAAAACCCTTTTCGTTTCATCAATTTTGGGTTAAAAAAAAGTCATCAGCCACGTGCCCTACAAAAACCCATCATATCACCACTTTTTGGCCCATCATGATCCTGCACATGCCCGTTTCCACATCATACCCATTGTGATTTATGAGGCTCACCCAATCCTGACAGTGTAGGTGGAGTCAAGGCTTAGTACTTGCAATCCTACATAAAAACAAACATTGTGTACAACATTTATATATAACAAACACACCATGAGAGAAAGTCACAGCGTAGTAGCGTGCTCACAAACGAGTGACACTATACTATTTCTCTCACCAAGACTCTAAACAGTAACCACATCATAATCACCTCATTAAGTAATCACTGATCAACAACATAACAAGTATAATACAATTCTATCTTAACCAATTTAATTCAATCACATTATACTCATATCAATACTTCTAATGTCATGTAATACATTTTGCTACGTCGATTGTCACATTTTCACAAAGTTCACTGCATAATTATGCTTTCTTGAGGCACTTATCTTTCATTAAATATTCATTATTTTCATGCAAACACATTCTACTTCATTCATTATTCAACACCCAATCTCACACATATGTGACACTAGACCATAATTTCACACCTTTCAGAAATAGAAGACACAATTTTAACACATCAAAAGTACAAAATTTCAAGTTTAAACACACACTCACCACATACACACTCAAATCCACTTTACAAGGAACACGCCACAAAGCAACACAAGGGTCCCAAAATGCATTCCTGGTAGGAAGAATATCGGTGCATTGTACACTACACTGAGGGTCCTATCCTTTCCACTGGTTTTTTGTACCTTTGGATTGACACCACCTAGAGACAAACTGGGGTTATTAAGTGCAGATAACAAAAATGAAATGACACAACCTCAAGAGTATGAACAACTAGGTCAACATAATGGGCTCATAGTGCCTAGTGTATGAACCTAGGCTCTGATACAATGTGTAACGCCCCGCGGCACAACCCCAAAGGATACTATAATAACTAACATTTATAGCAGAAATTTTTTTAAGTATCTAACATGCAATATAATGTTAACATACAATACTTGAAATGAAACTATATATGAACAATATATAAAAAAATCCCTTAGGGTTACATGACGGCATTACTTTCGTATCAACATCATTACATCATGTGAAAGATAAATGACATGAACATGATCATTACATTAATATCATGAAGATACAATGCTCAAATATTACATCATTACAATAGTAGTTCCCAAAATGTATGGAAATAGTACGATAGCATGGAATGATACAATGATATGTCAGAGTACAAATCATGAAGACAAGTTCCAATAGAATAAAGTTAACTTTCCATCTCCACTTGAAATTTTGGTCCAAGTTGGAAGCACCAAAGAATACAAGGAAAAGGAAATGGTAATCTAATTCACATTCCAGAGATGAAGGTAATAATATCCAGAAATTAGCACAAAGGTAAGTGACTTGGCTTCCTCTCTCCTCCAATAGCTACCAAAAAGATTCTTCATTTGAAGAGGCATTCCTCCGCATCCAGAGCCCTTTCTCCAAAAACCTCTAAAGCTCCATAATGAAGTGGTTAGAAGGAGAAGTGTCTTCTAAATATTAGTTTGCATGGCACGCAAAATAGAGAAAATGTTCATCCCCGTGGAGGCACATGCACCTTACTTCCCTTAATTTACTATTACAGACTACACTGCTACGCCTACCTTACTCAAAACAAAGAATTAAAGTTTAATGGTTTATTTATTTATTTATTTATTATTTATTACCCATTATCTTTATTTTATTATAATATTCATGTTTGATTTATTGAATTCAATTTAAACAATGTTAATAATATTTTATTTGTCAAAATCATAAAAAGTATTAAAACTTTTATTTAATTTATCTTAATGCCTCAAAACATAAATCAAACAAATTGAATCAATACCAAATCACACCTAACTTCATAACGAGACATAAAACATGACAAGACGACACAAATGGAGGGAACTACAATCAAGATAAACTAGGAGTTTGATAAAACATCAAGAATTGAGAGCTCACAAAAGGCTACGATATCAACAATGAGGCTTCTTTGAATCATTACTGGAAAAATTAAATAAGAAGATTAGTAAATAGAGACTGTGAACATGAGGTAAGGAACCAAATTTCTATAGGTAAAGGACTAAAGAATGAAAAATAAGAAACATAGATATATAACTTTGATTTCTCAAATTGGGTGTTAATAGGAGGTTAGGGGTTGTTTAGAGTTTTTTCTATTACATATAAAGGTGGAAAAAGAGAAGGAAACACCACTAATTTAGATTATTCAACTCAAGAATGAGTGTCAAAGTGGGTAAATGATGAAAACCATGTATTTTAATTTGTAAAAATTCTACTAGATTCTAAATATTAGGATTATGTCAATGGGCCCTTGGTCTATTGGTGAAGTTGAAAGGTTTGGAATGAGCCCACTAGGGATCAAGTCTTGTTGAGTGCAAAGCCCCAACGGCCGAGATCGTGCCCCGGGAGGATTTTGGCGGAATGGATACCCCTCAAACCTTGGTTGCTAAGCTAAAGGGGACCCCCTCGGGGGTATCTCCAACAAAAATATATATATATTAGGATTATTGTTAGAAAAGGGTGCTCAATGGAGCTCATAAATATTTCGTATCATTAATTAACTAATTC
Source organism: Sequoia sempervirens (assembly GCA_007258455.2). Classification (NCBI taxonomy): domain Eukaryota; kingdom Viridiplantae; phylum Streptophyta; class Pinopsida; order Cupressales; family Cupressaceae; genus Sequoia; species Sequoia sempervirens. The sequence goes on from VDFB02105785.1 coordinate 465,611,067, forward strand.
ATCAATAAGTAATATTCTTCTACTTTTATGGGTAGAGCTTTATCTTTTGGGGCGAGGGGAAGTTTACTCATAGGTGTGGTTGTTTCCCAAACAAGAGTATATCTATAGAGCTCAGCTATATCAATTACGAATACATGTATTTATCAAGTATAACATAGAATTTAGTTAAATCTGATGACATAAATTGATTTATCTAAATTTTCAAATTTCATGATAAGAGACACAAGTTCTCTATTAGTGGGACAAAGTAGTTAAGAAGAAATAAGTTTAACACTAACATTAATTTATAATCTCATTCATTGTTTTCAAAGCATACTAAAGATAAGAATAAATTTAATAGAAGACATTCAAAGGGACACATAGATATATGCTATTGGATATATGCTAGTGGTAATTGCAATACAAAATAAACAAAGATGAGCTTGAGCTCTATTCACATATTTAAAATGGCTTCTTTAAGTACAAAGACTTCACTAAATTTTTTAGTTGTAATGAAATCATATTTATACATGTGAATTGGTGTGCATAATTTATCATGCAAAAATGGAAGAAATTAGATCTTTACTATATAATTATTTAGAAATTTAATGACATGAAAACTTATTTATGTCAAATAAAAAATGTAAGAAACCTCGAAGGAGGGATACTTCTAAAATTATGTGAAGTGAAAGTTAAGAACCAATGACAAGGAGGACACAAAATAAAGCAAGGAAGGAGGGAAATTTCCAAATTGAAATTACTCAATGAGCAAGAGCAACATGATCAATCATAATGAGATTGAAACTTGTAACCATACTAAAAAATTAGAATGTTTAAACTATAGTTGAGTATGGCAATGGTGTAACATAGTAACATGATCAATCCTAATTAGATCAACCTCATAAATTTATGCTATGATTTGTTGAACTAGTTAAAAAACATCTCCTCATTTCTCAACACAAATGGTTACATTGAAAGTATTGATTGTACTTTCAAGTTGCACTATCTAAAAGGTGAAAATATTAGGGTTTTAGGTTTAGGTTTTAGGGTTTAGGTCCAAGGATTAAGCGTTTTAGTTTTTAGGTCTATGTTTTTTGGAACCTAGGGTTTAGGGTTTTGATTAAGTTAAACGTGTCCAATTTAGGTTTAGTTTTTATGGTTTTCAATTTACAATTTAACATTTTTTGTTTCATTGATATTTTTGGTTTTTTAAATGCAATTTAAAAACTATAAAATATTGAACTAAAACAAACTAAACAAACAAAAACTAAATAACAATTACAAAACAAAAATGCAAGATATAAAGCAAAAAAATGGCAGACTTCAACCAACGTGGAGGTCGTTGAGGTCGGTTGTGTCAACGGGAGGAGGTGGTAGTGAAAAATTGTTTCAATTAGGCCCTTTGAAATGTGTACGCGATCTTCCTTCTCCTTCAACCACGTGGCTCAAATTGACTGTGAAAATGAAAACATAATCGTTTATTTTAAAAAAAAAATAGCTTTGCAAAACGTGTGTGTTTTGTAACACGTACACATTTTAGGTTGCGTACCCAAATCTAAATGCATACGCATTCAAATTTAGGCTCGGGTACCCGATCCAAAATGTGTACATGTTTCTTGCAATTTCTTTGTTTTGGTGAAACTTCCCCTCTTCGTGAACCCAACTTCTTGCTTTTAGCCAATTATTTATGGTAATTTTGTAGGATCTATAATAACAAAAGCAAAGAACACTTTAAATTGATATTTAACTATGACTTTCGCTTTACTTTTGTTCTACAAAATGATCATGTGTGTAAAGAGATTACGCAATCTAGAAACCAATGACAGATTTACCCGTTTCTGTTTTCACTTCCACCGAGCTTGGAGGGCATGTACACCATCACGTACAATATTTCTGATAGGAAATATGGGTGACTTTAGGCAATTATTTTATGATGAAGTTGGCGCATTTATTTCCTCATCAGCCCTGCATGATCTCCTGTCATTTGTACGCTTAATTGGCTCTAGTAAATTTGTCGGTCCTTTACCACTAAATTTTGTATTAGTGATAAGTAGAGAACTCAAATTGATATTTAAGTATGGCTTTCGGTTCACTTTTGTTCTATGAAATGAACTTTCCTTTAAAGAGATCAAGATTAAGATTGTTGAACAAGCTATAAACCTACGACAACCTGTTTTGATCCTTACCTGTTTCAGCTATTTTTGATGTAGATGGTATATTTATAGAGACTTGGGGCGGAGCATTTTGTTGTTTAGCTTCTCTTTCTCCAACACCTCTACCCCCAACATCTGGAATGAGAATTGTGGATACTCTTTTAAAAAGTTTTATTTTCAATTCATGATGCACCCAATTGTCCTTTCAAAAACTTGCATGATTCTTCATTTTCTAATACACCCAATTGTCCTTTCAATAATCTGGTCGATTCTTCATCACTAGGATTAGGGAGGTCCAATGGCAGTTGTATGATTTGAAAGGGAATGGCAAACTCAAAAAATGTTCCGAGAACTAGTATGCACCTTCAGTATCTTATGTTTCTTTAAACAAATCAGATTTTAATCATCTTGATACAAGCACATATTACTATGCCTTAAAGCAGAAACAAACACAGTTGAATTCTCATGCATTAACCCTTAGAGGAAAGATGGATGTAGTTCTAGATCTAAGAAAATTTCAGCAGCATAACTGCATATAAAATAACATTTAAGAATGAGAAACACAAAGAAACGAAAAACGATAGACAAAAGAGAAGGAAACATGATATACGTGGGGGAAACCCTTTTAGGTAGAAAACCCCACCCTCAAAAGCATTGAACCAATGTATTAATCTACAACAATTTGGTTACAATACATTTCAAGCTTGCAGCCTTAACATGGAGACTACATCTTGCTCTTCTGGAAAAAAATCCGGCAACATAACCCTACAATGAAAAATTCTCCTCACAACTCCTCAAGCAAAGTCTCATATTTATAGAGTTTACAATGCACAACTTAGACATTTTTAAATCAAATGCTAAAGGCTGAAGATAAACTCAACACGGAAATAGAAAATGCCTTCATGCACAACTCCTCCTATAAAATCAACTTTTCATCTTAACTTCTCATCAAAAAAAAGAAATTGCAAGTTGTAACTCAAAAGACAATGTGAAAAAATTAGCAACATTCAATATTTAGAAAAATCAATGCTATGGGAAAAATCAAAGGTTGAGATACCTTTTTCCTAACATGATTTTTTGTAAATACATGTCTGCTAATTCTTGGCTAGTTTTAAAAGACCTATTCGCCTTTCCATCTCCATATTTCTTCATAATTGCTCTTTGTATTAATCTTTCGTCCATTCCCATCACCACGTTGATTTCGCACTCTGCCAATACAATAATAATGGCTGATAAAACCTGTTACAAATATAAAATGTGTTAGAAAAAAACTGCACTAAAAGAACAAATTACAGTAAAATCCAATAAAGGTAAAATGGATAGAAGATTGCAAACTTCGAAGTGAACAAACTAGAATTAATATACCTGCAAGATCACAGATTCCTGGCATCTATCCAAATCATCCACAAAAACGATTATTCGAAGATTACTCCCTGATGGAGGGGTTACCTTCGGAGCGTCTATAGCTTTTTCAAGGCTTCTATGGTGGAACAACAATGATGTTACCCACGATTCAGTAATTAGGCGCCATAGCACTGTGAAGGTGGTGAAGACCCAGCCAAAGACAATGAACGCCCAGTAGGCTTTTCTACCAATTTCATCTTTCAAAAAAGTAATATCTGAGATTACTCTTTCTTGATAACCCAGTTTATCCGTATGATCTGGAAATGAAACATATTGCATTAGTTGGATACTAACGGGTTTTAATATGCCCATAACAGACTTTGTTAAAGTCCACACGATTATGACAATGGCTGCTGGCGGCCATGCATATTTTGCTTTTACCCATCCCTTGAACTTGTCACTGTCGAACACCACCCATGCAATCCAAGACAACGAACTTACCAAAACCAATGCGAGGAGAGAGGGAAAGAATATTTCAATCCATAGAATGTATTTCTTCATTTTCCAAGTATTTCGGCAACAGGTGCTCAGCCATTGAGCCTCGCTCATAACTCCTTCCAACTCTTTGGTAATCTCAACTGCCCTACCTGCCAAAGCGTCTGTACCGTTCCTATATTTCCATGCATTATATTGAACAGTTAAAATTGCTGGCACATTTTCCTCTGCTGCTGGATATGCTTTTGGGTGCAGGGTATCTGTTTCGAACTGAGAATGACAATATGGACAGAAGAAAATCTAAGATTTACGAAAAGAATATAAAATGAAAATACAGTAACTAGCATTAAACTAGTTTAAAATTCAAATGAATTAACAATTAGTGTTAATTTTTATCATGATTGTTGTTGTATATATTTTTTTTCACCAACTGTCAGAATGTTAGAGAACATAAGAAGAATAATGAATCACGAAATGTGATCCAAAACAAATAATATACAGACGATCAAATCCAAAAACAGCAAAATATTGAAAATAGAATCATTCACCATGTCACTGCTGTCCACAGCAGCAAGTGATTGAAATGCCTTTCGATACTTATGGTCATACTTGTTCAGAAATTTCTCCAACTAGTAAACAAACATTTAACTGAATATTTTAGTTACAGATGCATAATAAATACACACTTTTTGAAAGAAAAACAATATAGTGAGTAGGAAAGTTACCTCTTCCTGAATTTTTTTCTTGTTCAAGTTTCTATTAATGTTTTCTCCATGCTTTATCTGTTTGTAAATGTATTTATATTTCTTTTTTCCCTTGCTTGATAATTTATAGGATTTAATACCAAGCAATTCTAAAGCTGAACTTGGCAATTTTGAGGATTCCAATAATGCCATTTGAGCAGCTGTTGTTAGTAAAATGCGCTCAGTCTGAAATGTACAGAAACAAATACAAAATTTAGATAAAATGACTTGCTCTAAATGAAAGTGTTAGAACTTAAAAAATCAATTAGATGATACCTGGAAAATGAAGCTAGGTTTTCCCATACCCCAACTACTGGTGATACCGACAGCTATGGGAGGTTTTATGTAAGGATTCAAAAATAATGCAGCAAGACGCTGTGCATAATCCAATCTCCCTGTTCGATATAGATCAGTAAATGGGATTAAAAAGAATTATATAGAATAACTAAATTTATGATAACTAGCTCTTAAATAAATTCAGGAAAAAAATTATGTACCAAGAGTGTCTGATCTAGCTGGTCTGTCATTTCCCTGTTCTTTGATCATGTCAATTTGTTTTGAAACTGCAAACAAAATGTGCACCTTATCAATAAATCGCAGTTGTGATGTTAATGTAACTAAGCAGATGGGATTGAAAAATTACCCCTATGCTTCAAAAGAATATAGTTGATTTGGAATAGAAAAATATAAAGGTTGGCAATTTAGTGAAGGTAAGAAGGAAAGCGAAATAGGATAATTGCCTAAAACATGCTAAAAGAATAAACACTCAAATATTTGTAATACATATAATAAAATTATGAAATATGTATTTTTTGACTTCATAGAAACATGCTAACAAATAAAACTTATCATAGAATGGGCTCATGTGCATAGCTAACCAAAAGATGCCACGTTGTCTATTGTGAACAGCTAAACCAATAAGATGCTAAAACATTCATGTGGGTTCACCTACATACCAACACATATGTCCTTGACCAATGATAAAATGTCATATCATTACACCATGGCACCCAAATTGCTATCGCTTAGATTCATCCAAGATGCTTAACTTGCCAATAACATGTTTCCATTTATAGGCTATTGAGACTAAGATATGACCAATAGAACCAAACCCTCCCAAAAGCTAAGATGTGTCTACAAAACCAATTACCAATAGCAAGTGATAAAATAAGGGAGAAGAAACTCTTGACTTGCCAGTGGTAAAATAGCAGGATGCTTAGAGGAAGAAAAATAATCAGTTTTCAATAACTGTATTTCATAGCCCTTGACATTTCTATTTAATAGAGATAGCATTACATTCTAGTACAAATAATTTTTTTAGTTTTCTTATAGAAATGATTGGATTATATAGATATTAGCATTTATATCTTTTTTAAACAAGAATAATATAACATGATGAATAAGCATACATCTAAACTAGAATTTTTTCTTAGGCAGCAATTACAAGTTGGGGTATCATGTCTATGAAAATCACTTAAGGGTCAAACTTAGCTCGATCATACCTCTAGGGGTTTGAACCTGGGTAGATGGCATAATCAAGGAACATGACATCATCTTCATTAATTATACTCAACCAATTAAACTACAACCCTTTAATTTTTTAGTTATTTTTAAATTTTTGATGGATATTTTCATCATTATTACCATACCTTAACAATTTCATACAGATCTACTTTGGATAACCATTTCTATTATTGCCCTATAAATAAAAAAACCCTATAACCTAAAGGATTTAATAAGCAAAGAGAAGACATTGAAAAATGTATACCTAAATGCTTCATGCATACATAGCAAAGAAATACTAAACTTAACACATAAGATCTACTTTATAAACATGAGATCTACTTTATAAATATATTTTGTATTAAGGTCGAGCTGAATAATGTGTAGGACAATGCTCATAGATAAATAAGAAGTAGAAAACATGCAAAAGGTGAATTTAGAGTAAGATAATATCTTCATTATTCAAACATGTTATCATTAAATCACGATTAAGAAGTTATATGACTATACAAAATATTATAAGTGAAAAAAATTTACATTAATTGAACAAACGCACAACAAAATTGATTGAACAAGAGCACAACAAAAATGAATGAGAAATGCCCTTGAAAAGAGAAACTAAAAACTAAGAAACTGAATTATTTTAAGAATAAATTAAATAGATAAAGCTGACCTATATTTAGATAAGCAAAACCCTTAGTATTGAAGAATCGAAGTAATAAACAAACCCATGTCAACTATAAGCTACAATTAAAGTACTAGAAACTACTTCAGAAATATAAGCTCACAAATGATGTTAATGTGTAGGTAACATTTTCATGAACTTTAATCTTAGAAAAAAGAAAGCGTACCAGATGCATTCTCTGCAGATGTTTGAGTCTCAATGAGGAGCATGTAGCCCATGCAGCCTCTGAAGTCATTTCTTATCTCGTAATCATAACCAGGACCACTTATCCAACCATCCAGGAAACGCGCTCTGTCCCATCTGTTTAAAAGTTGTTGCTCCGTAATACTCTCCACCCCATTTTTGGCTTCTTCAAAAGTTGCCAAACGCCATTCATTTGGAGTACTGTGATAACTCCTTTCAACCTTCTTGAAACTCCTTACTTTCTCCATTTCGTCCTCTAATTAAAACAACTGTTTACTGGAGCACACAACTACTCAGATCTCAACATTGAAGCTGCAGAAGAAAACATTTGTACAGTTAAATCCATCCAAAGAAACAGAAACCCAGATATCTTATACAAGAAGATCATCTGCCTCGTTTCAAATAAATCCATCCAAAGAAACAAAAGCCCAGATATCTTATGCAAGAAGATCATTGGCCTCGTTTCAAATATTTTAATATGAGTGAAAATAATGAAAACAGCTAAACTACATTGTAAATATACCAACCTGAAGAAATTTCTGCAGCAGTAAATCTGTGAAATCAGAGCTAATATCTCATATGCAGAAGCCCACTTCAAAGACTGCCTATAATACAACGTGATATAGAGACAAAACATGGGCTTCGTGTGGTGTGTTCCACGTGTGAGGACGCCATTAGAAGATAAACTGTGCACAGGGAAGATGCTATATTGTTTTGCGAGCGGTCGCTGGTTCTTTAGACACTACAGGCATAGGTACTAGGGACTCTAACACAAAGATTTAATATTATTAATAAAAGATAGGTACCATGTGAGTAACAGGCTTTCGAAGGCTTTAAAATTGAGCTGGAGCTTTTCCAAAAGGGGGTTGTGGGGTCCTGGGCAATAACAATGTTAAAAGGGATATGTATCATAACCGCGACAAAGAGTAGAACCAGGGTTTTAATCCTTTCTATCCTTCGTACCTGCGCCATTAAGAGGTGTAGAGGTTTCCCCTACAGGTAATATGTAATATGTATGTTTGTGTATGATGAGATTGTCTTTTTTATTGAGAAGATTTTTCTGTTTTTTTTTAATTTTTGGTTTTATTTATCAATTAGACATCACATTAATGTATATTTTGTTCAAATAAGATTTATTTATCATAGAAATTAGATGATTGCATTGAAATATTTCAACAGAATCTATAGAAACAAGTGAAAGAGCATTTTTCTAAACCTTTCATTTAATTCATACGAATCAAATAAAATCATTTGGTTTCATTCAAATAAACAAGAAAAATATAGAGACATATTAGAAATAAAGATTGGAAAAGATATTGTTGCATACATATAGGTATTTTACACGAAAGCAATTGGATAGAAGTTGTTCATTCTCAACAAACAAGCCAATACAATATGGACTCATCAAAGTCACATTGACAAGATTGAAGTTATTCTAAATTGAATAAATCTTGAAGCTACTCATTACATCAAAGACTAAAAAGGGTTCTTATCAAAAAAAATGCATTGATTAAGAAAATATATGTTGGCTTTCTTTAAAAAAAAAGTTTTAGTATTTCCAACCGATACTCGTAAGGAATTGTTTGAGATCTCAACTTTTCTAACCATTTTTCAAGCTATGGAAAGTAGCATATCTTTGTAGAAAACTATTAAAATCTTAAAAGGGTTTTCTATGATTTTTATGTATCCTCAACATGATTAATTACTTTTTTGTCAATCAATACAAAATTTATGATTTCATCTGAATTCATTTTGTAGATTTTTCTCAATATTTTTTAATTCAATAGTGTTTATCAAAATGAATACAATATCATGATCATCTTCTTCCATTATGCAATTTAAGGAAAGTCTAACTAGGCATATGATCTCAAATTGCATATGAAGTTATTCATGGCACCATATAACAAAAGAAAAGAAATGATTGTATTCAACACTAAGGGTTTATCTTCTTTTGAATTGGTTTATTCTTGTACTAGTATATTAATTTCTATTATATGCCATACTTTATGGCAAAGACATCATAGAACTATAGTTAAATTGAGATGAATTTGTTGACAAGACATTTGATATGAAAATTGATGAGATATAAAGATTGATGAGACATTTGATTCTAAGATAGTCCAAATTACTTGTGGAATTTAGTATAAATGAGTGTATGAGGCTACACATTTGTATATGGGCATGTACATGTGTATATACATATAAATAAATATATATGTTGATTTATTTACTATGACTTGTTCTTATGGTAAAATTTTTGAATTTCAACACTACCCTACTATAAAAATTAGAAGAGTGAATAAAATTTTGTCTAATTCATAACACGTAATGTGATACGGAAGCAACTAAAATACTTTTTTTTCAAAATTATCAATTCAATTTTGTAACTTGTAGACTATTGAAAGGTTGGGAAAATTTCTAAATAGAACACACAATATCAAGGTAATGTATGATAATGGGTCCACTTTTTGATAAAAAGTTGAAGTATTTTTCTTTTAAAAAAATAATAATAGTTAAAGTAAAAACTTGAAACACCTACATAGAATATTAACATGATTTAAAAATATGAAATATAAGATTTTGTTTCTAGTTTTTAAATATATGTAAATTTATTTTAATAGCTAGATGATAAATTTTGGTTCGTATAGGATGTTCAAAAGTGGTTTTTTTAATTGTATGTTTTGGACAAAAGCATGCATTTGTATGGCCAACATAACTTGACCTAAATGAAAGTATTTTTCTAATTATTAATGGTGAATTTTGATCCAAATATTTTTATCATTTTTTAATTTCCCTAATTTGTTTTTTTTTAAATCCTTCATATAAAGCCAACATAATTTGATCTAAACTGATTATAAAATTATTTTTTCATATAGAGAATGATTCCTGGATTGGTTAGACAATTTTTTTTCAAAAATAAAATAAAATAGTAATATATTTCATTTCAAGTTTATGGGTCCTTTTGTTTAAAAATTCATTAAGAAATAAAAAATATGTCCAATTGTAAAAAATTGCATATTTAAAAATTAGATAGTATCATTTGTAGAGTTTTAATTTGGTCCCAAAAAAAAAAAAGTCTTTAGCCATATTGTTAAAATTAATTTTTATTTTGTTAATATGGAATTGTATTTGTAGGTCCAAGGGTAAGGGTTGGGTTTCCAAGCCTAAAACAAAGAAAAAAATTTAGGTTTTAAATTTAAAATTTAATAGAATGCATACCGACTCCAAAACACATATTTGTTCTAAAAAAATGGATATATAGTCTAATTAGAAATGTGTGCATGTTTATTTTTAAATGCTCACCTATTTTAAAATGGGCATTCATTTCTTTTTAAAAAGCATATCCATTTTAAAAACCAAAATGGATATCCATTCCATATAGGTAGAAGTTTATGTACACTTTTTTTAACAAAATGCATGCCCATTCCTATTAGATTTTTTTCTCCTATGAGAATTCTACTAAAAGTGGACTTAACTTCTTGCACCCACCCATCAAATTTTATAGGTAGAACTTGGAAGATATTCTATATCTTGAAATTTATTCATAAAATAATATCATACCTATAAATTATTTATAGAAAGTCAAAATTCAACATATACAAGTAAATCCAATTCCATATGATTCATTTATCCCAAGGCTAATAAATAAGTTGAATGTTAAAATGTAACATGTGCATATTCATGACCTTGGTAGGCTGTCTCTATTATTACATAAATGGATCAAATGGAAATGTATGCAATGATCATGCATGTCTATAGTTGCAAAAATATGGGCAAGCCCCTAACACCTCCAAAACATAGATATAAAATTGGATAATGTTGTTCTCAAATCTCAATCACCAAATTTTAATAATTATAAAATATGGTAAGGAATGAATATAAGCTAATTACACCTAATATGTACAACAATAAAATACCTCCAAATTGATTTGTAGAAGCATACAAAAAAAATATTGAAGTCAATGTCATAATTTAGCAATGGTATACTGTATAAATTGGCAAATTCAATGTTGTATGGAAATCCCATGAATTTTATAAAAAAAGATACAAAGGAAAATAATCTCCACCAGTACCAATACTTCATTCCTCAGGGTATATCCCAAGATTCCAATTTAAGGCAATATATCTTATTGTAACTAATGACAAAGCAAGAGAGGTGGTATGCACAAGTTTTTATATAAAAATCCATAAGAAATTATCTCCAAGCATGTGTATTCTAACAACAGTTCTATAGTTTATTACAAGCCAAAGTCAGTCATAAAATTATATAGATTTTTTAATCACTTTACATAGAGGAAATGACTTTTTAATGGCCTAACCTTTCAATATTAACATCACATAGCATTGTACGACAATGAAAGTGAGAAGATGATTTGTCATGATTTTTTATAGAAACATTTTTATCAAAATTTAAGTCTTCCTATAGACACCTCAATTGACAATATCAATTTGACCTTTATATCACATAAACTAGAGTTGTCTCTTGAAATCATTTATATATAGATACTTTTTTAGTAGGAAAAGTGATCCTAGATCTAGTTAGGATAACTAGGATTATCTCATTTTCACTTGACTCAACATTAAACATAAATTAATTAGGGTGTGATGATTATCTTGCTTCCACAAGGGAGAGCCAACCTCCTAGGGTTTATGTATTTTTGAATTGTGACGATGATGAATTTGATGTGTGTTTTAACAAGCCTAATTGAAATACAACCCTAGATCTAAAAAGGGTAATTTAGTAGATAGACGAAAATGAAAAGTTATAGAACTGACATGAATCTAAGAAATGACAATAGTGAGGAACTTGCGCTATGAATTTGAGCTTGATTTGTAAGGACAGGGGTGTAGGGAACCCTAGATTGGGTTTCTTTTTTGTAAAATCTAAAAATTATGAGTTGTAGGTTACAGTCTATTCTTTATTTCTTGAGACTATCACTTGATGAAATTTACATATTTGACCTACATATATAAAAAAGAGGGGAAAGGTTGTGTTGTATAAGGGCTTTCCTATGTCAAACATCATTTTGCTATTTATACTTCCACATATATGAACATATAGAAACTTTTTAAGAGATAACAGGGAGTCTAATTGTCAAGAGACTATTAGACACTACAACTCCCCAAGCAACATCTTGGTTGTTCATATAGCCATATGCAGTGAAGCAGTTGTCAAGAAACTATAAGAAGACTATGATGAATTGTTGGAAGATCATCTCAAGCTCACTATAAAGTATACCATGATAAAAATATAAGAACTAAAATCATTGTCATCACCATCAAGCACTACATTGGCAGTTACCTCAAACCCAAGTTTCTCAAGAATTCTAATACAGGAAAAGGTAGTCATGACTTTAAAAATAGATAAACTGGAAGAGCAATTGAAGGATACCTAGGAGGAAAAGAAGAAGAAAATAAGTGATATGGCGGATGACATAATTTGTTACAGATTGTCTAACATCCTTGAAAAATTAGAAAATTCATATATGGTGTATTCTCATCTTAAGGATTCCCATGATAGAATCATGGGGGATTAAGAGGATCTCGAGACATTAATAAATAAAAGAGTGCCAAAGATTGTCAATCTACAAGGAATATATAAGGGTGCAAAATTTGAACCCAATATTCTAGTTAGCATAATCCCGGCTTGGGAAATTAAAAATTGTTATTTGAAGTGCAAGCATATGTGTTGAAGCTGGAGTGACAAATAAAGACCAAGTTCAAATCATTTGAATGCATGGAGATCAAGGTCATGCCTAGTGTATTAGATGAAAATGGTGAACTAAAGTCATTAGAGAAATGGAAGGCAAGCTTTAGTGCAATGGTTCCCACCCTGGCTGCTTTTATTTGTGTAAATATAATGATGCGAAGAATTCTACTATAGATAAATTGTTTTCCCTAGAAATAGATCTAGATACTTTTTGTAGAGAAACAAGGGCAGTATTAGATGCAAAGTATCTTAAACATATGGACAAGGCCTCAAAGTTTCTTCCATCTGAAAGAAATTTTGTGGAATAGGATGATAAATATAACAAATTATAATGTATACTTGTCTCGGGTGATTAAGCAGTTTCTGGCCTTTTTGTCTTTTTTGGGCGTACTCAACATCTTCTTCAAGCGGTTTCCAACAATTTTAGGGACATCTTCTTTTTAGTTCCAACTGCTTCCACGGATGATAATTTGAAATGGCATCTATCTTGTAACGAGATCAGTCCAATTATAATTGAATGTAAAATTAAAATGTATAATGTGAATGTAAAATGTCACATGAGTCGTGTGACTGTATTTGAGAGCCTGTGTGCTCACTTTTCTAAATATAGGACTTGTTTCTTTGAAAAGGGTCTAGATTTGGGTTTTTGTAATTTTACACGGGTAGGTCAATATTTTTTTGTGGTCTTTAAAATCTAGAACAGAGAAAAAAAAAATTAATATAATAGCATACAGTTCAATATATAGCTCAAATTAAATATATGTCATGTTGTTGTTGTCTCCTTTAATGTAATTTAATAATATTTCAATAAATACAAATCAAGGATTCTGGGTATTTTTGTTGCATATTTGTTGTAATAGATGTTCAATTGATGGTTTTTTCTCAAGTAATAAATTTAAAATGCTTTCAGTTAAATATTGAGAATATTGTGTTATATTAAGGCTTTGTAAGAACAATAGCGTGACAAATGAGTGGTTGTATTAATGTAAAGCAATAATATCTTAAGTACCATTGAATTTTTGTTTAGGGTATAATTAAAAATTACTTATTTCATTGACTTTGCGTATGGATAAGGCACTAGTCTAGGTTATTTCTTGTTCAGCCCTAGAAGGAACAAATTCAAAATTAAAAGGAAATTTTACATTCTATAATTTGTTTATTTATGTTTTCACACCTATCTCAAAAAGTTTTAGAGGATTTAAAGGATAACAAGCTATATTTGTATAATTCTCATTAAATTGTGTGAAATTCTTATATGTTATTGCATCATTTGTATCTTGCAATATCTTAAGATGATGCCTAGAAGGAAAATCCACCTAGGTTTTATAGAGCCTAAAGAGTAGAGAGAATTTTTTTAAATTCTATATTAATTTGGTCATTGACCTGAGAGTCTTGAATATTAGAAGTATATTACCTATAGAGATAATCAGATAATCACTTGGAAAAGAAACCAATAGTTCCTTTTTTTTTTTGGGAAATCATGGGACATATGTGCAAGGTGTAATTGGATACCTTGTAATCATTAGATTACCTTTCACTAGTTTACTTTATACTTTTGAGAGTTATGGATTCTACTTTTCACTATAATCTAAATAACCTCTCAAATTCTACATAACATCAAGTGAAAGATATAGGAAACGTTCCCAATATAAACACACCCACAAGAGCATCACCAAGTGAAAGATGACTACCACAAAGATAAAACACATCACAAAGGAAACTTCCTATGTAACATTAAATTTATGTAAGAAGTGAACATGATTTGAAATTTTCTATCATCGTCTTCCTAATAGATGTAAAAAAGAGTGATAAAATCCTAGTGGAAGGGTTCCTTAAAAATTTCGAAGGTCAAGATAGCAAGGGGGTTCATGGGGATTCCAAATTCATAATCTTCGTAGGTTGTTATGACTTTAAATATAAGATACCAAAACTATATATGCAGAGCTTCCTAACTTAGTTCTATAATAACATCCCCTTTAGGGTTAAGGACATACTTGTGATATTTTTAGGATAATGAGTATAATTTCTTCACAAATAATTCAACTATATCTAACATAAGATGTGCTCACTTTGGAAGCACCTAAGTGAATTAAAAATTCCAAACACAAGTTTAGGGTGAAATGGGCTAGAAAGAGGAGGGCTAGATGACTTCTTATTTTTTCTATGTTGAAGGTGGAACTACTTGTAGGCTTTGGAGGAGAATTTGGGGTTCTAAATTTTGTCAAGAGTAGGTTAACCATAAGGTAGTCTAGGATTTTCTACTTTATTTTTCTCATGGTGTCTAGCCTAAAAGGTGCTTGAAAACCTTCCCCCTACAAATTGTCTAAATGAAATATGTTATTTTGCATTCTTCACTCCCTTGTCAGTGGAGATGATAAATAGGTAGGGGAGGAAGATCTTCCTCTAGAGGCCATAGATTCAAATGTGGCTTATAAGTTGGGAATTTAGGTAACAAGCAATGAGGTTTTTCTTATGAAATATGGCAAGTATTTTCTCAATATGTATTATGTCTTGGATAATTTTAACAATAATATTTTTGAAATAAAATCAATAATGCCTTTATAATATACCAACGAATGAAATTTAGGATTTCATAAATGGACACACTAAAAGAGGAAAATATGCATCCAACAATCATTTGCAAAAAGTGTCAAAAATTAGTCTAAGCTAAGGGAGTGATATAGGAAATACATGTTTCCTCATGAGATTTATTACATAATATAAATGTTGTATAGAAACTACAAGGGGTTACAATGTTCTAATGGGGAAAAATCCTAACAATATAAAAATAAATAAAAAGGCATGAATACATGTACATCTAATAGAAAATAGGGAATAAATAATAGAACTATATAAAAGGGAGGGGAGAAGGAAACAAAAATATACATCATACACATGGGTACATTTTTCTTATTAATAGGGTTTGATGTACATACAATTAATTAGAATAAGAAATTTTAAGCCAAGCAAGTCAAATAATTCAAAATGTGTCTACTTAAGATATAGTGATAAAATAAGACTTGTGCTCCATAGTTTCTCAAACTTGGAATGAAAACCTATCTTATCCCTATTCTTGTCCCAATTTATTTTTCAATACTTCTCAATTTGATTGGTAGTTACCCTTATTTCATCCTAAAATTGAAGGATTTTTAGGATTCTAAACTCTTAATAAAGAGGAATCGGTGAGCTTTTCTTCACTATATGAGCTATAAAGGGATAATTTAGAAGTATTTAGTGGATGAATAGGAGGGAGTGTAATTATATTAGGGATCTACAAAATTTTAAGAACATCATCTATGGATTCTTGAAGACTATTCAACTTTCTAGGAGTGTTTTATTTCCAAGATATATAATCCAAATGTATTGTTGATAAAAAATTTATGCATCATACAGGCTTAGTTATGTAGAATAATTAATATTAACCAAGCTAGCATTCTCTTATACACACTCTTGTTGGGTCACATGTTCACCATGATCATATTCTAAATTTTTATTCTCAATGACAATAGTATAATATTACTCATGGTAAAATCATTAGAGACACAAATCCCAATGGACTAAGCCATATGTAACCAATAATGTAGCATAGCAATGTCACACTCTAATAAATCAACAAATAAATTCAATTGATTAGTACTCTACTAGCTAACTTAGATGAAGGGTCCCTATCCTCAAATGGTTACTAGAAGGTGAAGGGTCACTATCCTCAAATGGACACCATGCTTGTTACCATATGGCTTCCAAGAGGAAACTATATAACTACCTCCAAACTACCTATGTAATAACACTTCAACCACTAGAATCTCAAACACCATTTCCCTAATTATTCTAATCACATTAATATAGAATGGGCACCCACCAATGGGTCTAACAATGACATAGAGGTCCATTAATAAATCACCCACCAAAAGGAAAACACCATCTCCCACTAAAGAAAGTAATGCAAAACAAGGAACATAAATGCCCACACAACTATCAATACAAACCATCACCTAAGGGAATAGAGATATAGTCTCCCATCATTCCCACAATATGAAAAATTGATTCCATTTCATGCAAGTTGTAGATCTATATTCCAAGGTTTATTCAAGGGTTTGTTGAGTGGTAACATTGCATTATTCATTCTTCATTCCCTCTTTCATGCTTTTATTCATTTCAAGGTTTGATTACCAAAATGGGGTATGACCAAGGTAAACCCCCATTCACAAAAAACAAACAATTTTTCCCCTTCATGTTGTGTTTACAAATCTAGGTGGGAGAAAGCTTGAAGATCTCTTGAAGAGAAAATTTGAAGTTGCAAAAGTTGTCATAAAAGTTGTCATCTCACGGAAACTCGCCTACATAAGTTATTTTCAACATTCCGATCTACCACTTGGATAAATTTGGAAGATTCAAATATGTAGCAAAGGCTCCTAAAAATTGCAGAAAATCCCTGACAATGGACCCATTCACCCCTGGGTGAATGAGTTTGAGTCAGCCTTTGAAAACTGACTTTTGGTGAAAGGTACACTCAGATCTGCAATTTGATTGTAGGTTCTCTCATTATTGAGATTAAAATTGTTGTTTCAAGAGTTAAGTTGCATTTTGGTGTTAGTTTACTATTTTTATTTTTTCTCCCAAAAGTGTTGTTTGACCTTGACCCCCATCCTTCATTCATAAGGAAATCTACAGATTCACACCTTGAGTTGACTCACCTAAGGGTTGTAAGTCAATCCTTTGTGTGGATATCATTTCCTAATGAAATTAAGGAAGATAGGTCCATCATAACCCTATTCCCCTTCATTCTCATTGATGCCCCTATTTTCCCTCCTTTTTATTTGGTGAACCTGAGTTTCGAGCATTGTATCTTTTGATTTTGGAGTCTATTTCAACCCTAGATATAGATTTTTCATTCATTTGCATTGCATTGCATTGAATTGAATCTCATTTAGGTTTTCTTAGCTTGCATTAGTTTTCATCTCATTTATGGTTTTAGGATTATATTATTGCATTCTTTAAAATCTGGAAAATACAAAAAAATCAGTCATTTTGTAAAGCATTTACATAACATTGCATCATCATTCATTTACATTTGGAAATTGAATCAAAATTTTATATCAAATTAGGTCTCCTAGTTTGTCATTTAGCATTATTTAGCATTTCCATTTAGGCTTAAATTTACAGAAAATTCAAACTATAATCACCTATCTCAGTCTAGAATTTGAAAAGCATAGGAATCCACTCAGAAATCTGTAAATTCATTTTTGAAAACCCTCGGCTAAGACCCATTCGCCCTTGGGAAAATGAGTCACTGATTAGGGATTTTTCCTTCATTTTTGGCCATTAAAATATATGTTTTTGTATTATGTTTTGTTGTTTTTAGTTTGTTGTTACAATTTACAAAATTTATGTTATTTCAAATTGATCATATT
Organism: Sequoia sempervirens; assembly: GCA_007258455.2. Classification (NCBI taxonomy): domain Eukaryota; kingdom Viridiplantae; phylum Streptophyta; class Pinopsida; order Cupressales; family Cupressaceae; genus Sequoia; species Sequoia sempervirens. The sequence continues at coordinate 465,629,273 of VDFB02105785.1, forward strand.
AAGCTTCATTGGATAAATTTAGTGCATTGTGTGAATTCAAAATTACATTTCCAAGACATCATTTTCAGGTTTTTACATAGCATAATAAAAAAATTATCTTGTTTAGACTCTAAAAATTGCTTTTACATATTTGCATTGCACTTTACATTTTAAGTTATTGCATTTTACCTCTTATCCATTTTGGGTGCATACCGAGTTTATGAAACTTGTATGAGCTTCATAACTTGGTGTCCTATTTCCAATACTATCGTGAGACGTAGTTTGAGACTCATGACATCTCGTGATACACCATTCACTGTGGATCTTGGGTTTTCTAACTCTTTCACTCATAGTGTTGACACTAGTCAACCCTCTATGGATCCTAGCTTTCATACCTCATTTCCAATGACTTCCCTACCCACAACTAATGTGCATGATGTCAAAACAATGGTTGCTAATGTCCCGCAAGAGAACATAAGAAGGATAGATGAAGAAATAGAAAAATTTCAAAACTTTGTGGTCATCAACTTCAGCAAATATTTCTAGTTTTACCATTCTTGCTTTAGATAATGTGAGGAAAATTCTTGAAAATGAACATGGAATAGACATTGTGCAAAGTCTAGCTCATATTGTTGATAAACATGTTCCTACAATGACTAGTTATCCTCAAGCTTTGGGGTATACTCAAAGCCACGGTGGAAATTCAATTCCTCCATCCACAACCCTTACCTCTATTCCTACATACACTCGTACTCATTTTACTACAACCATCCAACCTACTATCAATTTCAACACTTCCTTAGGCATTTCCACTGGGAATCCCTCTAGCTTTGTGCATTCAAATCTCATATCTTCTCATCCATCCCCCCTCACAAATTTACAATTCACTTGTCCTCTACATACATAAAAACTCCACCTTATTCACCTCCATCTCACAACACCAACAATTATGCAATCCTTAACACACTTTTGCAAAATATTTCATCCCTCCAACAACAAATCTTCACACTAAATCAAAACAACAATGGCCAACCTTCAAAATACATCAAAATCAACCCATTATCCTTGGAGATATTGAGAACACAAATGCCACAAGGTATAGAGGTTCCTAGGTTTGATAAATATGGTGGGAAAGGAGATCATGTTAGCCATGTTTCTACTTACATAGCCTTATGTAGTGACTTCATTTTTAATGATAAACTCTTGGCTAAACTCTTCCTTAGATCCTTGAAAGATAGTGCTTTAGAGTGGTTTTTCTCTTTACCAAATAATTCAATACATTCAATCAATGAACTTATTGATGCTTTCTATAATCACTTCCAAATTCACATGGGTCCTAAGATGACCCTAGTTGATTTAATGACATGTAAACAAAAGGATGAAGAAAAAGTTATTGATTTTATAGCACCATATCAAATTATTTAGTCACAAATAAACATTAAGATTCCTAATGTTGACCTTCAAAGAATGTTTATTACCAATTTGCAAAACAAAATCGAAAGCCAAACTTGAGATGTTGAAATTTCCATCCTTTACCAGTTTGTGTGCAACCCTTTGTCATTACCAAATTTTGGCTAGTAATCATGAAGTGAAAAATCCCTCTAATTGTCCTGAAAAGTCCAAATCCACACCTCAAACCAATTACCAACCTTTCAAGACAAAAATAAGGGCTTTTTACAACTTAATCCTCCTCAATCAAATCAACATGTTGACACCCAAGTGGCTGCTATAAAGATGACAAAACCATATACCTTTGGAGATAGAAATAGACAATTCACACCCCTACCTAATACCCTTCATAATACCATGTTGCAACTCTTAGACAAGAATTTGATTTCCCTACCTCTTGTTAAAGCTCCTGATTCTACTAGACCTTTACCTTCAAACTATAGACCAAATGCCTATTGCCATTTTCATTGATAAAATGGACATGATACAGAATATTATTATTGATGTTAATGATCAAGGTAATAAGTTTGTAGCCCCTCTTAATCAAAATTTGAAAATTTCTTTACTGTTGATATTAAAAGCATGTGCTTCTCTCAAACAACCTTACAAGAAATTTGTAAGTGTGTGACCTGATTGCACCTTACTGAATAACCTCCAGGATTGTTAAAGAAGTTGGCTCTTCTTTGGGTATGGGAAAAGGGAGAAAGAAATACAAAAATGTAAAACTAAATGTGGTGATGTTCCAAAGCTTTTACAACATTTCAAAAACCCCTAACAGCTCCAGTTTCTAATAAAGTGAACACATAATGCCATAGACCCTTCATTGTTGGAAGCAGAACAACCAAATAAGGTCGATGTAGGCACAGAGTAAACATTCAAATCCTCCTGTGGGAAGCACCCATTAAGGTTCAAACAGAAAAAGGAAAAATTGAATTCAAACAAAATACTTTAGATTCTTACAGAGCTATTCCACTTAACAACATAGTATGAAATTTTCCAAAACTTTAATAGGAGATTGAAAGAGTATTATAACATGATTCAATTCCTAAAAGTTGAGGTTTTGAGATCATAAAAGCTTAACAATTGGAAATTAACAATCAAGACTCATATACAAAAATAATGGAAATACAAAGCATTTTGATATATATGAAATTGAGAATAAAGCGTAAAACAAAGGCCACATGGGCAGAATCTGATACAACTTTGTTCTTGACATTGTTGAATGATAAAATGCTATGGTCAGATAATAGAACTGAATAATTTTCTTGACATCAATTACAAAAGAGCGATTAAAGCTCTACAAGAAATCTGCTACATCCTATTCTACTGTTACTGATAATCTATCTATCTATTGATCTCTTTTTCTGCTCATGTAGAATTCCCCTTTTATAAGAAAAGGGGAAGTAAACAAGGTCTAAGCACTTTTGTTGCCAAAACTGAAACCCTAATAGGTTTCATCACTAGATGTCTTCAAAATATGATCAAAAATTAGATCTGATCTGATAATAAAAGTTGAGTTGCTTCACTAAAAGTTGAGATGCTTCGATAACCAAGATCTCCACCAGAGCTTCGTACAGGTCTTCCTATCAGAAGGAAGATACGGCTGTAAATGCTCACCTAAATCTGATCTAATCCATTGCGGGTGATAATGGTGATAACAAAAGAGGCCAACTCTAGAAATAGAAAAGGAACAAAAGTGTCACCCCTGACAACATTTGTGAAAGCATTGCTCTGATGATGAAGAGACTTACCCAACAAAAAATGGGCGACGTGGCAGGCGGGTGAGCATTATTCAAAAAATGAGAATAGTTTGGAGGAAAACACTTGCAAAGTAGCCACATGTACAGCTTCAGGCCCGAAGAGAAAGCAAAGCCCGAAAAGGTAGTGCAGCCACTACATGGCACAATTATGCACCTTTTCGCCAAAAACATCTCGCGACCTCCAAAAAGATGCACCAAAGTGACAATTGGCAAGAAGGAAATGTAAGCTGAAAGAGTGAAGGCCTTGGGGCCGAAAAGAACAAAGCGAAGAAAAACAAACACTTAAAGAGTGAAAATGCTCCACAGTTCTGGAGTCTCATAGGGTGCCTTCATCTGCAAAGGTACAAACCCAGAAAAACATAACATAAAAGATAGAAAAATATGTGATTCCTCTGAGTTTGGGGAATGTAGAATGTAGAAACTCCTAGTCTTGGTCAGAAGGTAGCACCAACACATGTAGCATCTATGAAGCCTGATTGAGGTCAAATATTTCCTTGAAGGAGATCGCTCCCCATTTTTCTTGGGCCGTTCCAATGAGGGAAAAGAGTCGGGCCAAGGAGAGTGCCATATTCTCGATCTCTTCGACTGTAGATGGTGAGCTCTATCTGGTTAACTCTATTTGAGTCTAGAGATTCTACGAGAACTCAATACTTTGTGGAGCAATTTGGACACTAGGGGGAAGGTCATATAGGGTGGCACGGTGGTGCAGGAGCACCTACACCTTGTTTTCAAAATTTGAACATTTGATGTTGATCATAGGGTGAGCCTAGGGAATTTAAGGTTTTTTGAGTTTTTTCATGCTAAATAAGGTCTTTGAAGACCATCTTTGATGTAATAAGTTGGTGTTTGTGTCTTAGGAGTCAAGTTTAAAAATTGCACAAAATTGCAAATAATGTCAAGTGCAAAACAAAAGTTGTTAAAATGTTGTTTTAGGGGAATATGAAGAGTTTAGGATTTTAAAAGACAGTTAGGAAGTTTTTTTGGTTATTTTTGGAGGGAACAAGTTTATATAGCCTCTTGAAGGCTCGAGTAATGCTGTTGAAAAAATATTGAATGATCCCAAATCAATAAACAACACTTTTCTTTTGCAAATTCTCTAATTTTTGTACTTTGTTACCTCTGTATGAACCCGTATAGGCCTCAAATGTTCTAAGTATTGTTGTGTTGTGTAATTACATGTTTTATCTTTCTTTTTATATCATTTTGAGGGCTTAATACTGTATTTGGAAGGAGAAATCAATCACTCTTTGTAACTGCTCTATTTTTTTCAGATTTAAGAGTTGAGGGTCTTTAAAAATGATTAAATGACCCATTCCAATTTTTGTTTCCATTGTATCTCATGGAATGGGTCTAAATTATTCTAACTATGGTGTGTCAATGTTTAGGTAGGTAGTGGAATAGAATTGTGAGGAAGGGAATGGAGCCCTAGGGTTGATAGTGCAAGTTTTCATGTGAAATGGTGGTATTAAAGTGGTTTTTTGACAAATCAGTGAAGGAATTGTCTATTTGATCGATTGATGACCATGTACAAAGCATATCAAAAGTGTGTGATGCATTAATTGTGTATGAGGAGCCTAGGTAGTATGATTTCCAATAAACCCTAGAAGTTTGTATGTGAAATGAGGGTTTTATGGTGTAGCGATTTAGAAGCCTTAAGCCTATGAAGAAATGTTGGAATTTGGTGTTTTGACACCTGGTTGTTGACTTTTTGTGGAGTTTTGTTGAAAAAAAATTGTTTAAAGGGTACCTCCTTTGTTAATTTGGGCTAATTTAGTAGCCTTTTGATCAGAGCGATCTATTGAATCTTGATGTTTGTGCAAAGAAACTTTGTGAGATCTTTTGGGATATTATTTTGGGATCTATGTTAAAGCTTAATTGATGTTTGCTTGGCCTCTATATGGCCTTCTTCAAAATATTTTTTGTAAGGTTGAGTTTGGAGGGCTAAAAGCCTCTTGTGTAGTGATTGAGTCAAGTGGATTATTTTGTGTTCAAAAGCAGATTTCTTTGTTTGTGTCTGATCATTTTGTGTTGTAATTGAAGGTCATCACACCTTGCTTGAATCAATTACTATCAGAGCTGCAGGAACAATATATTTTGTTGGTGATTTGATTGATTTTGTAAGTTGGAAGGTGAAGAGACAAATTGGTGAAGATGCCTCCTAAGAACGTTGGTGCTGCTAGAGAGTTGCAGGATCTAAAAGAGAAGCTTGCTAAGCTTCTAAAGTAACATAATGATGTGTTGGCAAGGCTTGCTGCCTTGGAGACAAAGAAAAGGAGAGATGAGAATGAAGAAAGTGAAACAGAGGAAGATGATGAAGAATATGAGGATGTTGATGAGGAACTGGACCCTGAAGATTAGAGGATGGTGAAGATGCTCAAAGTAGTGAAAGGTGATTCTCATAAGGTAAAAGTTGATCTTCCTGTGTATGGTGGTAATTTAAATGAAGATGAATTGCTTGATTGGATTGTTGCTATGGATAATTACTTTGAAAGTGAGGATATTTTAGATGAACAGATGGTGAAGGTTGAAAAGACTAAACTCAAAGGTCATGCTCTTTTATGGTGGGACTATGAGCAAGCAGAGAGGATAAAACAAGACAGATCAAGGATTACTTCATGGGACAAGATGGTGCAAAAATTGAAAGGTAATTATCTTCCAAAGGATTATGAAGTTCAATTGTATAAGAATTTGTAAGGATTGAAACAAAAAGATCTAGATGTCAATTCCTACACTGATGAATTTTACAAACTAAGCATAAGGTCTAGAAGGGATGAGGATGAGGCTAAAAAGGTGGCTAGATATCTAGGTGGTTTGAGATTTAATATCCAAGATGAACTTGTTGTTAATAATCCAAATTATGTTGAGGAATGTTTTCAATTAGTAATCAGGGTGGAGGAAAAACTTAAGAGGAGACAAGAGAAATCAATGAGAGGAAGAGGTGGTACTAGTGCAAGAGGAAGAGGAGTAATTTCTACACCAAAGCATCCATTGGAAGAACAAGAAGGAGCATATAGAGGTAAAGAGAAAGGTGTTAATGTTGATACTAGAGGAGGTTTTAGAGGTAGAGGAAGGTTTAGTGTTGGTAGTTCTAATGATTTTGCAGGGAGATGTTATACATGCAATGAATATGGTCATCCATCTTGGAAATTTCTTGAAAGAGTTGGTAGTTCATCAAGTGGTGAAAAAATGATTGATAGGAGAGCACAATTGGTTCAAGAAGAGGAGTGTGAAATAAATCATTCTACAAGTTTGAGGGCTACTCCTGAAACAGGGGAAATGTTGATGATGAAAAAAATAGTGTTGAAGGCAGCCAAGCAGGTGGAACCTTTGCAAAGAAAGAGCCTCTTCAAAACTACTTGTAAGTGTAAGAATAAGGTATGCAAGATTATGATTGATTCTGGTTCAACAGAGAACATGGCGTCTAGTGAGATGGTGAGTAAGTTAAATTTGAAAAAAATACCTCATGAATTTCCTTATAAAGTTTCATGGTTAAGTGATGGACAATCTTTGTTGGTGAATGAAAAGGTTGTTTGGAGGTTACAAGGATAGTGTTTTTTGTGATATTCTTCATATGGATTGTTGTCACCTACTCATAGGTAGACCTTGGCAATATGATAGGTGAGCCTTGTATGATGGTAGGAAGAACACCTATACAATAATGAAAGATGGATGCAATTTTGTCTTAATTCCTTTGGTGGAAGATGAGAAAGGAAAGGAAAAAGTGATAATGTGTGGAAGAAGAGAACTTGTAAATAATGTGAATGAAGAAAAAAAGAAAAGTGTTGCAGGAAGTACAAGGTATGAGAATGCTTTGGCAACAAGTAAGAAAGTTGTTTCAAACTTGAGGACAATCAATTTGAACACTAATGTCATGGTAGGGTCTATTGCATGCCCTTTGGTTGAGAATAAGATTAGAAGAAAAGCAAGAATTGCAGGTACAAGAGGTCATAAACTAGATGGTATAGAGAGTACAATGAGAAATAGGTCTGTTGGTACAGTGGTACTTGGTGATGAGACTAAAAGTTTGATGACAGTTGTGAAAGAACAAGTTGGATAGAGAATTGAGGATAGTTACAAGCATAAGGATGAGATACTGGTGAATTAAATTCAAAGCATCACTAACAAATGTTTGAATATGGGTATAGACAAGGAAAATCAATTAGGTTTTGAGCAAGGGACTAATGAAAGGTAGTTAGTAGGTTTGATGGAATATTCAGATGCAAATAGGAAGAAGAATGCAAGGAATATTTCAAGTTCAATATGTATGAACTAGTGAAGAGGATTAGTAGACTAGAGGAACATGTATGAAGCTTGGAGAATTTGGTACAATTCACAACTCATGTGGCATGAGTTTTTTTCCTATGGGGGTGTATGGTGCAGGAGCACCTACACCTTATTTTTAAAGTTTGAACATTTGATGTTGATCATAGGGTGAGCCTAGGGAATTTAAGGTGTTTTGAGTCTTTTCATGCTAAATAAGGTCTTTGAAGACCATCTTTGATGTAATAAGTTGGTGTTTGTGTCTTAGGAGTCAAGTTGTTTAAAAATTGCACAAAATTGCAAATAATGTCAAGTGCAAAACAAAAGTTGTTAAAATGTTGTTTTAGGGGAATATGAAGAGTTTAGGATTTTAAAAGGTAGTTAGGAAGCTTTTTTGGTTATGTTTGGAGGGAACAAGTTTATATAGCCTCTTGAAGGCTTGAGAAATGTTGTTGAAAAAATATTGAATGAGCCCAAATCAATAAGCAATGCTTTTCTTCTACAAATTCTCTAATTTATGTACTTTGTTACCTCTATACGAACCCGTACAGGCCTCAAATGTTCTGAGTATTGTTGTGTTGTGTAATTAAATGTTTTATCCTTCTTTTTTATATCATTTTGAGGGCTTAATACTATATTTGGAAGGAGAAATCAATCACTCTTTGTAACCGCTCTATTTTTTTTAGATTTAAGAGTTGAGGGTCTTTAAAAATGCTTAAATGACCCATTCCAAAAAAAAAATCCACTGTATCTCATGGAATGGGTCTAAATTATTCTAACTATGGTGTTTCAATGTTTAGGTAGGCAATGGAATAGAATTGTGAGGAAGGGAATGGAGCCCTAGGGCTGACAGTGCAAGTTTTCATGTGAAATGGTGGTGTTAAAGTGGTGTTTTGACAAATCAGTGAAGGAAGTGTATATTTGATGGATTGATGACCATGTGCAGAGCATATGAAAAGTGTTGGATGAATTAATTATGTTTCAGGAGCTCAGGTAGTGTGATTTCCAATAAACCCTAGAAGTTTGTATGTGAAATGAGGGTTTTATGGTGTAGCGATTTAGAAGCCTTAAGCCTATGAAGAAATGTTGGAATTTGGTGTTTTGACATCTGGTTGTTGACTATTTGTGGATTTTTGTTGAAAAAAAGTGTTTAAAGGTACCTCCTTTCTTAATTTGGGCTAATTTAGTAGCCTTTTGGGCAGAGCATCCTATTGAATCTTGATGTTGGTGCAAAGAAACTTTGTGAGATATTTTGGGATATTGTTTGGGGATCTGTGTTAAAGCTTAATTGATGTTTGGTTGGCCTCTATATGGCCTTCTTCAAAATATTTTTTGTAAGGTTAAGTTTGGAGGGCTAAAAGCCTCTTATGGAGTGATTGAGTCAAGTGGAGTATTTTGTGTTCAAAAGCATATTTCTTTGTTTGTGTTTGATCATTTTGTGTTGGAATTGAAGGTCATCACACCTTGCTTGCATCACACGGGGTGTACTTCTAGATTCTTGAGCTTGGGGAGAGGAAAAAGGGAAGGATATCGACAAAAAAGGTGGGATGCCTCGCAAATGTTTTTCCAAATACGGAGTACTCATCGGGGTGATAGGTGCAGTGGTTGAAAATAATGGCATATGCCCAGAGGCAAGAAATGGTGATGAAAGTTGTAGAATGGGTGGTTTCAAAAATGAAACCTAGCCCTTGGATAAAGAAATTAAAGTTTCTATCGAAGCTACGAAAAAATATGCATGCTCAGCACACAAGAATTCCATATGCAGCTCATTGGAAAACACGGGAGGGGGTATATCAAGGACAAGCAAATAAAAATTGGTGGATGGGGGATTATGTTCTACAGATGAGGGGGTAGTAGCTACTAATGATGTAGTGGAAGAAAGAACAGTGGGCACAAAACTTACCTAGATTGTAGGGGTTGAAGACACTTGCAGAGCAAAGTCTGCTTCTTCTCCTTTCTTGTCTAAGGATCCTTGTTTGCCTAGGTCTTGCATTCTCCTCTTTATAAAGGGAATACTGGTCACTTCAAACCCTTCAGTGTCCAACCCCGACAAATCTTGGGCTCCCTAAACTACTAAAGACTTCCTTGTAGATCATCGGATCTATTTTTCCTTTGTTGGAATAGTGGCGGAAGATAAGACCTATGGCTAATTTTTTTGCACTACTTATTTTTCTTTCCCTTTCCCAACTTCAATCGTTGGAGGCAATGAGTCGGCGCCTTTGGACATTCTCTTGTTTGGTGTCCCAATCAATTTCTTCATCCAAATTAGACCTAGCATCTTTATCACAAATGTCCTCAAACTCCTCATCTATGGGGATAGTGCCGCACAAGGGGGTCGTCTACTTGGTCTCCTGTCGATATCTCCAAAATTCAGTCACCTTCCTTTTGGACCATCCCTTCTTCCTCAACTATGTCTTGAAAGACTTGTTCATTTGAAGACCTAGGTTGAACTCTACTATGACTTGGTAAAAGGTGAGCCATGGAGACCACACGAATGGTATGGCATCCAGATTGACATATGCGTCTTCATTGTCCAGGGCTAGACTTTGTCTTTCCTCCCAGTATGTATGCGGCTCATGTCGGAAACTCAAGTGCCTATTTAGATTATACTTCCATTTGTCATAGATGAGCCTAAGGTCGAGATAGGACAATTTTCTCATCAATCCTTTTTTCTCCTCTCTCTTCACAAGCGTCACTTTGCTATTTCCAATAGCAAGGGGAATTCCATAAAGGAACTTCTTTTTCTTTTTGGTGCCATAGTCAAAATCTACAATCGACAATTGTCAATAGATTTCTAGGGCAAGCGTCCTAGTTGTCACATAAATAGGCAACCAAAAAGGCTCACCTATAAACCCATGACATCTAATAAAATTAAAATCAAACCCCATGAACTAGTACAGTGGGGTCATATGCTTCTGCATCCATTCTAGATACCTAGGAGGAAACCTTTGCAAAGGTTGCTAGGATAAATCTTGAAGCATGAAATTTAGAAAATATTCAGTAAACAAATAATAATCGCATGTTCTTGAAAGTGCATGGGTCCTTATAAAGTAGTTTTAACAACCCTAAACCACTAAACCTATCGAGAGGTAATCCCAAACAGCCAAAATAATTAGGGTTCTGGTGGAGAATCAAATGTACCAAGAAATATGAATACCTGAACTTAGAAAATAGCGGTACTTTCTCAACTGATCAATCATTCTCTTTGCAATTGTTGTGGTGAAGTCATACTAGAATTTTCCTTTTTCTTTCTTGAGCTTAAAGGCCAGAACCATTTGGAACTCATGAACATTATCATTGCGGTCTAGGCCATACATGAAAGCCACCATCAAGAACACATCTTTCAAGTCTGATTTGAATAGACTAAATGATAGAAGGAATTTGGGCCCTTCATCATCAGGTCCCTTACTTGTTTTATCCTTGTAGAAAGGCACCATATCTCTCCTTCCTCTCTATAATTTCTTCATATTGTCTCGTGAGAAAACCTTGGCCTCCATATGAGTAGGATACATAACATATCCCTAATTGCCATAGCACTGATGGTGATTTTGAGCTCCCCACCTCTGATGATTCTACTCTCCTTGTCCACCTTTTTAGTGCAGATATCCAACAACTTTGGGCATGAATGCATGAAGGGCAGCATGTATTGTAGCAAACCACAATGTTAGAGCCTTGCTCTGAAGCCTACAATATTTCCCACTGGTGACATGGTGACCATCCTCTAAAAGGCCCTTTCCCACAAATTCTTGGGGTTGGTATACAGCTTTGGATTGAAGATATCATCAGCAAAATCCTTGACCACCTTTGGTTTGATGTGGTCTCTAGGAGTTATTCTTCTGGTATGTGGCAAGTCTCATTCTTCTAGCATTGTTGCATTGGTGAAGGAGATATCCCCAAATATGTCAACATATGCTAGCTAGGAGAAAGGAATTTTAGCACCCCTACTAGAGGATGACACTTCGGCAACCAGCATCACAACTTTTGAAAGATTTTTTGCAACACTCGCTTCTAGACTTAGAGAATTTTACCCTGCCAAGAGCTTACACTTAGAAAAAAAATTCTTTGGTAATCAATTTACTCATGCGATAAAGAATGAATGCATTACCATTAATGCTATCCTTTTGGTACTACCAATGATGCCAATGAAGGGTAATACATGCGATATAAATGCCTGCATTCTTGGGAAACGTGACCTCTACTTTGGGAAGGGAATTTTAGTACATTCCTTACTCAATTTTTGGTGAAGGACAACCTTGAGAAATGGGAGACATAATTGGAAAAGACGCCTATATTAATTAGGCAAGAAGTGGCCTTTAATGACAGCCTTTTAAGTGACAAAGTTGGTTGATGATTAAAAAGGTGACGAACACATGGTGATATGTCATATATCTGATTATTAATAACAACACCTGCATTAAATTTCCAAGCCCTATGAAATCCTTGTCGTACAATTTTCCTTTAGCTCCTACCATCAACTTGCATTTCATGTTATCATTTCAATAGGGGAAAAGGTTTTTTGTTTACAGTATTTTCAGTTCACTTTTTTCTATAAATAGAGTGTCACCTTCACCAAAAATATTCATTAAGTCTGCATTTTCTTATTCTATATTCTGCAAAGCATGGGTACTCTAATTAGGCTTTTGAGTCTGAAGAAGCAGATTTCTTTCATGGGGGAAGTCACCAATAAGAGAATAAGAGATTGTTGTGAACAAAGGATGGCCTAGCCATCACCGCATTTAAATGGGTGCTAGGGAGGGATTTTATCATAGACAAAAACCACTACCAGTCAAATACGGATGTCATTTCCCATTTTTTCACCTCACTTCTAGACCTGAACATTGTGAAGCCATGGATTGTGTAGCTGTGGAGTATGTTCTATGGAGACTACATGGGGGGCCTTGAAATTTTCATTGTTGTTGTTCCTGGTCTTGGCATACCCTCTGCTATGGACATCTAGCGACATGTGGACAATGTCGAGATGGTCCCATGGCTTCCTTTTCTCTCTAACTTTTGTACAATGACTCTAGAATGGCATTGCCAATGAGAAAGGCCTACCAACTCATACCTCCTTCATGTTAACAACATTGATCCAATCTACAGCGTCAAGTGGATTACTACTTTTGAGCATTTAGTGTTCAACCCCAATGGAGTGGTAGTAAACATTAATGACTGACCTCGATCAGTCTCAATGGAGCTATTGATGATATCCTTGTTGTTGTTAGTCCTGAGGCTTGAAAAATATAGCTATGTTTTTCTTGCCACGAAGTGGAGGTGGAAAATTCACGCTTCTTATGCCACTACTTCCTATATGATGAAAAATTGCTTTTTTGGGCCACCTCTGAAAGAAGATCCTTTGTACCCTTGCCCTGAGCTTACAACCTCCAGTAAATATAGGCCTTCAAGCCCCAAACTATATGTAAATTTTTTCCTTATAAATATAATATAGTTTCTCTCTATTTTAGCACTTTTCAAGTATTCGCAAAAAATGTATCTACAGAAAAAAATTGCATATGGTACATAAAGTGAAAAAAATTAAAGAACTACGAGCTTTTAATTGAATAATTTCAGGTGAATACCATTCATTGGTTCCCAAAACATTTATTTCTAAATCTTCAAGCTCGTATGCATTGTTGTCCTTAGATTTAGAAATTTGAAAAGGACCTTCCATAAAGAATTGAATTTGGCATGTTGACCTTGTTTTGTAGCCCATTCGTCAAATTTGAGAACAAGACTCCCCTCCCTGAAACCTGGACCAAAGCCCTTCTTGTCGAACTATCGCTTGACTACCTAGTGGTGATTTATCATGGTTTCAAATACCTTCTCTTGTTTCTCTTGAAGGCTTAGTATCTTAGCAAGCCTCACTCACATCCCATCGCTTTCTTCAACCTCTAAATACTTTAGCAATTGTAGCGTTGGTATCTCCATCAAAATGGGTAAGACTACTTCCTTCCCATATACCAAATCATAGGGAGAGGCCTTTAGAACTTTCTTTGGGGTAATGTGGTATGCCCATAAGGCTACTCATAGACTCCTGTACCATTCCTTTTGGTACTCCAACCTGATGTGTTTGATTAGCTTGATCAGGTTATTTTTAGTAGATTCTACCAGTTCATTCCCCTGTGGGTAATAGTTTGACGAAGTCTTTAGGTAGACCCTATGCTTGAGAGTGAATTCAGACATCTCAGACCCCACAAAGGATCACACATTATCTATAATGATGGTCTTTGAGGATCCAAACCTTGCTACTAGCTCTTCTAGGAATTTGATGATATCGGCTTCAGCGGTGCTTTTTAGAGGGGTTGCCTTTGTCCACCTAGTGAAATAATTGGTGGTTGTTAAGATCCACCTGTGACCTGAGTTGGATATGGGATTGATCATCCCAATGAAATATATCCCCCACTGTGTGAAGTGCTCCTTGATTACGATCGGGTTTAAGGGCATAGCAGAGTTCTTCTGCTTGCCGACAAAAAATTGGCACTGGGAGCACATTCTTACTACATTGTGAGCTTTGGAGAATAACATGGGCTAGTAGTATCCCACCCGCATGATTTTCAAGGCTGTGGTTTTGGTGGAGAAATGTCCACCTTTCAAGCTACTATGGAATTCGCCCAAGATTCTTTTCTCCTATACTTTATTCATGCAACAGAGGATAAATTTGTCATAATTCCTTTTAAATAGAATGCCTTCAACAAGTACATATTTGGTTCCTTGAAGCTTGTAGTAGCTTCTCTTGTGTGTCAGGACGTCAGGTGGGTATCGGTTAGTCTACATGAATCTTTTCTAATCAGCCACCTAAGACTCATCTGGCTCAAATTGATTTGTAAAGACCTAGTCGGCCTCCTCTTATGCCTTGGCATTGAGCTCTTGAGTGAGCTACTTGCATAGGCCTCTTCTTCTGACCAACTTTGTCGGCCAGATGTCAACATCATACTCTAGTATCTTAGTGATCCAATTTTCTCTTTTCTCAATGATTTCACCTCCTATTATGTACTCCCTCACACTAGGATGGGCGACGAGGACTATAATTTTACTGGTGTCAAATTTTTTTGAGGCTTTTGACTATGGAAAAGGCCTACTTCTTCGCAAAATTGTACCTAGTTTCATACCCCTTTAGGGTCCTTGAATGGAAAGTGATGGGGTGTTCCCCGCTTCCCTCCTCATCCTTCTATGTGAGCACGGAGGCTATGTTATGTTGGCTGCTCTAAACATACAACAGGAAGTCTTTTGAAAATTTTGGGTTAGCTAACACTGGAGCTATGGAGATGGATACCTTGATCTTCTCAAAGGAAATTTTTCCTTCTTGAGTCCATTTGAATGCTAATCCTTTCTTTAACATTAGCGTGAGGTCTCGCAATGCCTATGAAATATGAGATGAATCTACTAACGAAGTTGATATTCTCTAAGAAATACTGCAATCCCTTTTGATTAATAGGTATCGATAATTTTTTTATAGCCTTCACCCTTTCGAGATCAATGGCTATCCCTTCCTTGGATACCATAAAGCCAAGAAATTTTCCTTGTGGCACTATGAATACACATTTTTTGGGATTTAAAGAAATCCTGAACTGTTGGAACTTCTAGAAAACCATTTCCAGGTGATCAAAATGATCACCCTTGGATTTCAAAAATATGGTTAGTTCATCTAGATATATAAGGATGATCTTGTTGATAAAACCCTTAAATTTGATGTCCATCACGTGTTGAAAGGTGGCACCCACATTTGAGAGGTTGAAGGGAATTTTCGCATATGCGAACGTTCCCCACTCAATGGTGAATGTCATATTGTGTTGATCCTCCTCCTTCACGTAGACTTCATTGTAACCCAAAAATCCATCGAGTAATGAGAACATCTCTGACCCTGCTATAGTCTATAATATTTTCTCCATCGAAGGAAAAGGGTATTGATCCTTTAATGAGGCTTTGTTCAAGTCCCAAAAATCCACACAAAGTCGAATGTCACTATTCTTCTTTCGCACTGGGACCAGATTAGACACCCAAGTGGAGTGCTCAATCAGGTATATGATCTTCGATTTGATTAGCTTTATAAGCTCTTGCACAATTAGGGCTTCCACCTTCAAGTTGACCAACCTTTGCTTATGTTAGATCGGCTTGGATCCTTTGACCAAGTCAATATTGTGTTGGATTATGCTATGATCATATCCTTAAAGATAATTGTAGGTATAGGCCACAACACTGTTGTACTTAACGCATAAGTATCTCAACTTCTCTTTATTCTACGGCATGTTCCTCTTGACTTTGAGCTTCTTACCATCTTTGATGTTGAGGTCTTCATAGTCCTCCTTGTCGGTCATGAGTCTTCGTTTATTGTTTCTTGTGTCTTCACAATCAAATAGGTTCTCTAAAGTAATTAAGTCTCGCAGGAGCTTATTTCTTTTGAGTTGGATCATTTTCTCCTCACCAACCCCTCCAAATTTGGGTTGTGCTTGATTGGGAAACTCTCCCAACTATCATAGGAAAGTAGTAATTTGGGAATTATCTTCGAAGACCTGCCATTTCTAATCATTATCAAGGATAGATGGTAGGGTGATGATTTGCACCGCATGTTGGTTCTCGAAAAACTCAAAGGCTAGCTCAAATCGTGAGCCAATTGAAGCCATTCTATCACAACATATTTTTGAGATCTTGGGATGACCTAGATATTAAAATCTTCAAACCTTTCGATCAAGTTCCACACTATGTGTCGATAGGACTGTATTCTTATGTTCTTCATGGTTTCATGTCCTCAGATCTCTCTTACCACCAGCTCAGAGTCTCTGAACACTTGTACTCCTTTTACGCCCATTTGTTCCACTAGAGTCAAACCATGAACCAATCCTTCATATCCCTTATCATTGTTTGAACATGGGAGCTGAAAGTGGAAAGCCTTGAGGGTCTCTGAACCAGTTGGAGATATAAGATGAATACTAGCTCTAGAGCCAGCCTTACACTTGGTGCCATCAAAATACAATGTCCATAATTCATTATTAACATATTTGTTCGGGCCCTCTTGCTCCTTGATCAGTTTTGGGAGGGTCTAGTCCTCATCAAAGATTGCATATGTGCCTAGACCAGTAGCATGGAACTTCCTAAAAGGATGAAAATCAATGAATTGGTTCAACATGACTTGTTCTTCCAGGCTCCGATCACTCATGGCCTCCTCTTCTTCCAACATCTCTATGCAATACATCTCCTTCCTGTAAACGGAGGTATGTACCACCTCAAAACGCATTACCACATCCTCCATAATGTGTTCAGGATGTAAAGGTTCAGAAAGGATTTTTATCTTTTTTTCATGCTTTGTCCTTAATATTAAGTGGGACCAATCAAGCACCAGGTATCCACCAAGCTTTACTATGAAATCCCTTGACAAGAACATTCTGAAGATAGGGGGATATCAATTATGAATACTTCCTAGGTAATTGTTTGGCTTGGATAGGAATATAAGGTTAAAAAGAGTTCCTTAATGCGACCTATGGTTTGGACCTTCTTTCCATCTAACTACATAATTCCCTTATTTAGGGGCTCATATTTCAATATTAGAGCATTGGCCACTAGCTTGGGCATGACTATAGTACTAGCTCTTGAATCTATCATGTTATTGTGCAGTAACCTATCCCCTACAATATGAGTCAAGAAAAAGGGGGTGGGATTTGGCTTCTTTCAAAAAAAATTTGTTCGCCATGTTCACGTATGTTGCAGCCCCCAAAGATTGGGGGTCCGACGTGAGTATTTTACCCTTGTCTTGGTTATATGATGGGATTGGATGCAATGGTGGAGTTTGTTCCTCTATATTCAATGCATCCCAAAGAAAATTATTCTGATTCAGAATGGATAGGACATCCAATAGAGATACAATTGGCAGGAGCCTTCTTCAATTGCTCCACCACATTAAGCATTTCGATTGGCAAGACCTTTGGTTTGAACGGGGATGCTTCTTTTGCTTTAGGAAAAGGTTGGTCTACCACAGGCGTACTAGGAACCTTATCCATGGATTTTGGTAGTAATTGTGGTACTTGTGGCTGAGGCTATTGTGGTTGTCGAGCTAGTGGTGCTAATGGTATATGCGGCACTAATTCTTTGGTAAACCTTCTCTTTGATTTGGTATTTGCAATGTTCTCATGATTGGGACTTCATTTGTGAACATTGGTTCTTCTCCCTCCATCCAAGAAAAGAGTGCTTGGTCGAGGGAGATATCTGCTTCTTGCTTTAGGGGCATTCCCTGCATCTGAGCACTAAATCTAGCGTTCTCCATCTTGAGGGACTGGTAACTTTCGGTGTCCATAGGAACACCTTGACTTCTTTGTTCTACCACCCTTTTCTGAAGATTTCCTCGCAGAAAATTTTATGGAATATGAGCGTTGTTACACAGAAAGCATCATACATTTGTATCTTCCACTAGGTTTTTTGTCTTGGAATCAAGTCCTTTCTCTTGCTGGTTTTGACTGTCTGCAATAGAGTGGTCACCAGGAGCATTTGTCCTAATGCATGTGGCTGATTACCCCCTCTTGGAGCTCTTTGGTATATATTATGCTAGAAAGGTGGTCTCCCTCGATAATTTTGTGTGGGGGGATTTGGAGGTGATTCCTACTAAATCCAAATAATGAAGGGCTCATTTGTGAGTCCTCATTAAGCTCTTCATGTCATTGACATCTATGACCAACGAAGAAGAGCCTGAGGTTCTTGGTTGTGCACTCAGATACACATACATCGAAGGTAGCGGTGCAGTCGATGTGCTAGGAAGTGAAGCAGGGATGCTGGGAGATACCTCCTCTTTTGTTCCACCAGAGATCTCTACAATCATCGACATCGACAATCATGGTGGAAGCTTCCCATCGTCTATTAAATTATTCTCCACTCTCACAGCCACTAATATGTGTCAGGAAAAGTATCGCCTCTGAGCAATTGTATTATGACTGCAATATCTGAATTGAAGGAATTTAGATAGAACATGAATTCCATGTTCGTTGGAGGTTTGGCTATCATGGGAATCTTTTGCTAAGTTTTATGGAACCTGGCGTTGAATTCTATCATGGCCTCCTACGGAGTTCTCTTGATTGTGATCAATTGTTGCAACAAGGATGAGCAGACTCCCTTCTCCAAGAAATGATCAAAAATATTTTCTTTGAGGTTATCCCAAGAGCGGATGGAATTGGGAACCAGGTATCTATACTAATCTTGAACCTTCCCCTTAAAGGATGCAACTAATAATTTGAGGGTGATATTTTTCTCTGTGATATTGTGAACCCTACAAACCTCTGCTATGTCCTAGAGGTGTTTAGAAGGAGTTTTGAAATCCTCCCTAGTGAACTTCAGGATTGCTTTGAGGGAATTAATAGGAATGGCAGGCCATACATCTGGAGGGGTGGGTGGAACTAGAGGGATGCCACTATCCCAGGTTACAAAATTTCTAGGAGCTCCTTGGAAATCCATCAGAAACAAACCCATATGGACCAGGTAAACAGGTATTCTAATTTGAAAGGTTTGGTCACCTGGAGGGGTAGATAAGGCTCTAGACTTTTGGCTAACACTCCTAACTCTATTATTTTTGACATGTGATATAGAACTTGTGGCTCCTCTCTTCCTAGGGGCCGAAGAGGGTAATTGAGAATACTATAAATTTCCTCTAGAAGATGCCCTTGTTTGGACCCTGGGGATGAGTTGACTAGTCTCTTTTGTTAGTCTAATTTAAAATACCTCTTTAAGGGTAAGTATCAAACACTGTGAAAGATCTTGGTCCCATCGGGCATGCCATAAAAATAAATGTTGATCTTAAAATCTTATGCTTCTCCCTAACAGTCTTATGGGAAATTTAGTAAGTGTGGGACATGATTGCGCCTTACTGAATAACCTTTGAGACTGTTAAAGAAGTCAGATCTTCTTTGGGTATGGGAAAAGGGAGAAAGAAATACAGAAAGGGAAAACTAAATGTGGCAATGTGCCAAAGCTTTTACATCATTTCAAAAACCCCTAACAACTCTAGTTTCTAATAAAGTGAACACAGAATGCCACATACCCTTCATTGTTGGAAGGAGAACGAACAACTAAAGCTAATGTAGGCATAGAGTAGACATTCAAATCCTCTCGTGGGAAGCACCCATTAAGGTTCAAATAGAAAAAGGAAAACCTGAATTCAAACAAGATACTTTAGATTCTTACAAAGCTATTCCACTTAATAGCATAGTATGAAACCGCCCAAAGCCTTAATAGGAGATTGAAAGAGTATTATAATATGATTCAATTCCTAAAAGTTGAGGTTCAAAGATCATAAAATCTTAACAATTGAAAATTAACAATCAAGACTCATATACAAAAATAATGGAAACACAGAGCATTTTGATATATATGAAATTGAGAATAAAGCATAAAACAAAGGCCACACGGGCACAATTTGATACAACTTTGTTCTTGATATTGTTGAATGATAAAATTCTAAGGTCAGATAATAGAACTGAATAATTGTCTTGACATCAATTACAAAAGAGCGATTAAAGCTTTGCAAGAAATCTACTATATCCTATTGTACTACTACTAATAATCTATCTATATATTGATCTCCTTTTTTTCTCATGGAGAATTCCCCTTTTATAAGAAAAGGGGAAACAAGCAAGAACCGAGCACTTCTCCACCACAAAAATTGAAACCCTAACAAGTTTCATCACCAGATGTCTTCAAAATCTAATCAAAAATTGGATCTAATCTATTAATAAAATTTGAGTTTCTTCAATACTATCAATAGGTGTGAAAGCTTGATAACCCAGATCTCTACCAAAGCTTCATGTAGGCCTTCCTATCAAATGGAAGATACAACTGTGAATATTTTCCTAAATCTAATTTGATCCATTGTGGGTGATAATGGTGATAACAAAAGAGGCCAACTCTAGAAACGATGAAGGAACAAAAGTGTCACCCCCCGACAACATTTGTGAAAGTATTGCTCTAATGATGAAGAGACTTACCCAAAAAAATGGGTGACATGGAAAGAAGGTGGGCATTCTTCAAAAAATGAGAGAGCAACTTGGAGGAAAACACCCGCAGGGTAGCCATGTGTAGAGCTTCGGGCCCAAAGAGAAATCAAAGCCCGAAAAGGTAGTGCAACCACTACGAGGCGCAATTGTGCACCTTTTTTCCAAAAACATCTTGTGACCTCCAAAAAGATGCTTCAAAGTGACAAGTGGTAGGATGGAAATGCAAGCCAAAAGAGTGAAGGCCTCGAGGCCAAAAAGAAGAAAGCAAAGAAAAAAAACACTTAAAGAGTGAAAATGCTCCACATTTACAAATCCTATGCCAAATCATAATATTTCCTTTGTCAAAGCTAGTGCAACAAAAAATGATGTGATGAATGTTGACACGGATGATGATCACATGAATAATAATGAGGAAGACTGTATGAAATCTATGGTTGGATTTATTGATGTTAAACCTCGTAAGGGCCAAACCAATATATCATTTGACATTGCTTTCTCACAAAATGACATAATTAAACATGTACCTGATGGTCCTCTTTACATATCTAGAAGAATCAATGAAAAACCTAATAATGGGATATTAATTGATTCCATCTATGTAGAGAATGTGATCACTAAAGAATTCCTATTTGTGCATGATTTTTATCAAGATACATATGAAAAACTGAAAGTATGGATAAAAATGCATAATGGTTTTATTTTCCCTATGATAGGTTTGATAAATCTCCCTTTAAAAGTTGGACCAAAAAAATTAAATGTCTCATTCACCATCATCCAGGTGACTTTGAATTGATTTTGTGTGAAGTTAGGCTATACATGGCTTCACTCCATAAATTTCGTCTCGTTGATTGTGCATAAATGTTTAAAGTTTCCATTTGGAAATGAGATCTTTACTGTGCATCATAGTGGCTTTAATCCTATGTCTTCCCATGGGAATTTCTCATTGGATTTCTTTTGGCCCGAGCCTGTAGAACCTATTAGACTCCGTGAGGACTTCTTTTTCAAATCCTATCAAAATTTTAAGGCAAAGCGCATAACAAAATTATCCCTTAGAAATATGCCTCAACCCAGGATTGAGCCTCCTAACCTTGATGAGACCATGATTGAACCAAAAGCTCTTCCAAGTAACCAAGACCAATCTATGACAAATCCTCCCCCTATTTCATATAAGAGACCACGATATAATCAAATAATTCTTGTTGTGCCTCCTAAAGTCAAACAAGATTACAAATCTAAATAGGAAGTGGTTGAAAAACCTCCCATGGTTCCTTTTGTTCCTCCTCTAAGGGAAGAAAAGAAACCTATAGTTGATAAACCCACTCCTACACAATCAAAACTTGAAAACTGTATGAAAAGAAATCAAAATTCTAGAGAACATAGGTGTAGATGTCATGCAATTGCTCATTTGTTACAAGAAAAATAAGAAAAGAACAACATAGAAAATCAAAATCCAAACTTGTCTCAAGCAATGCATGATGCCTCTCCACCTTCGCCGCAACATAAACAACAACATGCTTCTATGGATATTGCCATTAGACCTCCTATTGTGATTAACTTGGATGATGATAATGAAACTACTAAGATTTATGAGGAAGTGCATAAAGAAATAAATTCATTGTTTTCCTCTTCCATTAGCTTAAATGATGATCCTCCTAATAAGATTTTTGAACTTGGTGCTTGTCCTAGTTTGGTACTTGATATTGTCCCTTTGGCTATTTATCTACCTTCTGCATATACTGAACAAGATTGGGATGTGAACGACCTGCTATAGGTTGACTCACATGTGACTTACTAGTCTTTTGCTTTATTTTCTTTTTTCATGTTCTTTGTGTGATTCCATGTGTGTAATGTGATCCCCTATACTATTTTGTTTGATGTATCTCTTCATGTTCATTCCTCTATTTGTATACAGATTCTTCTATATGTCATAAACATTTATATTTCTTTTGTCTTGTGTTTTCCTTTTGGGGATGACGCAAGGCGTCAAGAAATTTAGGTCTCTTTCATGTTGACCCAAAATATTTTCTTTTTTTTTCTCTCTGTGTCATTCTTCCTATTCTATGAGCATTTGGGGAATGATGACATTTTCAAGCTCTATAACATCATCGTAGCAAAGACATATTGGCCCTGGATCCCTGGATCCCTTATGTGTTTTGGGATTTCATTTTGGGAGCAACCCCTTCCTCTCTTTTTCATGATGTAGCTCCATTTGGAAACATATGACTTGGCATAGGGCTTTCTGAATAAGCTCGCATGTCCTCTTTGTTGTTAGCATTGATTATTTGCTACTTTAAAGTAAATTGCTCACACCAATGGTGTTATCAATTTCTTTAAAGTGGGGGCATACATTGGCATTATTATTTTTGAAATATTTGGCATTCCTTATGTTTCATTGCGTGGTTTCTTACTTCTTGTGATGCATCTTTTTCTTGGTGGTGTCATTGGGTTTGATGTCCTCTAGGAGTGTGACATTTCTTGGCATACGAATTTCCTCTTAGTGGTGATGCTACATGTTGCATTCCCTAAGTTGTAAATCTTTTATCCTTGATTTGTCCTCTCTTGGAGACATTAGGCACAATGTTCCATAAGAGGAGACCTTACACGAACTAAGAAAAATCCCTTTGAACATGTTTATTTGCATTTTTTTCATAAATGTTTAGCATAACACAGCTTGCTAACCTTGTGAAGCTTGAACCCTTTTCAAGGCCACCAAGCATAACACACTTTGTTTTCTAGTGGATCCTTGCCTTTTTTGTTCATAGGTTCTTAGCATAACACAGCTTGTCAGGCCTTATGAAGCTCAAAGTTTTTGTTTTGGTTTTGTGGTGCCTTATTAAAGTTATCAAAGAGATAGCTTTGGTATGGTATGGGATCCTAATAATATTCTCTCATTTGACACCCTTGGGGGCTCACCTAGTGGACAGTCAGAGTTTCATTAGCCCGTGTGAGTGTGCATGTTGTTTACATAGAGGATAGCCAAGGTTCTGCTTGTGAATTTTTTTGGAAAAACATTTCAGGCATGTTCCACATCACGTTGGACAGTTGAGGCTTGATCCACCCTTTTTGTTTTTACCTTTCCTTTAAGTCTTTGACATTGTATGATTGAGTGTCTTGTTGTTGTTGCATACATATGTTTTGAATGTCTACTTTAGTGTGAGTTTGACACAAGGTCATCCTCTCACTAAAGTGGGGGCTAAATATAGTGGTAGAAAATGTATCCCTTCACATTTTCTCACTTGTTTGGGCCCTCCTAGTTGATTTGGACTTAATTATTCCTTAATTTAGTATTGTAAAATATATTTATTTACACTTTCACACTTATTTAGGGCTCCTTTAATTAATTTAGCTCAATTTTGCCTTAATTTTCCCCTTAATTCATTCACCAAGCCTATTTCATTACATTTTTCAAAGAGGAAACCCGACATTCATTAGTGCCTTATTATAACACTTTTCATTGAGCAATGTGTGTCCTAGGTTTATGGACCTGGGACTCATTTTCCCATGGGTGAACGGGTCCTCCCTAGACCTTAGGACCTAAATTTAAATTATTTTTTTGGTTGTATTTTAATTTTTTAAATATGTGATTCAATGTCGGCTTGTGATATTTGAATTTCAAGAAATTGAGGATACATATCTATAAATATAAGGTCATGTCACTAAGTTTCATCTAAGCAATCTAAGAATTTTGTGAGAACTATTGGAGCATTTGAAGAGCAATTAAAGGCACTCAAGAGAAGATTTATCAGAGTTTCATTGCAACATTCAAGATCCAATTGTCATGTCAAAGTCTTCTTGCATCATGCATGCTTTTGGAGCTAATATGGTGATGTAGGTTTCATGATCCAATCAAGCATTCAAAGCACTATTTCAAGCAAGATTCAAAGTTCAAGATCCGCATCCATTGAATCCATTTCATGCAAGTTGCATATCTATATTCCAAGGTTTATTCAAGGGTTTATTGAGTGGTAACATTTCATTGTTCATTCGTCACTCTCGCTTTCATGATTTTATTCATTTCAATGTTTGATTACCGAAACAAGGTTTGACCAAGGAAAACCCCCATTCACCAAAAACAAAAAAATCCCCTTCATGTTGTGTTTGCAGATCTAGGTGAGAGAAAGCTTGAAGATCTCTTGAAGAGAAAATTTGAAGAAGTTGATAAATTTGTCATATAAGTTGTCATCTCCGAGAAACTCACCTACAAAATTTATTTCTAACATTCTAGTACTACAACTTGGATAAATTGGAAGATTCAGATCTATAGTAGAGGCTCCCAAAAGTTACAGAAAATCCTTGAAAGTGGACCCATTCACCCTTGGGTGAATGAGTCCCAGCCAGCCTTGGAAAACTGACTTTTATTGAAAGGTACACTCAGATCTTCACTTCTCTAATCTATAATTTGATTGTTGGTTTTGTCAATATTGAGCTTAAAATTGTTATTTCAAGTGTTAAGTTGCATTTTTGTGTTAGTTTAATATTTTTAGTTTTTCTCCCCAAAGTGTTATTTGACCTTGAACCTCATCCTTCAATCATAAGTAAATTTGCAAATTCACACCTTGAGTTGACTCACCTAAGGGTTGTATGCCAATCCTTTGTATGGATCTAATTTCCTAATGAAATTGAGGAAGATAGGTCCATCATAACCCTATTCCCCTTCATTCCCATTGATACCCCTATTTTCCCTCCTTTCTAGTTCAATATTCACTCTCCCTGCTCCTTTATTCCTCTCATTCATCATTTCTCTAGAAGTCTCCCCTACTTGAACCTTGCCTTTTATTTCTTGCATACATATTCAATTCCACAGACATACCATGACCCCTCACCTTAAGACCATGCACTCGTTCTATCTGCCCTTTCACATAGCCATTGACCATTCCTTATTTTGTTTTAGTTTTCTCAAAATAGTTGTGCTCTATTCTTCTTACCTCTCTTCTCTTTTATCTTCATTTTAATATCTTACAAATTGTCACTACCACTAAACCTCTGTGCAGCCTTAAAACCTCTATGTTGTGTTCCTTATTCATCCCAAGTAACACTTTTTAACTTATAGTTTAAGTTATTACTAGCAACATTTTTTAATTTGCATTGTAAAATCTAAATACCATATCATATGTGTACACTATTTGTGAGTTTCTCCTTCGTTTTCAACCCCTATCACTTCTAATTTTCCTACACAACTGCTCTCTTCTTCCATGTAGCCATTCCACTTACTGCTCATGCCCCCTTCACTAAAAATTTTCACTCTAAAAATTTTTTCATTGTCTTCCAAGAATGGAACGCTACCTTCCCTCATACTTGCTAGGTCGACCACCCCCCATATCCCCTCCAACCTACAGTTTTTTTTTTTTTTAGTTTAAATGTCAAATTTCATATGTGAACATCATCCCTATGTATTATCCTCCCTTTGCAATGTCTTGGTGGCTCTTTCACTTCTGCCATTTCGTATTCCTTTGGCACCCCTCTGTCATCACTTCCAATTTTCTTTAAATTGAATCTAATCAATATATCTATTTTAATTAAAATTAATTTCACAATTGAGACAAAGTGGATAAATTGCAATTAAATTGAACGAATAGTCAATTAATCTATGACCAAAATTGACCTCCATAAATGTGGATTAAAATTCATTCCAACAAAAATCAAACTTCAAATTGTTGAATAGGACAACTAAGAGGGGGTTGAATCAGTTGTCGCCAAACTAGATACTTTATTCATTTACCGGAACAAGATCTTGATACTGCTTAATTGATTAAACATTAAGTACAAAATTGAAATTCATCACATAAACACAGTAACACCATATTTATGTGGAAAACCCAATGAGGGAAAAACCACGGTGAGGATTAACTCACACTATAGAGAATATCAAAACCGATTACAAAAGGCTCACTGCCTGAGATAAGGCTCACTTCCTAAAATAAGGATTCACTGTCCACAGGGCTACAACCCAAAGATACAAAATATGGCTAACTACCAGAATACAAGAGTTATGGCTTACTTCCAAAAGTGTGAACTGATGGATTACACCTTTCTTGTGTTGAGCGCAGTTCTAAATGAAGCTCTATATAAGTAGTACTGCATTGTAGTAGTCGCTCAATAATTTTGTTCTGATATTTAGCTGATGCACATACACTTTATTTTCTTCACCTACTTCGCTTACTCTACTATGTTGCACTCTCTCTTTCTCTTTCTTTCTATCTCTCTATCTATCTATATCTATTCTCTTTTTCAAAGAGTCTCATATATATATATATATATATATATATATATAATCAATTAGGTCGACATCATATAAGGTTAACACATTTCTTATGTTGGCCAAAACTCCATAAAACATAATTAATCCACATAATATATTGTACATGCTAAGTTGGCCAAGATCTGAATCATAGCTTGTCTCATGGTAGAAACCGGACCTAAAAACCAACACACCTAACTAGCCAGCATACTAGACCACATATAAAGTCATCTTCAATAGGAAATAGATTTTGGTAATAATCTCATACATTCAATACTATGTTGACATCAATGAAAACCTATTGAAATTAATGAAAACCATTTGATACAATCCAATTTCCAACAATCTCCCCCTTTGTCATTGATGGAAACACAAGATGTGAAAATCCAAAAACAACAACCTTTGTAATTATTTTGATGAGCTGAAATGATTTTCATTCTTTTCACATGCTTCCTCTCCCCCTTTGACATCAATGGAAAAGAAAAAAATATCTATCTCCCCTTCAAAAAATAATTTACAAAAGTCTTCAAAAATGATATCAAAAATGGTTCTTTACCTCAATCCTTCTTCCCTTAAAATATCTCCTTGTATTTTTCTTTCAGTTCCGGAAGACATGTCTTCCAGGAATCCACTGCTAACCTAATGTTTACACAAATATTGTTGTTCTTTACTATTGAATCAATTATTTCTAGAAGAGTATCTGGGATAGTGATATTTTGTTCATTTTTCTCAGCTTCCACTAGGAGATCAGAAAGTTGTTCCAATCTCAACTCAATTATCTCTTTAACTTTCCAAAAAGCCTTCACAATACCATCCCTTTGTACCACAATGACTGCAAGTTTAGACTGTAAGGAATTGATCATTTTCTTTTGGGCTTTGTCCTTGTCATTAAGGATATCATATGTTTTTCCAATAGAATTCAGTTCAAGATCAATAGCATCGATTTTTGCTCTGTAGTTTCTGATAGTAGTAGGCCACAGGAGACAATACCTATACACACTGTTTACATTCTTGATGCATTTTTTCAATTCATTTATGCTCTCAGTCAATTTCTTATGTGCATTTCTGCATCTTTCTTCCATGGCCAATTGAATCTCATCTTTTTTTGTTGTTTCACTAGATGATTGTGCCTTTAGTCTATCTTCAATCTACTCAATCAATACTTCTGGTAAAACACTTGTCAATTCACTTAGATCAATATCATTATGAATTATGTAAATAGCCAAGCCATCTGTAATCTTATCATGTTCATATGATGGTCATGACAACCAAACATCTCCAATATTCTTCAGTCCATCAAATTTCCCAAGAATCTTCAACACCTTCTCCTTAATGAAATCTTCATCATCATCATCAGTTGGTGCCAAATCAATTGTCTCTATAATATTTTCTTCCTTTTCTTCTTTATTCTCCTTTTTCTTCAACTTCTTTATTCCCAGAGAACTTGAGATAATTCTTCTTGCTTTCCTCTTTCCAGAGGAGGATCCTACTTCAAATAACCCAATCGGATTGGAAATCATGCCAGAACTCCATACATTTATTTTGTTTTCAAAGTATTATTTACAAATCTTTTCCTTTTTTGTTATACATTCCAGATACCGGTAGACCTGCTTCCCAACTGGTATAACTGACTTCCACACAACATTCTCTTTCAATGGTAACGATTTCAGAAAATACATCATCAAACATATAGCCAAAGATCCAAAATGAAAAGGGTAATTGTCATTCTTTGTCATAGTTATATTCTCCATTAATTGATTCCTTAGTAACTCACACAAATTGAAATCCTCATTCTTTTCAACCATTTGATGTGCAACATAAACAGCAATCACTGAAGTAGAGCCTTCCCTATTTATGAAATAAATCTTATATGAAATACCATATGTCACATACCTTATCATAGGGTCGATTATAGTATGAATTAGAAGTGCCCTTTGATCTCCAATTACCCTAGTTAAGGCTTTGACTTCTTTGTTATTTGCAGACTTCTTTATTGGAACGGGTCCATTATTGCATAAACATGTTATTGCTACAATTGCTTCCTTTGTAATCTCATAGGGTTTGTCGAAGATCATCTGATCACCTTGAATTCTACTTAGGAAAAATCAAACAATTTCCACATCAGAAAAGTATGGAAATTTTCTCCAAATCTCTAAACCCTTGTGCCCTAAATTCTTGACCATTTGCATTTGCTCATCTGAAAGGGAACTCTCAATATTTCAAATATTTTCATGATTAAATTCATTGATTTGTAACTTACTTAATTTCTACAGTTTGTTGTTGCATGGATTAAATAATACCATTGCCTTTGACTCCATTATTTCAGCCTTGTTCTATGTACTTTCACTTGCCAATAACCCTAACTCCTTATTTCTCAACTGCACTTTACTCCTTAACTTGTTCGATTCATAATGGGAAAAGTGACCACTCAATCATCCTTATTTAACTTGTCGCTTTTAGGGTTTCATCATAAAGGGTAATCTATTTCTTATGACATCATCATCTGTACTTCACTCTATCAATACCTCCAATACTATCATATCAGTTTTGCATTTATTGCTTTTTTAGCTTTTAAATTGACAACTATCTTTGAGAAACATTGTGAGCCAAGAAGGGCTCCGCAAATTTCCTGATTTGCATCTTTTTTGCCAAAATTTTCTTCAACGCCTTCAAAATAGACATTCGCTTCACATATCCACGTGTCTTCGCATGACACATCATATATCAGGGGTTTTCTAGATTTTTCTATGACTGCTCCCCTTGAAACCATTACTGGGTTATGTCCTTAGAAGAGGTATTTGCACCAAATGCATATATAGGGTTATTTGATTCATCCTTGTTCTCAGGTTCTTCCTTCTTTCTCCAATTTTTTGTCATTTCTCTCCTTACTTTTTCTAGATCTACCTTGTTCATAGGCTTGTTCTTTTGTTTTGAAATAGCTTTGTTCCAACCGAATTTTGAGATATGTCCTGGTTTATTGCAAGTGTAGCACATAACATATCCAAGATCAAATGAATTTGCTTTTATCTTTCCCTGCACTGATTAGCCTTGTGTCTAAAGATATTGCATGTATAACAATAGCCTTGAAAGGATTGAATTCTTCTATTTGTATCAAATTTTTTTATCATCATATGGTTTCTACATTTGGTAGCTCTATGTCCAAACTTGTTGCAACCATAACATTTTCCAACGAAGAATCCAGCATTCTATCTCATTCTGGTTCATCCTACTTCTGCATTATGTTGCCCTATGTCCAAATTTATTACATGAGAAACAAAATCCATTAAAATATGGGTACCTTTGAGCATTAGATTTTTGGATGGGTATCCTTCTGGTATTGATCCTTCAATTCTCACCTTGGAATTTCCTTTGATTGTTCATCTTGTTGAAAGCTATTTTAGTCTTTGAGCTTTGTCCTTCTTCAAGTCCTACACCACCTTTATCCTTTGCAAGTTTCTGAGATGAAATCAACTCATCAAGCATTATAGATCTTGTCTTGAACCTTTCTTCATGAGCTTTCACTTTTTCCAAATCAACTTTAAGGATTACTACTTCTTGTTCAAGCTTATCACATTTTTTTGTCTTTAGATTGATAATTTATTTTAAGCATCCTTCCTCTACCTTGCCTTGTTCAATTTTTGATTTCAGATTCTCTTCCACTCTTTTGCTTTCTTAGAGTTTCATTCTTATATTTTCAACAATCTCCTTTGCTTCCTTTAGTTCCTGGTTACTCTTCTTTATGTTTCAACTTGAACTTCCAGATCTGATTTCTTAGTTTTTGAATGCATTCACCTGCTTTCCTGACATTTTCTTTTAGATCTTCATTTTTAGACTCTAAAGTATTTGTTCTTAATTCTTCATCCAAGTCAAATCCCTTCACCATTTAGTTCAACCTACCAAGATCTCCTTCAAGTTGTTAAACTTATTCAAAAGGACCGAGCTCTGATACCAATTGTTGAATAGGACAACTGAGAGGGGGGGTGAATCAATTGTCGCCAAACTAGATACTTTAATCATTTATCATAACAAGATCTTGATACTGCTTAATTGATTAAACATTAAGTGCAAAACTAAAATTCATCACATAAACACAGTAACACCAGATTTATGTGGAAAACCCAATGAGGGAAAAACCACGGTGAGGATTAACTCACACTATAGAGAATATCAAAACTGATTACAAAACGCTCACTACCTGAGATAAGGCTCATTGTCTGAAATAAGGACTCACTGTTTGGACTCACTATCCACAAGGCTACAACCCGAAGATACAAAATATGGCTAACTACCAAAATACAAGAGTTATGTCTTATCGCCAAAAGTGTGAACTAATGGATTACACCTTTCTTGTGTTGAGTTCAGTTCCAAATGAGATCTATATAAGTAGTACTGCATTTTAGTAGTCACTCAATAATTTTTTTCTGATCTTTAGCTTATGCACATACACTTTATTGTCTTCGCTTGATTTGCTTATCCTGCTCTGTTGCACTCTCTCTTTCTCTTTCTTTCTATCTCTCTATTTTTCTATATCTATTCTCTTTTTTGGAGAGTCTCATATATACATATATATATATATACATATATATATATACATATATATATACATATATATATATACATATATATATACATATATATATATACATATATATATACATATACATATATATACATATATATATATATATATATATATATATATATATACATATATGTATATATACATATATGTATATATATATATATATATATATATATATGTATATATATACATACATATATCTATATATATATATATATATATGTATATATATGTATATGTATATATGTATATATATATATGTATGTATATATATATATATATATGTATGTATATGTATATATATGTATATGTATATTTTATTTATCAATTAGGTTGGCATCATATAAGGTTTGCACATTTCTTATGTCGGCCAAAACATCCATAAAAAATGATTAGTCCATATAATATATTGCACATGCTAAGTTGGCCAAGATCTGAATCATAGCTTGTCTCATGGTAGAAACTGGACCTAAAAACCAACACACCAGACCAACCAGCATACTAGACCACATATAACAGTCATCTTCAATAGGAAATAGCTTCTGGTAATCATCTCATACATTCAGTATTGTTTTGACATCAATGACAATCTATTGACATTAATGATAACCATTTGATGCAATCCAATTTCCAACACATGCATATTGAAATATGACGTTTGTCAATCTATGACAAAATTTCATTTAGCTTCTTTCATGATCGACCACCACAAATCAGGTTAAATTGCATTTTCACAGCAAACCCCAAAACTAAAAAAAAACTCAAAATGAAGTATTTTTTGGTTGATGAGGATTACACCTGTACCGAGATGTTCCTGCATCAAACATGTCGAGTAGAAAGATTGTGAATATAGGCTCACAATGGTGGATTTTAGTAGTTGAACTACTCTTCTAGGTTGTAACCAACCTACAATGAACTCCATCATTGAATAAGTGCTTAAGATCAATCCTTCTTCCTCTTTTTCTAGCATCGTGTCGAAACACGCACCATCTTCCTCCAACAACATTGCACTCCATTCTTTTCTACTCTTGTGGATTCACATCCACCTTGTGTCATCCTCCTCCGCCAAAAGTTTTGTATTCTCCTCTCCTTCATGGGATCTATCCCACTGTAGACTGACCACCTCCACCAAAATGTTGCAGCATCCTTTACAATTTCTATGCACAAAATTGCAGCATCTAAACACTAATCTGCATCTACAACAATCTCCATTTTCTCTAAATTCTTTTGCTCTTCTACCATCTTATCTAAAAACAAAATATCATCATAAAATAGATTTACCTCATCTTTATTCACTACTACAACATCAATTTTCACTGCGACATCTTCCACATTCTTGACAGTTGTAACTTGTGTTTCCTCTTCTTTCATTATGGCATGCATCTTCTTATCTTCATCGACAATCTTTGCAATCCACTCATCTTCTATCGCTAAAATTTGTACTAACAAATCATCATCTTTTCCATGTTATACTGTTGTAATCATAACTGCATCTTCATTCTTTCTATCCATAGCTATCTTCTCTTCTTCTTTCTCCATTCCTTCTTCATGGCATGTCTTTGTTGCAACTTCTCCATTTACATCATTAGGGGCTTCTCTCACATCTTTCTCCTTCCATCGTAGGCTACAACACTCATTTCTTCCATTCTTCTTTTTGTTGTCCTCATTCTTCTTCTCAATTTTCTTTACTAATATCCTCCCATCTTTTTCAATCTTCTTCTCCAATACCTCTATCTTGGTCTGGATCTTCCCCACTTCCTCACAAACTATCTTTCCCATCTCCTCAAACTTCTTATTTTCCACTTCTCAATATCGCTCCCAAAACCAAATTTGCACAGGCCTCCTCACGACATCTGATCTTTGGTTGTTGCAATCTTCCACACCTCACATGCTTTGAAAATCCATGGATTCTTCATTGTGCTTCCTCTATAGGTTGCCTCACATTTGTTGCTCTACCTATCTTCCAACTTCACTCTCCACCCGCAGGTCCTAGAATAGGCTACCTCATGTTTGGTGCTTTTCTTATGCACTCAAAATATTTAGCTCTGATACCATTTTATGTAAACAAAAAACTCCCAAAATAATACCAATAACTCTCCTATTCGCTAGCAGGAAACAAATTAATTCTATAATTTCAATTATCGATTAAAGTCCCATTTAATTCACAATTTAGATTTCATTAAAACTAAAATTCATTAAAGAATAAATATAATTATTTTAATTGCTCTTCTTTTCAAGAAAACACATCTTATAATTTTCCTACACAACTTCTTTGTTCAATATTCACTCTCTCTACTCCTTTATTCCTCTCATTTATCTTTTCTCTAAAAGTCTTCCCTACTCAAACCCTACCTTTAATTTCTTGCATACATATTTAATTCCACAAAGATACCATGACCCCTCACCTTGAGACTCTACACTATTTCTATCTTCTATTTCACATGATAGCCATCGACCATTCCTTGTTTTGTTTTAGTTTTCTCAAACCAACTACACTTTGTTCTTCTTACCTCTCTTCTCTTTTATCTACATTTTATTATCTTCCAAAAAAAAATTTCCTCTAAACCTATGTGCAACCTTAAAACATCTATATTGTGCATCTTATTCATCCCAAGTAACACTTTTTAACTTACTGTTTAAATTATTGTTGGCAACACTTTTTAATTTGCATTGTAAATGCTAAATACCATATCATATATGCACCCTATTTGTAAGTTTCTACTCCACTTTGCAAGCCCTGTCACTTCTAATTTTCCTACACAACTGCTCTCTTCTTCCACGTAGCTATCCCACTTAATGCTCATACCCCCTTCACTGGAAATTTTCACTTTGAAATTTTTTTCATTGTCTTCCAAGAATGGAATGCTACCTTCCCTCACACCTTCCAGGTCAACCACCCCCTCCATCTTCCTTTCCTTCCCTTTTACTTATTTTACTTATTATCTATGGAACGTTATCCCTATGTATTCTCCTTCCTTTGCAATGTCTTGGTGGCTCTTTCACTTTTATCATTTTGTATTCCTTTCACACCCCTTTGTCACCACTTCCAATTTTCTTTAAAATGAATCTATCTATATATCTATTTTAATTAAAAATGATTTCGCAATTGAGACAAAGTGGAAAAATTGCACTCAAATTGAACTGATAGTCAATTACTCCATGATGAGAAATAAACATGTTCAATACCGATTGTTGAGAAATTCAATCTCTATCCAAATTTGAATTCAATGGATGAGATTCAAGGATTGGACTAAAACAACATGAAAATTTGAAACTTATATGAAAACCTAAAAATTAAGTTTCCTTAATATGGAAATACCATGATTAGATCCATCTTCTTTATGATGCCAAAAAATAGCCAACATATCATGCTTGTAAACACTACCTTATGTGAACTTATAACAGCAATAAATAAAGAATGTCATCACTATAAGATAGCAGCAATGAGGCATAAATCAGCAACACATGATCATCACATAACATAGGATTTACGTGGAGAAACCCTTGCGGGAAAAAAATCCACCAAGAAGAGAAGCCAAGTATGCATTATCATCAAATAAATGAGATTAGAACACAACCACTTATGTTTTCCTCTTTTCCTCCAACATGGTAGCACCTATGTACCTATGAACAACCTCCTTATGCCTCAACCTATCCTTGTTCTTGTAGAGTAACACTACATTAAACTATTCCTCTCAATTCTACATCCAAGAGACTGAATTTATAGACTTGTGAAGGCATCTAATGGACCAAATGTTGACAACGATTTTACTTGCAGTAAACAGCTCGTATAGAATCTCCACAGAAAAGAACGTGAAAATCCTACCTTTCTTGAAATATATGAAACAAATAAAACCTAAGAAATAATTCTACATTTATAAAACAAATATTGACTTCCATTTAATCCCAAGTCTCTGTAAATCAGGTCATGATTGCACTAAACATAGCTCTTAGGTAATGATGTGATAATTTTGTTGTTATTTTCAAAGGGACTACGGTTATTTCCAACTTCATCAAGAATTACTAGCATTTCACATAAAACTTTTTTTTTTATCATCAAATAAGATCATGAAATTGAAAATTTTCATCATAATATTTCATGAATAAAGCAAATTCTTTGCTATCACTTAAGTAAATTTAGAGTTAAGCATCCAGCAATTTCATGGAAAATAAAATATTTTCAACAAAACTATTTCCATTCACTTTTTTTTTAGAACATTTTCAAAAAATATTAACATCTAATCTAAAGCAAAACATAAAAAAAACTAACAAAAAAAATTCTCCTAGTTATTCTCCATGGATGCCCCAAGGAATTAATTAAAATATAGCAAACCGCTTTATATTTCACCAGATTGCTTCACAGCTACATATGAAATGGTGCAAGCTTTTAAAGAGAGGGTTTTGTTTATGGACACCGAATAGGTTATATATGCACCCTTAAATGGTGCAACATACAATCTTGTTCAGCTGAACTTACAAAACTAGCTACAAAAGATACTTAGATAGGTAGCTATCCATAAAGCTCCAATATCAATTAATGTCTATGTGCATAAAAAAAATTACGCCAAAATGGTTCAGAAAATAAGAAAAAAGAACAAAACTTAAAAGAAGTTTTTGCTCCTCTGACATCTACAAATTCCAAACTTAAAATAAAAATGTGGGAGGAGATGGCCTTTTATAGAAACAAGGCACTTAAGAAGTTCAACTTAAAAGTATCTCAAAGAAATCAGAATCAACAAATTAAAATGTTTCATGTGGCATATGCCAACTATCATCAAGAACTTTCTAGAATAAGTCAAAGCTTTAACTTTATCCATAGCAACGTGTTTCTCCATAATTCAACACAAACACTTTATCTTCACCGAGGCTAAAAACTTTCTTTTGAAATACTAGAATGAAAAAACGCCCACCAGGACCAGGACCAACCTGCAAAATTAACAACAAATAAATTCTATTACATTTCTAGTATTCGGTATCCGGTTCTTTCCATATTTGCTTATGGTTCTGGTTCTGGACTTCCTCCTTCTTTCTTTGATTGCTACTCTTGGAAAGCTCTCAGTATTTGATGCATGCATTCCTTTGAAATCCTTCATATTGCTCTCCAAGTAAATTTGAGCCTAATATATTCTTCAGTCACTTGAAGTATTGCATCATTCTTCTGTGCCTTTTTGGCCTCATATTTGACTATAATATTTTTGCACTGAATTATTTCATCGATGACTTCCCTTGTCAACAATTGAACAAGATCCTTTTTTATTCTTTCTATCCATTCTTTGAAAGCTTTAGCTTCCTTCCCATCCTGCCCTAATGTTTGGGGATCAAAACTTTGACGTGACAATACTTCAATAAATTCTTGATTTTCTCTTATGGTTTTTTTGGTGACCTTTTCAAATCCTTCAATACATTGTACTAACATGTCACCTTCCCATTTCAATTGTTTCTTCCACTTTCCTGGCAATGAAATTTCATATTCTAATATTATATTGTTTTTTTATTAACTCTTGGACATCTGTCTACATGAGAATTTTCATATTTCGCCTTTCGTCAATGACTTGCTCCTGGCGAAGATTACATTCATCTTCAAATCTTTTCAATTTCTCTTAACGATGGTATTCTTCCTTATACATTTTTATTGCATCTATAATAAATTCATCTCCCTACTTTATCCAATATTCAATACATTCTTCAAATATATTCATTTTATGACGAACTGCAGCAATGGTGTCTACCTGCTCTTGTGACATCAGCAATGGCTGTTGGGGCAGTTCAACTTGTTCTTGACTAGATAAAGTCAATGATTTGATAAAATGCTCCAATGTAGCAACTCATTCTTTCAATTCTCTTTTCTTTTGTTTATATTTATGTACTCTGAAAACAGTAGCATTCAAATTCACTTTTATTTCTTCTAGTTCTTGCTCCCAAGATGAGTGTCCAAGATTAATACTTGTGATTTTATATTCCTTAGGTGTTATCTCATGTCTATCTTTCTCATTTATTGGAGTGGCTATCTGGATGGTTCTATTTCCATCTGCATTCCTTTGTATGACATGCTTTGCTTTTGCTTTGTGCCTAGGTTTAGGAGTATTTACTTCTTGTATGAAATTACTAAAGTTTAGAGGTAATATTTCTACTTCCATTGGAGAAGCTAATTCCCTGATTAACCAATCAGGTGTATCATCATCTTGTTGTACCTCTGTAACTCTTTCTTGTCTCTATTTATTACTTGATTCAGGAATTGCATCTATGTGAATGCCATATTTTGTGAAATGGGAATTTCTTTATCAACTTTTGACATAGACTCGGGATTAATAGGATTTTGCACTGCCTCCTCTATTTGAAAACTTATGTTTTCCTATCTATCTATATTTTCTAATTCTTCTCTCTGAATCTTATCTTCTTCATTTATAGTTACACCAGTATTCTCTTCATTTTCAATTCTATCTCATGTGAACTATGTAGCTTCTTCTTCTAAAGTTTCAGTTTCAAATTCAATTCCCGCATGTCCTTTACCTGTTTCATCAAAGACCTATGAAGGTTCATTAACATTTTGCATATTCTCAAAAGAAAATTCAGAATCAAGAGTGTCTTCAATAACTCTCTTATCAACATGATTTTGCTCTTCATTCCCCCTTGTTTCCATTTCAAGTACACTAGGATTTACTACCTCTTAGGCAAGCATACCTTGAATAAATTCTTCTTCTTCAATATTTATGGGATTAGAGCTTGTATCCTGCATTTCTTCTATCACTGAGTGTACTATGGGCTTATCTTTGGATTTCTTTTCTTTTATCTTCTCCCACATATTACCCCATCTATCTGCATATTCCTTAATTCTAGCCTCATCTTCCTCAGAAATTTCCTCTAAAGCCACAGGAGTTCCACCCAACGCTTGTTTCATACTAGCCATATTAATAGAAGGGGGAGAAGTAAATAATGTTACAGCTCTCTGAGATGCAGATCTAGTTTGTGTACCAACATTCTTTGTTATTATTGTTCCTTCATCAATAGTTATTCTAATTTTGGGTATGGTCGTAGAAGAAGATGCACCTTTAGGCCTTTCTTTAGACTTGTCTATACCTATCTCTGCATCTTTATATTTTTCTGATAACTTTATGGGAACTTCTTGTCTTGTTGCCTCAGGGGTTCTTTCTTCAATTCTAACACCTAGAGTAGCCTTGCTAGTCTTTCTTTTCTTTTCAATAGGCTCTCCACTTTCAAAAGTAGTTTCATCTCTTTGCTTTCTTCTTTTATCTTCTAAGTAAATGGGTTCAATTCCTCTTTCTCTTAAACTTTTACAAAAATCATCAATCTAGTGTTGAGTGTACCTTATGACTGGCCTAGTAAAATCATCAATTGATGTCATGTCTCCATCATCAACACCTGGGTCTGGAATGGGTTCATCATATATCTTGTCATTATTATAAAACTAATTTAGCACCTAACCATCATCTTCCACCAATTGGTCTGGGATATCATAGAGTTTGAGCATTCAATCAAACCCTAGAGTCATTCTTTCATAATTTTTCCTTCTGATCCCGTGCTCATCTTCACAATTAAGCCAATAATCTTCTAAATGAGGTACATGAGAATGATAACTAGCTATACTTTTTTCAATATTTCCTTCAACATCATAGTACATTCTCTAAAGTGGAAATTCTTCAAAATTGTAGGTTTTCAATTCCTCCTCACATAAATTAGCCACCTTGATTGCACTGCACTTATAATTCCCTATTGTAATAGGAAATTTGAAAGAGGCCTTCTTGTGAGCATGGCTATAAAGAGCCTAAGAGGGTTTTAACTATCTCCCTAATTCCAATAAAACAATTTTATCTGTAGGATACCTGGGAAGCATGAATGGGTTTCCATCTAATCCCTCCACTCTGATATAGGAGAAAGTTGGGAACTGTATGTACCAGCCTCCCATAGGCCGAATGGCACTTTGTGCTTCCAGGGATAATCTCTTAGATTTATCACCTTCCATTGTTCTCACTAGTTTCATGGAAAACAAATAATTAACTTTCCTGTAATCACCTTTATACCCGTGAACAATGATTTGGGGTAAATGTGCATATATCAAACTATTGCCAACTTTTGTGCCCAAAGTACCAATCTACTTTAATTCTTATTTGTTGGCTCTTATAGCACAAGAGTAAATAACATATGACGACATGTAGAAACACCTAGTTTTGGCGAATGTAGTAATTTGTTCATGTAACTTGTCGCTTATCAATTTTCCCCAATGCAACTCTACAAGACCTTCTATCATTTGAGATATTATCACAAACATCCAGTATTTGAACCTGATTGCATCTCTTAAACCAGTTACTCTACTTAGCAAAGTTATTATGTCTTGCATTTCTTGTTTGAATGTAGACCTCTGAATTATCTTGATCTGTGGTGTGACTGGTTGTTGGCACCATTGGGTGCTCATAATTTCTTTGATGCATTCTTCAGCACTTTGATATGTCTTGGCCTTTTCTTTTAGGTCGACATTGAACATCCTTGTGTAGGAGGGAAGACCAAATGTACACATAATTCCATTCTGAGACAAGTCTGCATTAGTTCTTCCTTCCTTTTCAACAATCCTTTTGGACGGATTATAATAGTTTAACCATACATTACATTTCATAAAATTTCCAATTCCTTCTTTTATCAAATTTAACAACTCAAAGGAAAATTAATATCCCAATTTCAGAATGAGAAAATACCATTATCAAAGATTTCTATCTTGAGAAACTCTTGTCAATAAATCAGTTATTCGGAACATACCTGGTTCTGGTTAAAATGGTGATTCTTCATAATACAACTTCAAAACCCCTGGGTAGCCACAATGTAGTTTCTCAAAAAAATTACCTCTGCTTGCGCGCCAAAGTAGCTCTGTGAATTCAATGTCTTTAGCAAGTTTGCAATATGATGCAAAGTGGATTGTTGTAAAAGAAATTGCATGCTTGAGGTGATGCCAAGTACATAGGCAGTTTTCCACCTTCATTAATTACCTGTTATTTTGTATTAATTCCTAGAATAAAGGTGTAATCATTGTAAGGAAAGCTTAGGTGGGGAACAAACTCTCCTAACGTCAAAACCTTAGGGAAGAATGCAAATATGACTTTAAATTTTGCAATTACAGTTCAATAAGATACACATGAAAATAATAATAGAAAAGGGAAATAAAGACATACACAATAGAACACCAAATTTATGTGGGAAAACCCTTACGGGAGAAAAACCCACCACACCAAGAAAAGTCTCTTTGTATTACAGTAAGCAAAATTACATACAGAGATCAACTTCACTTTCTGATGTCAATTTTTTTACAGCAGCACATTTACTGATCAATCTTGTATAGAATAGCTCTCAGAAACATCTAATGAATTCACTCAGACTAATTTTTGTTCCATCAAGCAACCCTTTTGTTATCTCGAACTATTCACCATCGTCGACCATTGCAGAGCATAATCATTTTCCTCACAATTTGTTCATCTTCCACACAAGAATGATCGCAACAGTCCAATTGCTAATGGTTCACATTCCACTTCTTTGATTGGTCCAAAACAGACCACATAGGATAGTCATTCGGTCAAAATGGTTCAACAGAATTGCATGTCGGTGAGACACTAGACCGTGTCTCCCCAATGCCAAAATGCTCGATCACAGAACCATCGGCATGATCATCGCTATCAGTGAGACATCATATCGAACACAAATCCATCGGCAAGGGGAATACTATCAGCAAGAGTTCACACCGATCACAGAACAGTCGGCAAGAGAAACGCTATTTCCAAGAGGTCATATCGAATGCACCAGCCTGTCGGCGAGACCACATCCATCGGCAAGAGTTCTTACCAAATTCAAACCTGACCAAGTATCATCGGCCAAAGTCACATCGATGTCATCGACAGTTCATGTCACCCCAACCAGTGTATCAGCAATAGCAACACCATCAGAAAGAGGTTACACCGAAGTTCATCACGTGGAGATCCATCAACAGTTCATAAACAAATCTGTCGGCAAGACTAGCACTCTCAGAAAGAGTTCATACCGACTGCAAACCTGTCAGCCAAGAGTCTCCCCGATGATCACCAGGAGCCAACCCATCAAAGAGACTAGTGCTATCGGAATGAGTCACTCTGAAGGTTCATACCTCTCCCCGATGCCACTTGTCACCAAGAGTCTCCCTGATAACCAACTGGAACCAACCCGTCAGCAAGAGATCTACCACAACGGAATGAGATGGGAAACTCATAGCAATAGAAATGTCTTGCCAATGACTCCCATTGGCAAGACAGGACCAAAGTCTCAGCGACTTTAAACTTTTGAACATAGCTGCTAGTCAGTAAGACTTCTAGAGGGTCTCACCGATTTTTCTCTTTTAGGAGTTTCATGTCAGTAAGCTTGAGGCACATTTTCCAACAATCTCCCACTTGGAAAAGATCTTATTGACACCTCCAGAGCATAAAAAAACTACTAAAATTCATGGGCACTAAGGCCCATCGAACTGGAACACCACCTGAACTTGTCTGTGCTCACTAGCTTCGTCAATGCATCTGCAACATTTTCCAGAGTATCCACTTTTTCTAAAGAGACCTTTCCATCCTCCACCATATCTCGTACAAAATGATACTGCACATCAATATGTTTCATCCTGACATGGAAAGTAGGATTTTTCGCCAAACAAATAGCACTCTAACTGTCATAGTAAATTGTAATTTTCCCTACAATGTTAGAACACAAACGTTTTAACCAGATTGCTTCTTTACAGGCGTGTGTTGCTGCCATGTATTCTATCTCTGTAGTGGAAAAAGCGACTACATCATGTCGCTTACTCATCCAACTAACTACACCACCATTCATCATGAAAATATATCCACTGGTGGATCTTCTACTGTCAATGTCCCCTGCCCAATCATAATCCACATAGCCTTGAATGCTGAGAGTCCTCTGTGATTCAACCAAATTGCCATGGTAACACAAAGCATATTCTAAAATTCCCTTCAGATATCTAAACACTCTTTTCACAACATCCTAATGTTTCCTTCTAGGATTTTCCATAAAGTGACTAAGTACTCCCACTACTTGGGCAATGTTTGGCCTTGTATAGACCATTGCATACATTAAACTGCCAATTGCATTAGCATAAGGCACTCTGGTCATGTTCTCTATCTCAGTAGGAGATTTTGGATAGTCTTCAACAGATAGCTTCGTTCCCTGCAAAACTGGAACAACTAGTTGCTTGCAATCAGTCATACAAAATCTCTCTAGAACAGTATTAATATACTTACTCTGATTGAGCCAAAATTTTCTACTCTTTCTATCCCTGGTTATTTCCATTCCCAGAATATACTTGGCTGCACCAAGATCTTTCATTTCAAACTTTGCAGACAACTAAGATTTTAGATCAGAAATCATTAACTTACTGTTGCCTATGAATAGCATATCATCAACATAGAGAGCAATAATAAGAACAAGATCATTTTCAGCTTTGAAGTACACACAGTGATTAGATTTCGATCTTACAAATCCCAATGACAAAAAGCGTGTCAAACTTCTGGTACCACATTCTAGGAGATTGTTTTAATCCATACAGATATTTTTTCAACTTGCAAACCATATTTTCTTTACCTTTTTCCACAAAGTGCTCAGGTGAGACATAAATTTCTTCTTCAAGGTCACCATGAAGAAATTTTGTCTTCACATCCATCTGTTCAATCTCTAAGTCATACGCTGCAGCAAGTGACAAAAGAAATCTGATAGATGTCAGCTTAGCTACAGGAGAAAAAATTTCTCCATAATCAATTCCCTCTACCTGGGAATACCCCTTCGCAACCAATCTCGCCTTATACTTTTCCACACTTCCATCTAGACCTATTTTCTTTTTAAATACCCATTTGCAGCCAATAGCTTTTCTGCCTTCAGTTAAGGGCACCAAACTCCAAGTATCATTATTTTATAATGATGCCATTTCTTCATTCATGGCTTCCAACCAAGAGTTTGAATCAGACATTCTAAATGCCTCTTTCACAGTCCTAGGCTTATTAGTGCTAGAAATTAAAGCATAGGCACAAGTAGAATCTAACAAAGAGAACCCATACCTATCAGGTTACTTTCTTTCACCTATTGATCTCCTCACGGGTTGAGGCTGAGGTTGATCTTCTTCAAAACTCTCAGAACTACTTGAGCTCTCCTCAGTTTCAGGTACATTTTGAATTTTCAATTCCTCTTTAT
This sequence comes from Sequoia sempervirens, assembly GCA_007258455.2. NCBI lineage: Eukaryota > Viridiplantae > Streptophyta > Pinopsida > Cupressales > Cupressaceae > Sequoia > Sequoia sempervirens. The sequence goes on from VDFB02105785.1 coordinate 465,672,728, forward strand.
CTGGTGTTGGAGGAATTTCAACTACATCATTTTTATCTTTTGATTTTGTCTTTGACTGTAGATACAAAGTAGAAGGCTTCAACTCACAAAAAATAACACTTCTGCTATATAGAACCTTCTTTGTATCAGGATTCAAAAGCTTGTATTCTTTTATTCCAGCACTATAACCAATAAAAATACATTTAACAGCCTTGTTTTCCAATTTAGACCTTTTCTCATTCAGCACATATGCATATAACTCACAACCAAAGACACGAATGTGTCTCAGAGAGGGCTTCTTTCCAGACCATTCTTCCAAAGGTGTTTTCTCAACAAGAGTGAAATTAGGAGAACGGTTTATTAAATAACATGTTGTTGCAACTGCCTCAGCACAGAACTTCTCCTCCAAGCCAGCACTACTTAGCATACTTCATGCTCTTTCCATAACTGTCCTATTGAACCTTTCAGCAACTCCATTTTGTTGCGGAGTGTAGGGTGTAGTTTTATGTCTTTTAATCCCATTCTCTTTATAGTACCTTTTGAACTCATCAGAACAAAACTCACCGCCATTGTCAGTCCTTAAACATTTTATTTTTCTTCTAGTCTAATTTTCTACAAGGTTTTTAAATTCCTTAAAATGACTGAACACTTCTGATTTACTTTTTAAAAAACAAACAAATGCTCTTCTTGAATAATCATCAATGAACGATACATAAAATATTGATTTAGACAAAGAAGGAACATTTACTAGACCAAAAACATCATAATGTATATAATCAAGTAAACCAAAAGATTTGTGAGGATTGGAGTAGAATGAAACACGGTGTTGTTTACCATATATACAATTTTCACAAAACTTGAATTCGAGGTTACAATCATCAAGCCCTTCAACCAGGTTTTTATTTTCAAGGTTTTTAAACCTTTTTATCCAATGTGGCCAAGCCTATGATGCCAGAGCATATTCATTTCTGCTGGAAGTTTAACTTCCATAGAGTTTGCACTATCAGGAACTTTTTCCTCCTTTTCTCCATGAGTACCCTTCTGTGACTTTACAGAGACACTATTGCATTGCATAGCATGTGCATCCAGCTTATACAAGGTACCAATATGAGCACCCCTAGCTAGCACCATTGAGCCTCTAGTTATCTTGCAGCCATTTCTAGAGAACGTGACTTGCACTCCAATATCGTTCAACTTACTAACAGAAAGTAAATTTTGAGCCAAATCTGGTATATGCATTACATCATTGAATCCCTTCACTCTTCCATCAGGGAATTGAATTCTGACTCTTCCACGGCCAACTATTTCCAGAGATGAATTGCTTGCCAAATACACCCTTCCACCATCGTATTTTTCATACTTAGTGAACCAGTCTCTATGAGATGTCATGTGGAAGGATGCTCCAGAATCAATCAGCCAGACATCATCTGATGCCTGAGTTGCCAAGGCTGCAATGAAGGCATCTGCATCACTTTGAGAAGAATCATTGTTGGAAGAATTCTTCTTCTTCTTTTTCTCCTATTTGCAATCCTTTCGAACATGACCAGGTTGCCCACAATTCCAGCACTTCACCTTGGACTTCTTGCTAGGAGACTTTGATCTCCCTTCTGATTTCGATTTGGACTTCTTGTCATTCTTGCCTTTTTCTTTTGATCTGCCTCTAACAGCAAGAGCCTCCTTCGCCATCTTAGAATATTTTCTTCTCATCTCTTATGATAACAAAGAAGCAAGAATATCTTCCATCTTAAAATAGGAAGTAGTACTCCCAATAGCCATCACCAAGTAATCCCAAGAATCTGGAAAAGAACACAATAGTAGCATACAGCGATCTTATTCATCAATCTTCACACCCACAGATGCTAACTGAGCAATCAGCATGTTGAAAGCATTCAAATGATCAGCAACAGACACTCCTTCCTGCATTTTCAAATAGTATAGCTTCTTCCTCAAGAACAACTCATTCACCAAGGACTTGCCCTGATAAATAGCTCCCAGTCTTTTCCACAAAGAGGATGTTGTCTTTTCTTCATGAACATTTAGAAGAACAAAGTCTGCTAAATAGAGCCTTATCAGCCCCTTTGATTTTCAATTTGCAAGGTCCCAATCCTCTTGCTTCATGCCTATAGGATTCGTTCCAGACACAGCAAGCCAAAGATCACGATCAACCAACAGATCTTCCATTTTGAGTTTCCACAACTCAAAATTACTGCCATTGAATTTCTCAATTTCAATCTTTCCTGACGTGCTTGCCATCTTAATCTATAATTTGAATTACCATACTTCTACAAGACTCCCACTGAACAAAATTGACACAAAAAACCCAATGTACCCACAAAGATAACACAACTGGCCAGGCTCTGATACCACTTGTAAGGAAAGCTTAGGTGCGGAAAAAACTCTCCTAACGTCAAAACCTTAGGGAAGAATGCAGCTATGACTTTAAATTTTGCAATTACAATTCAATAAGATACACATGAAAAGAATAACAAAAAAGGGAAATAAAGACATACACAATAGGACACCAGATTTACGTGGGAAAACCCTTACAGGAGAAAAAACCACCACACCAAGAAAAGTCTCTTTGTATTACAGTAAGCAAAATTACATACAAAGATCAACTTCACTTTCTGATGTCAATTTTTTTACAGCAGCACATTTACTGATCAATCTTGTACATAATAGCTCTCAGAAACATCCAATGAATTCACTCAGATCAATTTATGTTCCATCAAGTAACCCTTTCGTTATCTCGAACTATTCATCATCATCGACCATTGCAAAGCATAATCATTTTCCTCACAATTTGTTCATCTTCCACACAAGAATGGTCGCAACAGTCCAACTGCTAACGGTTCACATTCTGCTTCTCTGATTGGTCCAAAACAGACCATGTAGGATAGTCATTCGGTTAAAATGGTTCAATAGAATCGCATGTCGGTGAGACACTAGACCATGTCTCCCAGATGCCAAAATGCCCGATCACAGAACCATCGGCATGATCATCGCTATCAATGAGACATCATACCGAACACAAATCCATTGGCGAGAGGAATACTATCGGCAAGATTTCACACCAATCACAGAACAGTTGGCGAGAGAAACGCTATAGCCAAGAGGTCATATCGAATGCACCAGCCTGTCGGCGAGACCACATCCATTGGCAAGATTTCTTACCAAATGCAAACCTGACCAAGTATCATCAGCCAGAGTCACACCGATGTCATTGACAGTTCATGTCACCCCGACCAGTCTATCGGCAAGAGCAACACCATCGACAAGAGGTTACACCGAAGTTCATCACGTGGAGATCCATCGGCAGTTCATAAACAAATTCGTCGACGAGACTAGCACTCTCAACAAGAGTTCATACCGACTGCAAACCTGTCAGCCAAGAGTCTCCCCGATGATCACCAGGAGCCAACCCATCGTCAAGACTAGTGCTATCAGAATGATTCACTCTGAAGGTTCATACCTCTCCCTGATGCCACTCGTCTCCAAGAGTCTCCCCGATAACCAACTAGAACCAACCCGTCAGCAAGAGATCTGCCACAACGGAATGAGATGGGAAACTCACAGCGATAGACATGTCTTGCTGATGACTCCCATCGGCAAGACAAAACCAAAGTCTCAGTGACTTTAAACTTTTGAACACAGCTGCTAGTTGGTAAGACTTCTAGAGGGTCTCACTGATTTTTCTCTTTTAGGAGTTTCATGTCAGTAAGCTTGAGGCATGTTTTCCAACAATCATTACAAATTATGGTTCAAATCATGAACACCTATATTTTTGAGTTGGCTCGCCATTTGAGAAGAAAGACAGCATGGTGACTATTCATGGCAGTTACATGTCACGCTAATTTTATACAGGGTATATGCCATTAAATACATGAGATTAATGATGATCACCGGAGTTACATCTTTTGATACTGTCTTTGAAAAAAATTGCATAACACCGGGATCTGGGAAGTACTTCTCGAGAAAATAAAAAAAATAATGGAACAAGAGAACAAAACCCAGAAATTGAAATTGAAAGATATACTTGGCGACATTTCAAAGCAGACTTTCTGGTTTTTGAATTTCTACTTCAAAGAAAACAATAAGGCACCGGACTCCAATAAAAGAGAAAATTACCAGGTTTATACAATTTGATTAATAAAATACTAGGTGGAACTAGAGTTATTTAAAGAGACAAACTATTTTGACTCACACAGGTCTCTGAAATTTCAGTTTCCAGTAATAGAATAAACAAAGGACATACCAAAACATCGAAATACCGGGAAGCAAAAAGTGCATCACCAAAGAGGCCAAGTGAAACTAAGAAAACAACCAGCAACTAGTTAGGCATCAATTAAAACCACACTAAGGCCAACAAAAACAGTAAAGCAAAAAGGGAAAAGAAAAAAAAAGGGTCCACATTTTGCCAAAGGAGCAAAATGGGGCATGTTTTGAGACTACACAACAACTAGCAACCAACAAAACTAAACAAAACAATAGAAATTCAATTCTAGATTTAACATCAATGTTCCAACTTTCCTTAGTATTCTAGTTATAAATCATAGGATCTTTATTCTATTTCCAAATCTTACTTTGGTTAGCATACATAAATAAGTATTACTAAGCTCACATGTGTGCAATTGATTTATTTCAGCTATAGTAAACTTAGAAATATCAACCGTTTGCATTAACCTATGTAATATGACAATTCCTTTTAAGCCAACCAAGTACAAGGCCTTGTTGCCAGTCAAGCGTCCATAGCCCCAACAAGGTTATCTCCATAATTCCCGCCAAACATAGCTCTACTATTGGTCAAGCGTCCATAGCCCCAGTATAGTTATTTGGATAGCCTAAAGAGTTGATATCACTTCTTTTTTTTTTAGATATAACAACGATAGCTCATTTTTACTTTTGATATTGCAATAATAGCTCATCTATCAACTTGCAAGAATTGAAGCATCGCTATTAGGTTGGGAATTACAATGGTAGCAAAGGTAGTCTTTTATTTTTTAATTAATGCAAACAACTGCTATCCCAAATTTTAGTAGAATTATTTAAATGTGTTCTTTTGTAGCTCAACATCAACTGAATAATTCATGCTAACCAGAGCACATAAAATTGAACAATTCTCGAACAATTTATAAATGGAAAATTAATTCCGGTTAGAATAGAGATTAAAGCTCTGGAGTTGACATTCTATTGACTTGTAAACCTTTAAAAGTTACTAATCGATGTAAAGTCCAATGACGCAACACCCAAAAAAAAAGGAAAAGAAGCAAACAAAAGCAACACCAAAAAAAAAACTATTTACTCAAGGCTGAAAATAATGCTTTAGAAACTACCCATTCATAGGTAATGGGATATCTTCGCCAGTCAAGGACTTTAATCTATAAGTTCTATCACCCAAAATTTCAGAAATTTGGTATGGGCTTGTCCATGATCTATTAAACTTACTATGTTCATTTTTACGTTCATGGGGTTTATTCCAATATAGGACCAAATTGGATAGTTTGAAAGTCTTTAACTTGGCACGTTTATCAAACGATCTTTTCACTATGGATTGATGTTTAGAAAAATGATCTATGGCTCATGTTCGTTTCTCATCTAAATGCATCAATTGCAACAATTGAGCTTTAGTTTGATCATCTAATCCAATGTATTCTTGTACAAACTGCCAGGTAGGGATTTTTAAATTTATTGGGAGTATAGGATCTACCCCATAAACCAAATGATAAGGAGAATTCCCTAATGTAGCTTTCATTCTAGTATGATCTACCCATAGGGTGAACCTTAACAAAGAATGTCATTCCCTAGAGTTCTTTTCAATCAATTTTTTAATTATATCCAACAAATTCTTATTTGATGATTCAGCTAATCCATTTCCCTATGGATAATAATTAGACAAAAAATTTAATGTTATTTCATATTCAAATGCCCAATTAGAAAACTTTAATGAAGCAAAATCAGGGCCATTATCACATACCAATGCATACAGCGTTCCAAACCTGATGATAATAGTTTCTTCCAAAAATTTGATGATTATGTCAGTAGTGCATTGTTTGTTGGAGAACACCTCTATCCATTGAGTACAGTAATCTGTAGCAGTCAATATGAATCTATGTCCAGCTGAGGATGGAGGATTAATATTTCCAATAAAGTCTAATCCCCATTGTGAAAAGGGATGCATCTCCATCACCGGTTGTAGCGGTTGAGCATTGAATCTTCCTTTATCTGACACTGTCTGACATGTATGACAGTGTTTAACATGTTCGTAAGTATCTTTAAAAATCTTGGGCCAGGAGTAGCCTGCTCTTAAAATAAGGTGTGCAGTAGCCAAAGGTGCTCTATGAGTTATTCCAAATCTTTCATGTAGTTCCTGCAACACTTTATCAGCTTCTGTTCTATTTAAGCATCTTAAATAGATTCCTTCATGATTTCTTTTAAATAGAACCCCTCCCTTAATCATATAACTCTGTAATTTCATCTTGAGGGATTTTCTTTGATTTCTTTGCATATGATCAAGACAAGTATGGCTGACCAAATACTGCCAAATGTCTGAATACCAGTATTCTTGGTCCTTTTCATCCAACATGTATTGCTAACTCAAAATTTTGGGATCTATTTCTGCAATATATTTAACCAAGGCTTGTCCTCGGACCAACCTCATAGGTATGATGTCTAAATCATATTCTTGTAATATAGTAACCCATTTAGCTCTCTTTTCTTGGAGCTCACTTTGTGTCAACAACATCTTGACAGTGGAATTTGGGACAATAGCCTTAACTATACTCCTGAGGATGTAATGTCTAAACTTGCGTACGGCTTTGACCAAAGCGAAGGCTTGTTTTTCAACATCTGTATATCTCAATTCTACTTCCTTGAATGGAGTGCTCATAAAAGCAATTGGTTTTTCTTCTTTATTTTCACCTTTTTGTGTTAATATTGCAGCACAAGTATGACTAGAAGCGAATGAGTAAATATAAAAAGGTTTAATATAATCTGGACTTACCAGTACTGGTGCTTCTATGATTGCAGTATTTATAGTATCGAAGGCGATCTTAGCTTCATTATTCTACTCTATTTTGGCATCTTTCTTTAACATATCGTTGAGTGGCTTCACTATTTCGGCAAATCCTATAATAAATTTCTGAACAAAGTTGATCTTACCAAAATATGACTTCACTTATTTTCTACTTCTTGGGGGCTATAATTTGAGTAGTGCATTCATTCTGTCTGGGTCAATTGAAATACCATGTTCAGAAATGATATGTCCCAATAACTTTCCTTAAGTCACCCCGAAAATACATTTTTTAGGATTTAGGGAAACTCTGTAAGTTTCACACTTTTGTAATATCGCTCTGAGATCTCGGACATGATCTCTTCTATCTTTAGAAAATAATGTAAGGTCATCCATGTAAATGATGATGCATTTTCCTATCAATTCTCAAAAATCATAGTCCATCACTCTTTGGAATATAGCCCGAACGTTTATTAATCCAAACGACATCCTTTTGTAAGCAAACGTTCCCCACTTAGTGGTGAAAGTTGTTTTCATCCAATCTTCCTTCGTTACCATTACTTGATTGTATCCCAAAAATCCGTCCAAAAAGGACATCATTTGCAAACCATTAACTATCTGTAACACTTCTTCAAGTGAAGGTAGTGGATAATTGTCTTTTTTAGATGCTTTGTTAAGATTCTGAAAATCTACACACAATCGGATGTCTCCATTCTTTTTCCTAACAGGGACTAAATTTTTCACCCAAGTAGAATGTCTAATTGGAAAAATCATCTTGGTTGACAACAGTTTTTGAACTTTGTATAGTATGTGTGTGATAGAAGTGTCATATGTCTTCAAATCTTCATATGTCCATGCTATGACTTTCCAATAATCTTTAAGTGCCTGAGAAATATTTCTTTTCTATTTTTCAGTACAAACCTTCCCTATAAGTACATTATTAGGATCTTCTTCAGTATTCAAATTATATAATTCAGATAATCCTCCTTCACTTTGAGGTAAATATTTTTGTCTGATTATCTTATCAATATCGAACAATAATTCTAACTCAATTATTCCTTTTGGAATGTTATTATCTTTTACTTGAGTCAATTCTTTATCTTGACTTTCACCATCAGGGCAATCTATTTCTTCAATAATTTGTGCTTCAAAAATACAATAATTAGTAATGAATTCCAGTATGTGCCTATCATCCTCAAACACTTGTAAGTTAGTAACATTATCAGGAACTAAAGGTAATTGTACCAATTCAACAGTGAATCTTTTCAAATCTAAAGTTTCTAAAGGTTCTAGAGTACTAGCAACAGTCGCTAGAGCATCGGCTCTCTGATTAAATCTTCTTGGGATGTGAGTAATATTAAATGCATCGAACTCTTTGATCAAATCCCACACTCTGTGTCGGTAATTAGATAATCTTTTGTAATGGCAGATATATTGATTTCAAACTTGTTTCACTACCAATTCTGAATCACTAAACACCTTGAGGATTCTAACCTTTTTCTTGATTGACAGGATCAAGCCATGTATAAGAGCATATTTTGTCGCATTGTTAGTACATTGAAATTGCAATCGATATGCAGCACGAAAGCACTTACCTTGCGAGTTGATAAGTTCCACTCCAATTCCAATTCCTTGTTTCAATTTTGATCCATCAAATTTAAGAATCCAAGCTTGATCATCTGTAATCAATATTTTACCATTCTTCGAAGTCATTGTATAAATATTTTCATTCTGTATATTTTGATCTTCATTCTTATGTGCTTCAAGTTCAATCCTTGTGACATCGTCATGTCCTAGACAAAATCAGCTCTCAATTCTACAAATTATCTCCAGACACATCATACAATTGTTCTCTAAATGTGCAACATTGTGCAATCAGCGCCAATCCTACAATAACAAAATTTTCAGTGAAATTTTATTTGTATCATTCTCTTGAGCTTTTGCAATAATACTATTTTAAAATTTATCATAAGGATCATTCTCCTCCTCAGAGGAGTCGCAATCTGATTCAATTAGAACGTATGTTCCAAGAATTAACTCATTATATTTCTCAACATTACAAGTGAAAACTTCTTCAATTTTAACTCCTGAATTGTGTAATTTATAAACTCCTGGTTCTACATCGATATATAGAACTTCATTTTTCTGATTATAATCTGTGATCATGTATTTCATACGAGGTTCTCTTTCAATCCCGATTTGATTAGGCACTCCTTTCCATGGTAACCACATGTGTGAGAAGTCAGTGGACATGTATCCATTTAACGTTTTAGACCATTCTCTACTCAAGAGCATACCATAGGCATCTGGTATCTCCACAACTTCAATGTCAATGTAATATTGGATTCTAGGGTCAGAACCCAATTGCATGTGGATATTAGTCAACTCTCCTATCACATTTACCTCTATCTTGTCAAGTTGAGTGACCTTCTTTAAATAATTTGCAGGAGTTAAACCTAATGTTTGACATATGGATAACGGCATCACGTTAGTAGAAGCTCTAGAGTCTACTAAGCAATTGTGAAGGTTCTTACCAAATATTCTCAAAGTGAGCAAAAATGGTGGGGACTCTAGTTTTCCTTTATAAAAGGCTACTTGTGCGTCAGCTATGGGAACAATGTTCTTGTCTTTTTTTTTAGCTTGACCAGGTCTTTCATTTGAATGTCCTCGAATTTTATCTCTTTAGGAAAATGTTCTAGAGTATTTAAGAAAGCTTTCTTGATCATAGGCGTTTTAAGTAGTTCTGACAAAGAAAGGCTAATCTTTACTTTCTTGATTTCTTCCGCTAAGTAATTAGTCAAATTATTTTGATCAACAGGATCAATCTTTTCACCTTTTGAAACATTTAATGAATTGTACTGGGAAGTCAACTTAGGTAATCCAGGATTATTGCTTGATTTTTCATCAGGTGGATTATTAAAGTTATTTGGCAGGATGGACATTGTTAAAGGTCCATTGAATTTACCTCCACTGTTAGCATTATTCCTCGTGTTGTAATTATGTCCTTTCTGATATTCTTGAAAAACATGTATTTCATCCATTTCTTCTATAGGTTCATTTTCATCCTGATAAGGAAAATTATATGTCTCCAAAGTCATAATTGAATCATCACCTTCGTATATATGAGCATGATTTGTAATAATTGAAGGTAATTTGAAACATTCATAACTTTCTAGGACTAAGGTAGAGTCATATCCTACCAGAACTAATTCATTTCTTTTAGAAGGTTGAGAATCACAATGCTCATTATGATGAGTAGTAGCAAGAAAAACATTTGAAGCGATTTTGAATTGTGAATAGTCCACTTCAGAATGAGCATTTATATTATGAATTCTACACCAATTTTTCATTGCAAGGTCAGCCAAATTCACTTTTGACATAAACTTTTCATTAGTTAAATCGAGATTATCCAAAGGTGTTGATACTCCCCCATTATTAGAGTGTGTATTCCATGGTCTAAATGGCCTGGGAGCATTATACACTCGATTTTGAGAATTCAAATTATTGTTTTGAGAATAAAAATACTAATTTCTTAATTGTGTAACTTTTGTAGTTAATCTTTTGAGTTGAGCTGTGACTTCTTTCATGTCTTCCTTTTCCCCAAAAATTTTGACATTTTGATTTTCTTGAGTTTGTGAGAAAAAAGAATTTCCATTAGGACGTAGCTCTGTAATAGCTAGACCAGGGTGTGGGACTAAAGCTTGACTATTTCTTGGTTGAAAAAGAGTATTTTGAGGAAATGTCCCATTCTGGACCACTGCAGGGTAAATGTTGGGAGTCATGGGATGAACCATAGGGACTCCATTTATGTTCGGGGTAGGGTAAATATTTAATCCATTTCCGCCATTTGCGGATGATCCATTTCCAAGATGTTTCATTTCTAAATTCACACTTACGGCTTCAGCATAAGCTTCTGGTAAAGTAGTGGGAGGATTGGCTCTTCACTTCACAAACATAGCAGTCAAAGGATCTACTGCTATATAATAAATTGCTCGATAGGAGACAAATTATCCACTACATAAGGTGCTTGTAACCTAGAATAAGCCTTTTGAAATCTATCATTAAAAGCGGTTATAGGTTCTCCCTCGAACCTCTTTATTTGAGTGAATTGATGATATAGTAGGGCACGATCTATAGGTGTTCTAAACCTAGCTAAAAATTGAGTTCCCATGTCTTTCCATGACCTAATGGAATTATGAGGCCAATTGATATACCACTGGTAAACTTCATCACTCAAAGTATATGGGAACAATCGACGCACGTCTCCATGTTGAATTCTTGCTCGAAAACATGTATCTTTGAATATACTGATGTCTTCTTTAGTATCTTTGTGAAAATAATACTTAGGACACAACTTGTCAGGATTTCTTGGTAAATCATTATCTACAGAAAATTGAATCAGTGATTCCACATTAAAGAATGTCATCACTACAGGGGGTGATGGTGTAACAATTGTTGGAATCTTTGGATTTGCACTTGAACTTGCAGAATTTTGAGGTTTGGATGATGTTCGACCACTAAGCTCAACTAAGGTCACCTTAGGAACAATAGATCGAGATCTAGTGGTTCTACGGAAATCTAGTTTAAAACCTAAAAAAAACCAAAAATAACAACAATACGCCCTCCTTCTAGCATCAGTTCCTATTGACAACAATTTTACTTGCAGTAAACAACTTGTATAGAATCTCCACAAATAAGACCATGAAAATCCTACCTTTCTTGAAAGATATGAAACAAAGACAACCTAAGAAATAATTTTGCATTTATAAAACAAATATTGACTTCCGTTTAATCCCAAGTCTCCGTAAATCAGGTCATGATTGCACCAAACATAGCTCTTAGGTAATGATGTGATAATTTTGCTGTTATTTTCACAGGGATTATGGTTCTTTCCAGCTTTATCAAGAATTACTAGCATTTCACATAAAACTTCATTTTTTTATCATCAAATAACATCATGAAATTGAAATTTTTTATCATAATATTTCATGAATAAAACAAATAATTTGCTATCACTTAAGTAAATTTAGCATTAAGCATTTAGCAATTTCATGGAAAATAAAAGAGTTTCAACAAAACTATTTCCATTCACTTTTTTTAGAGAATTTTCAAAAAGAAAAACATAAACAAAAAACTAAAAAAAAAATTTGTTATTCTCCATGGATGCCCCAAAGAATTAATCAAAAACAAAGAAAAACTACTTTATATTTCACCAAATTGGTTCACAACACATATAAAATGGTGCAAGCTTTTAAAGAGAGGGTTTCATTTAAGGACACCAAATAGCTTTGTATGCACCCTTAAATGGTGCAGCATACAATCTTGTTCAACTAAACTTACAAAACCAACTACAAAAGATACTTAGATAGGTAGCTATCTATAAAGCTCTGATATCAATTAATGTCTACGTGCATACAAAGTTTTACACTCAAAATGCCAAAACTTAAAATAATTTTTGTCCGACATCCACAAATTCTGAACTTAAAATAAAATGTGGAGGAGATGGCCTTTTATAGAAACAAGGCACTTCAAAAGTTCAACTTAAAAGTATCTCAGAGAAATTAGAAACAACAAATTAAAATGTGTCACGTGGCATATGCCAACTATCATCAAGAACTTTCTAGAATAAGTCAAAGCTTTGACTTTATCCATAGCAATGCTTTTCTCCATACTTCAGAATGAACACTTTATCTTCATCGAGGCTACAAACTTTCTTTTGAAATACCGGAATGAAAAAACACCCACTAGGACCAGGACCAACCTGCAAAATTAACAACAAATAAATTCTATTACATTTCTGTATTCGGTATCCGGTTCTTTCTGTATTCGCTTATGGTCCGGTTCCAAACTTCCTCCTTTCTTTGATTGGTACTCTCAGAAATCTCTCAGTATTTGATGCATGTGTTCCTTTGAAATCCTTCATATTGCTCTCCAAGTAAATTTGAGCCTAATATATTCTTCAGTCACTTGAAGTATGGCATCATTCTTCTGTGCCTTTTTGGCCTCATATTTGACTATAATATTTCTGTACTGAATTATTTCATCGATGACTTCCCTTGTCAACAATTGAACAGGATCTTTTTTTTTATTCTTTCTATCCATTCTTTGAAAGCTTTAGCTTCCTTCCCATCCTGCCCTAATGTTTGGGGATCAAAACTTTGATGTGACAATACTTCAATAAATTCTTGATTTTCTCTTATCAGTTTTTTGCACTCAATGGTGACCTTTTCAAATCCTTCAATACATTGTACTAACATGTCACCTTCCCATTTCAACTTGTTTCTTCTACTTTCTTGGCAATGAAATTTTAGATTCTGATATTATATTGTTTTGTATTAACTCTTGGGCATCTGTCTGCATGAGAATTTCCATATTTTTCCTTTCATCAATGACTTGCTCCTGGCGAAGTTTACATTCATCTTCAAATCTTTTCAATTTCTCTAAATGATGGTATTCTTCCTTATACATTTTTATTGCATCTGTAATAAATTCATCTCCCTTCTTTATCCAATATTCAATCCATTATTCAAATATATTCATTTTATGACGAACTCCAGCAATGGCATTACCTGCTCTTGTGGCATCAGCACCGAATGCTGGGGTAGTTCAGCTTGTTCTTGACTAGATAAAGTCAGTGATTTGATAAAATTCTCCAATGTAGCAACTCGTTCTTTCAATTCTCTTTTCTTTTTTTTATATTTATGTACTCTGGCAACAGTAGCATTCAAAATCACTTTTATTTCTTCTAGTTCTTGCTGCCAAGATGAGTGTCCAAGATTAATACTTGTGATTTTATATTCCTTAGGCGTTATCTCATGTCTATCTTTCTCATTTGTTGGAGTGGCTATCTGGATGGTTCTATTTCAATTTGCATTCCTTTGTATGGCATGCTTTTCTTTTGCTCTACGCCTAGGTTTAGGAGTATTTACTTCTTGTATGAAATTACTGAGGTTTAGAGGTAATATTTCTACTTCCATTGGAGAAGCTAACTCCCTAATTAACCAATCAGGTGTATCATCATCTTGATGTAACTCTGTAATTCTTTCTTGTCTCTATTTATTACTTGATTCAAAAATTTCATCTCTATGACTTGCCATATTTTGTGAAATGGGAATTTCTTTATCAACTTCTAACATAGGCTCGAGATTAATAGGATTTTGCACTGCCTCCTCTGTTTGAAGACTTGTGTTTTCCTGTCTATCTATATTTTTTTATTCTTCTCTTTGAATCTTATCTTCTTCATTTATAGTTACACCAGGATTCTCTTCATTTTTAGTTCCATCTCTTGTGAACTATGTAGCTTCTTCTTCTAAAGTTTTAGTTTCAATTTCAATTCCAACATGGCCTTGACCTATTTCATCAAAGACCTAGGAAGGTTCATTAACATTTTGCACATTCTCAAAAGAAAATTGAGAATCAAGAGTGTCTTCAATAACTCTCTTATCAACAGGATTTTTCTCTTCATTCCCCCTTGTTTCCATTTCAAGTACACTAGGATTTCCTGCCTCTAAGGTGAGCATCCCTTGAATAAATTCTTCTTCTTCAATATTTATGGGATTGAGCTAGTATCCTTCATTTCTTCTATCACTGAGTGTACTATGGGCTTATCTTTGGATTTCTTTTCATTTATCTTCTCCCACATAGCACCCCATCTATCTACTTGTTCCTTAATTCTAGCCTCATCTTCCTCAGAAATTTCCTCTAAAGCCACAGGAGTTCCACCCAACGCTTGTTTCATACTGGCCATATTAACAGAAGGGGGAGAAGTAAATAATGTTGCAGCTCTCAGAGATGCAGATCTAGTTTGTGTACCAACATTCTCTGTTATTCATGTTCCTTCATCAACAGTTATTCTAATTTTGGGTCTGGCCGTAGAAGAAGATGCACCTTTAGGCCTTGCTTTAGACTTGTCTTTACCTATCTCTGCATCTTTATATTTTTCTGATAACTTTATGGGAACTTCCTATCTTGTTGCTTCAGGGGTTCTTTCTTCAATTCTAACACCTAGAGTAGATGGGTTCAATTCCTTTCTTTGATAGGCTCTCCACTTTCAAAAGCAGTTTCATCTCTTTTCTTTCTTCTTTTATCTTCTAAGTAGATGGGTTCAATTCCTCTCTCTTAAACTTTTACAAAAATTATCAATCCAGTGTTGAGTGTACCTTATGACTGGCCTAGTAAAATCATCAATTGATGTCATGTCTCCATCATCAACACCTGGGTCTGGAATGGGTTCATCATATATTCTATCATTATTATAAAACTAATTTAGCAATTTACCATCATCTTCCACCAATTGGTCTGGTATATCATAGATTTTGAGCATTTGAGCAAACCCTAGAGTCATTCTTTCATACTTTTTCCTTCTGACCTCATGCTCATCTTCATAATTAAGCCAATAATCTTCTAAATGAGGTACATGAGCACAATAACCAGCTATAATTTTTTCAATATTTCCTTCAACATCATAGTACATTCTCTGAAGTGGAAATTCTTCAAAATTGTAGGTTTTCAGTTCCTCCTCATATAAATCAGCCACCTTGATTGCACTGCACTTATAATTCCCTAATGTAATAGGAAATTTGAAATAGGCCTTCTTGCAAGCATGGAGAGCCTGAGAAGGTTTTAACTATCTCACTAATTCCAATAAAAAAAATTATTTGTAGGATACTTGGGCAGCATGAATGGGTGTCCATCAAATCCCTCCACTCTGATATAGGAGTAAGTTGGGAATTGTATGTACCAAGATCCCATAGGCCGAATGGCACTTTGTGCTTGCAGCGATAATCTCTTAGATTTATCACCTTCCATTGTTCTCACCAGTTTCATGGAAAACAAATAATTAACTTTTCTGTAATCACCTTTATACCCGTGAACAGTGATTTGGGGTAAATGTGCATATATCAAACTATTGCCAACTTTTGTGCCCAAAATACCAATCTGCTTTAATCCTTGTTTGTTGGCTCTCATAGCATAGGAGTAACTAATATATGACGACATGTAGAAACATCTGGTTTTGGGGAATGTAGTAATTTATTCATGTAACCTGTCACTTATCAATTTTCCCCAAAGAAACTCTACAGGACCTTCTATCATTTGAGATATTATCACGAACATCCAAGGTTTGAACCTACTTGTATCTCTTAAACCAGTTACTCTACTCAAAAAATTTATTATGTCTTCCATTTCTTGTTTGAATGCAGACCTTTGAATTATCTTGATTTGTGGTGTGATTGGTTGTTGGCACCATTGGGTGCTCATAATTTCTCTGTTACATTCGTCAGCGCTTTGATATGTCTTGGCCTTTGCTTTCAGGTTGACATTGAACATCCTTGTGTAGGAGGGGAGACCAAATGTACACATAATTCCATTTTGAGACAAGTCTGCATAAGTTCTTCCTTCCTTTTCAACAATCATTTTGGTTGGATCATAATAGTTTATACATTGCATTACTAATTCTGGTGCTTCCATCGCTGGTGGAAACCCTCCTACAAGAAGTAACCCATTTGATATGGCATTTTTAGTACATTGGGTAGCATTTTCCCTCAGCAACCGTGAATGGATTTCAATGTCAGAAGACCATCCCATGTCGGTATCTGTGACCACCACATTAATGGGTACTGCCTATGAATTCCAGTATTTGAATTCGTCTTTTGCTCTTGCTTCATAAGTGCTCATTTTTTATAAAATGTGCTCTACAATTTTTAAAATATTTGTCTATGTGTGCGAGTTAGGGTTAAATTTAACCAAACATTACATTTCATAAAATTTTCAATTCCTTCTTTGATCAAATTTAACAACTCAGAGGAAAATTAATATCCCAATTTCAGAATGAGAAAATACCATTATCAAAGATTTCTATCTTGAGAAACTCTTGTCAATAAATCAGTTATTCAGAACATACCTGGTTCTGGTTAAAATGGTGATTCTTCATAATACAACATCAAAACCCCTGGCTAGCCGCAACTTACTTTCTCAAAAAATTTACCTTTGCTTGCACGCCAAAGTAGCTCTGTGAATTCAATGTCTTTAGCAAGTTTGCAATATGACATGAAGTGGAGTGTTGTAAAAGAAATTGCACGCTTGAGGTGGTGCCAATTACTTAGGTAGTTCACCACCTTCATTAATTACCTATTATTTTGCATTAATTCCTAAAATAAAGGTGTAAAAATTATGAATTATGGTTCAAATCACGAACACCTAGATTTCTGAGTTGGCTCGCCATTTGAGAAGAAAGACGGCGCAGTGACTATTCATGGCAGTTGCATGTCATGCTAATTTTATACAGGGTATATGCCATTAAATACATGAGATTAATGATGATCACCAGAGTTATAGCTTTCGATATTGTCTTTGAAAAAATTTGCATAACACCGGGATCTGGGAAGTACTTCCCGAGAAAAGAAAAAAAATAACAAAACAAGAGAACAAAAACTGGAAACCAAAACTGAAAGATATACTTGACGACATTTCAAAGCATACTTTTCAGTTTTTAACTTTCTACTGCAAATAAAACAATAAGGCACTAGACTCTAATAAAAGAGAAAAATACCGAGTTTATACAATTCAATTAATAAAAATACCGGGCAGAACTAGAGTTATTTAAAGACAAACTCTTTTGACTCGCGCAGGACTCCGAAATTCTAGTTTCTGATAATAGAATAAATAAAAGACATACCAAAACACCGAAATACCAGGAAGAAAAAAGTGTGTCATCAAAGATGCCAAGTGAAACTAAGAAAACAACCAGCAACCAGCCAAGCATCAATTAAAACCACGCTGAGGCAGACAAAAACAACAAAGCAAAAAGGGAAAAGAAAAAAAAAGAGGGGTCCACATTTTGCCAAAGGAGCAAAATGGGGCATGTTGTGAGACTACACAACACCAAACATGGTGCCCAAAGATGGCCCTTCATTCCAAATGTTCCCAACCTTTGGATTACCTCCTCGGCATGTGAAAGGACATTGGTTTTGGCTCTAATACTTTCCCTCCAACTTGGGTGCCCAGACTTGAGAGATAAACATTACATTAAATACAACAAATGATGGAAAACCAAGTGACACTTGTTGCCTCTTTCCAAGCACCCACTTGGAGAATCCTAATAGTCACTTATTTATCTTTTCCTTTATCTTTTATTATCCCTTTCTAGGTTTCCACATGTGGGGAAAAGAATATTAAATATTTATGTCCATAACCCACCTTTACCGCTATTAGTTGATCTATCACCCCTTATGAGTATATTACAAACAATGGTGAGAATTAATATTACAAAATATTTTTCCCAATACATCCTAGGTGCTTAGAGACACTTTCCAAGGATGTTGGAACCATGATATAGGATTTACAAGGTGGATGGCACC